>VXBR01001239.1:1102764-1211015 GCA_013400215.1 Cisticola juncidis | reverse complement strand
GGCGGTGGCTGGGCAGGGCTTGGAGTCTCGGAACTGTCGGGGGCACGGCAGAGGTGCAGGTGGCCCTGGTGAGCTCTGGTGTACCGCGGAAAACTCCCCCAGTCTGCTTCCAGCAGTTTCCGAGAATCTTCCCTGTCCAGAGCGTCCCCAGCCGCTCCCGCCTCAGCGCTGGCGGGGGCCCGGGCCTGAGCCAGAACCCGAGCAGGCCTTCAGGGAGAAGGAAGGCAGGCCAGGGATTTGTCCTGTTAGGTGGCTGAGCTACTTTGCTACAGCCTCTGTGAAAACCAAGATCTGAAAACAAATGCTTTCGAGTCGCAAGCTCGCGTGTAGGAATTAGCCCGGCTGAGCCTGCTGCAGTCTGGGGAAATACAAGCAGGGGGAAGGACTGGTGCATGCCGATTAAAGTGCTGTTAAGGCCCGGGTAACCTGTCTGCATCCGACAGACTCTTGGAAAGTTTGGGTCCAGCAACACACCATGTAGATGGCTCTTTAATATGAAAATTCGGCATGCCAGTTCGAAAACACCGGAAACAACTGATGCGAAAAGCTGGTATTCTATCCCCTCTTCCCCCAAACACTGCACATTGCAGGCCTTGGGTCTATACATTGGGCACAGATCCAGACAAAGGCTTTTGCAGAGCTAGGATTACACGATTAAGTTAGCTGTGAATTTCGTAGCGCAGTAATAGTAGCTGTATTTAACGTACCATTGAGATAGATTTTTTCAGCAGTTGAATGTGAGTTTGTCTAAATTTTATCCCCATCCACACCCCCACTGCTTCATGCTCACAAATAGCACTTTTCAGTTTAGTTCCGTCCTGTTTCTCGAGAGAATTAAATTGTTAATGCGGTGAGAACAAATAGCCGTTTTCACCCTCAAGTTCTTTCAGAAATGGGGACACAGAGATACATGGAATAAACATGTTAATCTGAATGGCTACAAAATACTGATGTCTTGGCATTTCCATCCCTAAAAGGGCAGGCTGCTGAGCAGGCAGGCTCAGGTTAGTGGCACTTCGGAGATCTTAACACAAAACGTATTTATTTTTTTACTGATTCCTAAAGCAAACGGGAGCTGCTTTGCAGACCAAAATGAATATTTTTCGAAAGGGTCTTGTACTGTTCCACAGGTATGTGGAAAAATGAAACATGAGAGTCAGGGCACTATTGAGCAATCAGCATGCCGTTAGCTCCACGTAAAATTCTCAAACCTAGAAATCATAAAAGAATTGTTTCATGGAGTGTAAATTAGCAGAGAAAATTGAGAATTGGGGGCAAGAGGAGAGAGTGGCTAATAGAAGCTTCTGCATAAGGATAAGAGTGATTTCTACTGGTGTCTCCTACAGTAAGTTGAATGGTTGTATTTAACATTTCTGTAGCACCGAGAAGCATGTATTTAAGTAACTGCCGAATAAGAACCTTTTAAGACAGATTCTTACTGCCTCGTCAAATGAGTTTCTGCAGGAAACAGTTCTAGAGGAACAGTTGGACGTTCTTATGGGTGTTCTGCAAATACGCGTAAGGTAGTGCCGACAAATATTAGTCGAGCAATAAATAACGATGAAAACAGGGAAACGATAGAGGCTGTGTGATAAATGAGTTGCCTCAAGACAAAACGCATGAAGGGTGGTAAGGAGATCGCGTGGGGCTTCGCTATCTCAGTGAAGACAGTGCTTCAATGGGGTCTCGACAGAGATTTAGGCGCCGTTTCTCCATTGCAGCACGAACTTTAACCTATTAGTGCCAAAAAGTCTCATGTGACTCGTGGCACATACAAAGGGGAGTAGAGGAAAGATACCTTGTTAGCAGAGGTTGGTAAGTTATTGAGTCTACATTACAGATACATAGATATTTGTAGGGGCAGGATTAGACGGAACTTTGCAGATTTCCGAGATCAGCGGGCTGATGAGGATACGTTGTTCCATGTATGAGCCTGTGACACCTCCTGGATTTGTGCAGGGGAGCCAGCTGACAGCAAACCAGAAATTGGTTACAGACAAAGGAAATGCTGTGCTTGAAGAACACTTGTACAGGACACCGAGATAATCAATACTATAAATGTAAGAAGTAATCTTGTATTGCAGGGGTCTTGCCTGGTTCCTGCCTTGGCAGATGAGCATAAGGAGTGTAACACAGAGGCATTCTGACTTTACATGTTCTGGTTGCTTTCTGGCTTCCTAATTGAGCTGCATTTAATATGCATTTAATTTTAGTCACTTGGAGTTACCAAAAGGCTGGAATCAGCCATCTGTCCTCTTCTGTGGTTTAAATGGAGCATTCATTTATTCACATTCAGGCCTTTCTCTCCCAATTCTCTACTATTGTTGTCATTCAGCTCACCAGGAGGACCTGTCATTCCACTTTTTTGTATCATAATTTATTTGAGATTAGCCTCTTTCACATCCATTTTGTCATTTCTGGACTCTTAAAATGGCATTGGAAACCCAGTAGTTTTAAGGGCACCCAGTCTGACCTGATCATGCAGCCACAGCTCAGACTGCTGCAGCATAAGGTTTATTCTTTATGCATGACGACAGAAGGTATCCCGTTTCCCAGATGCCTCCTCTGAGGTTATATCCTGATAGCAAACAAGATAGATAACAGTGACACACCCTGATGCAGAGAGTCACCTGCCATTCATCTGGGCCACCTGAGACAGCGAGATGCTTGGTGCAGAGGACTGTGTTGCAGTTCAGAGGATCCTTCAGGAGTATCTCCAGTCAAGCCTCACTTCTGTGCTAAACATAGAATTAGTCCCTTGATGAATCTCAGGGCTGACTTGGTCATGTGTAGTTGTATGTCAGGCCACACTATCTGTCACTTTGGAAGTCACCCTGGGATTGTCAAGAAAAGACAATTATAGTGGATAACCTAATGTTATGGAAGTCCAGCCAGTGTCTTGACATTTTTCAGCATAATGACTGCCTTGTTTTATTTGACTGTTTGTGCCAAGGAGAAAATTCTTTTGTAATAAAGTGAGAATAGCTGTCTTTCATTAAGAAAAATAGGTTTGACTTGAATGTATGACATACAGGCTGACCTGTTGTATAGAAAAGCCTTGGAAGTCACTGCGGATGCCCATGAGCACAGGTTGTTCTCCATGGTGAGGAGAGCCTCCTCAGCCTGAGTTCCCACTGTGTCTTAAGAAAGGACCAGGGGAAATGTTTCAACCAAGGAAAATTCCAACAAAGGAAATTCTGGTTATATGATGGGAAAACATTTTTCACTTTGAAAGTGACTGAGCATTGGCACACAAAGATTTTGCAGCCTTGATCCCTAGAGATATTAAAACTCTGAATATGACCCTGAGCACCCAGACTTACCTTTGGCTCTGAATATAACCTCCAGTGGTCCTGACTCTACAAAGGCTCATCTCTGCTACCTAGCTTTCCAGTGAATACAGCATTGCTAGCAGAGTTCATGCTTTCTTTTGCATGGCAAACTATTCCTGTGCAAAGCTTTCTGCTGAGGTCAGCTTTTGCCATACTTAATAGCTCTGTGTAGTTCTACACATTGAATCACTGATACTGCTAGACAAGCACTGCATGTGTTTGCAGCATCTGTACGGCCACTTAACATCTCTGCTCAAGAAAGTCAAAGCATCAGCCCATTGAAAATTTAAGAGCTTGGACTACAGACCTAATATTCCTGTCAGATTGTGTTAGAGGGACTGTAAATAAGTCTAAAACCAGTCAAATGTTTTCTAGTTGTTCCTGAAAGGCTGAAGCAGTATGATCTTGTTACAAATATGTAACAAGATTTGTTTTGGCACAAATCAGTGTTTCAGACATCTCATGTATACTTTGCAAGTCCACCTCAGCTTCCCCTCTTGGTGTCTTGCTTAACTAAGTCATTGAATATAGAAACCTTCTGATTTAGCTTCTCTGGGCTGTAGTGGCTCTCTTCTACCCCTGAACAGGAGAGTTTGCCTTAAACTCTGATAAACACGTATAGGCCAGCCTGGCTTTGCCTGTGTTGGAGTGAAGCTTTCAGAACTGTTGATTTTAAGGATATTTGCGAAGTGGTAGAACAAGACTAAGAGAACAGATATTGAGGGAGTTGAAAAGTACAGCAGTGTATGTACACTCATGGAAACTTTAAAAAGAAGGGAAAGATACCAAGAGTGGCAATGAAGAGGTATATTTATTAGGTGTTATAGATGTAGATCTCTACTAGTTTGTTTGCTTGTTTCAGGTTGGTGGAAGCAAGTCTGGCTGGAGGGGGGAGCCTGCACATCCAGGCAGCTCTAGTGGTACCTTCATCCCTGAGGGTTCTGGCTGATGGGACAGGGTTCTGCAGCTCTGTCCTGCTCCTCTCCTTTCTGCTTGGTCAGTCTGGGATGGCAGTGCAATGCACCAGAGTATTTGTACACAGTGGCAGGCAGTATTTTTCTTCCAAGGTACAGTCTGGTTGATTCTTTGGCCTGATTTCATATTGCCATTTTATTTTTTCAACTGCTTATCTAGCTTTCATTGAGGAATTGACGATTTTGGGGATGGAGTTGGAAAAAAGCTTTGTAGGGCAGTTAGCACCAACCTTGTTTGCTTGTAGTTTCTTAGCCTGAGTTGCCAAGGGACAACATAAATTCCATCATTATCTGAATAATACATAAGCTTGCCTTTATTTGCACCATGACAAAAAAGTGGAACTGCTTTGCTAAAAAAAATCCCAACAATAAATTGAAATTATTTTAGAGAAGGGCATCAAGATGACAGAGGTTTAGAAAGAGCTGGACTGACCTGTTTCCTAGTAATGAGTAAACAATGAAAATATATGACAAATACCTGTATAGTACAAATATCCATATGATTAAGAAGTTTTTTTGTGGAATATGTGGAAGCAGAGGAAAGAGAATTGGGAGGAAATTAAGGATGAGTTAATGAAAATTGTTTGTTGGAAGAGCTATCGAGAATGGCCAAGCCGGGGGGTAGCCCCTTGTGCCAGGGGGTTTCTCTGCAGGGGAGAGAGACGCAGAAAGACAGACCTTCAGATTTCCTCTGCCCTTTAGCTTTTGTGTTTTATAGTTTAGCTTTTATAGCTCTACAGTTTTTATATTCCCCTGTCTCAGCACTGGTGCAGGGCACGGCCTTAATGAATCAAGAATTATTGTTGCTTGGCATCAGCTAAGGCAGTGATAACCACTAGATGCCACTGTGCTATTTCTCTGTGTAATACTACGTGCCCTTTGCAGACCCGAGAACAGTATGTTCCTTTCAGCTCTGATGCCTTTAGCTGACGGGGATCTCAGCAGAACACTTGGAGATGTGTGTGAGTGGCTTTGTGTGCATATAATCCAACAGAGACTTATGACAGCACTGACAAGAGAACACAGTGGGGAAGGTTATTCATCACTGAGGTTACACTAGCAGATCTAGTTCTTATACAACAGAAAGCAGCAGTGGCCATTACTCTGTAAGAAGTTTGCAATATTTTTCTGTAAGCTGCTCTTGATCAGTGCTCAGCCTGAGTTGCCACTTGCCTGTGACTGTGATGCTGGGGACAGTTGGTAAAACCTACATTCAGGGCTACTGAATAGGGACACAAACACACAAGAGCCTTGTAATGAACCTAAACATTATTAAAATGAAACTCCCACTAGATGACACCCTCTACTATGTTGTAACAATCTGTCACCTAATCAACATAGCCTCATGTTGCTTCCTTTGTGGCATTATCTCCTAATGATGTTACCAGTACTGTTGTATGCAACTCCTTTAATCACTGTTAAATCAAAAAGTGTTAGTGAGGTTTAGAAAGTTCCGGTGAGAATAAACCGCACTACCCAGATAACTTTCCAGAGCTTTCTCTGGCCTCAGTATTCCTTAGAGAAGATTTAGGGTATTTGCCCTTATTTTGCTTTGGAATATACTTTCCTGGGTCCCCATGGCTACAGTTTTGTGCTGGGATTTTCTCTTAACCTGACCCTAAACCTAATCCTAGAGTGTCCCTTGGATGGGGTTGCACAAACCTTCTCCAGTTACACCATATCCAAAGAAGATACATTTTGCAGTCTGTTCTGTCATCTTCCAGCCCTGCTCCTAGTCTGTGGCTCTCAGATCTAGTCCTGTTCCAAGCAATAAGCTAAGCCATATGCCAGCAATCCTTCCCTATAAGAATTCTTTGGATACGAGCTCTGATAATGCCACTGCTTTATTTCAGTGTTGGGTTGAGAGAAAGCCCAGATCTCCAGGAGCAGGGGTGATGGCATTCTTCCAAAGTGGCTTCTGGCATCAGTCTTTAGTTTAGTTGGAAAGACGCCTTCCAGTTTTCTAACAGATGTAGCTTTGAGTTTATCTTTTGTCTTTGTACTGAACTGTAATCTTTGTCTGGACCTTAAACAAAGTGCCCGAGCCTTTCCTCCAGCTACACAGTCCCCATGAAACAGATCTGTCTGCAGCTCCATGCTTTCTCTGGCAGCCCCTTTCCAGCTCCACCCCAGCTGCATCTCTGGGATGTCTCAGTATGTCAGCACCCAATACTAGGCTGAGCCACTAGCCAGAGACTACTTAGAAATGGGGTTGAAATCAGCATCTCCAATTCACTTTAGTTGGTGGATCTCCAACAAGAGCAATTTGTAATAGACTTGTGTGAGTGTGCATATGTGTGTTGAGTTCCAGAGAATTTGCAAAACTTGGTGAACGTGCAAAATAAATAAAACAACCTCAGAAGCAAATAGTCTGGGTTACTCATTACCAAGCTAATGAGTAGCAAAAAGTTGAGAATATGCACATGCAATACACTGGAAAACAGAAAAAAAAATTGGTTTTCTTATGTAAAGAGTCTTGTGATTTTCTCCTATGCACATTCCATTTTGCATTTAGCCTTATTTGCTAAATATCATCTTTGTAGGTGTATGGATGGTGGAGGTTACACTGCAGGCACGTGTCTATATGGCAGCCCTGTGCATGTAATGAAGAGGTGAAAGATACAGAACTTATCAGGAAAGATGTTAAAATGTAACAACAGCCAGCTTCACTTGAGTCCTTCAAGTACTAAAACTTTTAAATATAGTAAATTGTGTGTTAATAACATTGCAAATTGGTGAATTCCAGTGGAAAGAGAGGCTGAGCATGAGCAAGGATGGAAACCACAGAGCCACCATTGAAAGCCACAGGGGGTCCCTTTTGTCTTGTCACTGGCCAGCCTGGCCAGGCAGGTTGTGTGATGAGCCAGAAGCTGGTCATCCCGGATGCATTTTCTTTGCTGCTTTGTTTAATTTAGTATTTCACAATCCTGATTTATACTACATGAGTAGAACCAGCTACCAATACAGTGCTGATCCTCTGCCTGCACTTGTTGGTTTAACATGTGGAATACTGCCTTTCTCTGGAGTGATGCCTTTTATTTTTCAAATATTGGTTTAGTCATCTTGTGAGTTCTGCAGTTTTTCATTTGAGTGACAAATGAGTGACAAGCTAGAAGTCAAAACACCTTATCTCCAGACACCAGCTGGTACTCTGTCTGGACTCAACTGATGGCTTTTAGAAGTATGTGAAGTCTGTACTGAGCATCTGAAAAGGCATGTGTTTGCCTTGTGTTGGTATTTGGATCCTCCTGGATTTTAGTTCTTGCTGTGCCACATGTTTTCTGTGCCAGAATTTGCAAATCTGCAGACTAACTTATCTACCTTCCCCTCAGTCTGCTATTGTCACTATTTAAAACATGTTATCCATCAGAAAGCTAATTCCCACTACTGTACAGAAGGGAAGTCTGTGGAAAGGGTATTTCTAGGAGATTCAGAGCTGTGGCATGTGTTTATTCTCTGGAAGATAGAGGTCTGGAGAACTATCTTGTTTTTACTTTTTTATCTTTTCTTTTATCAAGGAGAATGTCTTGGATCAACTCCTCCTGAGAGGAGGCTGTTTTCATAACCAACCTGCTTGTATATTACCAGAAAAAGCATTGTTTCCCAAAAGTTTCTTCAAAAAGAATATTTGGAAAGTCTCTAGTGAATTGTCCCTGTGCAGGGAGATACTCACACATCTGAAAAGGGGATGGAGAGCAAATGGAGGGAGTGAAAGAGTAGAAATGGGTGGACTAGAGACAGCCTCTACACTTTATTTTAGAGATTCTCTGGGGGAGAAATTAGAGGATCATCTGGGACAAGAGAATATTGGTTATTTATGAATGCCTGTGGTCATTTCTCTTTTGTAAGATAGCCATTTTGGACCTTAGGAAACTTTTTCTCCAAAGACTTTAAATTAAACTAGTATATTACTTTGAATGCTTTTTTGTTGTAATAAATCAAAATGTTCAGAAAAATATGTTGTAGTTTGGTGTATTTAAAAGTCTTTATTAATGTGAGTCATGAACTGATTCAATGGCATGTAACAGATATCTGTACTCTAGAATTTTATAGAGAATTGAGAAATGTGTGAGAAATATCATCTTTCCTTTTCTCACCCACTTCTACTGCAGGACTGTCCAAGTTCAGTGCAAGCCTGATGCTCCTTGCAGTGCTCTGGAGGAACTGGCAGATGGTGCTGCTTGCCTTTGACATGCAGCATATTTCATCATTGTTCTGTTGGTACTGTCAAAACAGTCTGTTCATAAAAGTGTTGTGTGCTCGAGACTGGAGATCAAGGGAGGAGAAGAGTAAAGAATTGAACAGAAGTAAGTCTTACAGTCCTTAAGATTTTGATGGAAGCTAACAGTAATAAGATTAGTTTGAGCTACTGCATTAACATGACATTTTGCAGTGTTTGTGAGCATTAAAATGAAAAATCATATGTGAAAAATGAGACATAATATGTTGTGGTTTTTAACTGAGTACTCATCAGTTAATGTAGCTGTCAACTCTAGGGCAAGAAGGGTTCATTCTGATAGTCTGGGCTGACCTGGGTTAAAACAAAGGTCCTTCGGCTTCCCCTATCTGAACTAGCCCACATCTTTTAGACAAGCACACAATTGCAGTTTAAAAATGAACAAAGGTCAAGAGCTGGGTTACTATCAATTTATGCCATCTGAGGAAATGTTACATTAAATTTTGTGAAATTACTGAATTTTACAGTGCTTCTGTGAGAGAAAAAGCTCACACTGCCACATATTGCATCACATCTTTGTAGGAAATAATGCCTCACCCTTGTAGATACAGTATTATAAAGGTCAAAGGCAGATGTTATATGAAAGGAAAGGCTATCTCATTTTCTTCTGTTGTCATACCTGAATGATCTCAAACACTTAGACATATATGTCCAAGTCACATGTCCACCATTCAGGCATCTGAGATAATCAAATTGATCAGGTAGACAAGGTAGTCTGGTCAATATGCATTGTGGAGGAAAAGTGTACGAAGGACTCTGATTACTGGGAACTCATCAAATGTCCTGGATTCTCCATAGTTTGATGACGAGTTGATAGTTTTGGATAAGCATTTTTGCACCCACAGAAGCTGATGGTGACCTTGATCTTGTCTCACTATCCCACTGCATCTCGTTCAGAGAATTTGCTCATGGTTATTTGTCTCCTTAAGAACAGGTTTTAAGGATCCAGCCCTCTTGGAATCACAGAATGGTGGCGGTTGGAAGGGACCTCTGAAGGTTATCTAGTCCAATATGCCTGCTCAAAGCAGGGTTAACCAAAGCAGTTTGCTTAAGACCATGCCAGGTGTGGCTTTGAATATTTCCAAACAGCAAAGACTCGACAGCTACCATTTTTGAACACCCCTTCAGATAAAAATATTTTAATGTTTAAAATGAAATTTCCTGTCCCTTATCGTCTTACCATCATCTTGTAATGTCTTGAATCTTTGTTTTAGTCTTGATGTAGGATGCTCTTTATTTTAGGCTCTCCTTTTTTAACCCAGCCTGGGTGTGAGACATGCAGAAACTGTTGGTAGATATTCTATGAACTTGATGATGAGCTAATCTAGGTGCCAACACATGCCATTCTTACACCTCACTTCTTCCATGCATTATGGTACATCCACAACCAGACATTTATCTTCTTTCTCTCCTGAGACCTGTCCTAAGGTTTTTGTTCCAAATCTTAATATCATCAATGTCATATAGGGACATTTGATTTAATGAGACAAATGCTAGTGCAGAATCACCAGATATAGCAGAAATGGATGTAGCAGAGTAAGACATTTTTCTTCTCATCCAGCTTAGAGAAATGAACTTAATTGAGGGGAACAGGGCAATATTTCAAATTAAACCCCATAAATTCTCCTGTCACCTCTGTCTATGACATGGAAATAGGATCTTGAGTGTTAATTTAGGAGGCTGACAATACGGTAATGAAGGAAAATGGAAGAACATGTCCTTGCAAAATGGGTAAAATTAGAGCAAGTGGCTTCTTGAATGTTGAAGGACATTTGTTTAATGAGCAGGATCCTGAATGTCTGCTAAGAGGTTCAGAAGGAGGACTCAACACTGAGGAGTTGAAAATTCATGTACACAGAATGATCAAAATTGGTCTGTATTCCTTCTGTGAAATGTGAAGTTTTAGGACCACAACGTACTTTGTTGCTTACTAGAGTTACTTGGGGGAGATGTAAAAACTTTGCTGACTTTTTCTGATTCTGATGGAAGCATGAATGAAACTTATAGAACATTTCACTACTTGAGACCTGGGTGCCACAGTTGCTCACAAAATGCTGATTTTGTGTTCATTGGCACATATTCACCTTTGGGCTTCATAAAACTTTGCAGTTACTACGTTGGGCTCTCAGGTGAGCAGCCACCAATATACTGTCTTTCAGCAGGGCAGAGGAGAAAAGGCTGACTCTGATTTTAGGTGTCACAAAATCTTCTGTGCTTGGATTGGGCTGGCTCAGATGTCAAGGCTCCAGTACACTGAGCAAAAGCCTGTTTTTCACAGTGCTGCATTGCTAAAGCTTTTGAAATCACACTGAGAGGGCAGCAATACAGTAGACAGACTGGATGGATTTAAAGGCCTGTCTTATACAATCTACATTTCAAATTTATGTCCTTAGCCTCTGGAGGTACCTCATGCGAGGTAAACAGTATGATCAAACCAGCTGGCCACACATGGCAGTGTGATTAGTGAAAGGTCAGTGTGCAAATACACATTATCAGGAGGCAAGGTATAATTTGGGTAAGTATTGTTAGAACCTGTGATTGAACCTCTGAGCCTGTACAGCTCTGGTGTTATACCCCAACTCTGCTATCACAGTAATCTGCCCAGATTATTTCAGTTAACCCCCTCGAAAGCCTCAAGGACTTTCCTTACACTGCTGCATGTGAAAACAGTGACACCAACAGTGAGCACAAAATCTAGTGTCTAGATTTCACCAAAGGGATTAATTTATGGTTAGTTTTATGTTATATTTTAGCCTTAAACATGTAATACCAGTTTTTTTTCTTTTACCACCAAATGGATTAATGCAATTTCAGCAGAATGGTTAAGGGGACAATATGGATATTTTAGTTTCATTGCTTTGGGTTATTGATATACTGCAGTTATAGTGCCAGTGGTAACCTCAGCAAAACATGAAGCCCTTTTTGGCCTTGAAGCCAACTGGCCATATCTGGCCATTATGACACTATGGAGGTCTTTTAGCTTCAGAAAAATTGTGTATTGATTGATCCCTATCTTGCATTAACTCCAAAACTGTACCTGAGACTTGTGTAGGAAAATGCTAGTTGGTCTGAGACAAAATTATGCCATGGATTATTCTAGGGATGTAGCCACTCTAGAAAATCCAGTGGTCAGGCCTATGCCTCTAGCTTAATTTATTAATATAAATAGAATCCTACAGGTTTAAGTATAGTGTTTTTTTGCAGGGGTTATAGTTTATCCATGACTTCTAGAGCCAGCACACAAGATGAAAAGCTAAATTTCTGTGTGACTTTTTTCCCTCCACAAAACCCAATTATTTCTTTGTAAGAAGACTTAATCTGTATTTTTAAAGCCATTTGTCAGAGTGATTAGAAAAGCCCAGGGGACAAATGTGCAAAAAGAGACACCTAGAATGGGTGCTGTCTGCTTGACTTCTGTGTCAAACAGTTGTTTAAACCATGATAGGATCTTAGACTGCCTTTGTAGTTGAGAGAGATAACTGCTGATCTCAAGTCTTTTCTATCAGAAACTGCATGAAGAACCTGGCTGAACGCCATACTGAGCCTTCAGGCAGATAAAATGTGAGCAAGTGGGTTCCTGCCCATTATGGTTAATATCAGCTCCTCCAGATCCTTTGGCACATATGGGAGCTTACTTTTTTTTTTTTTTTTTTTTTTAAATAAACACAAAAAAAGTTTGCCCAGGGGCTTTGTGGATGCCCTATCCCTGGAAGTGCTCAAGGCCAGGTTGGATGGGGCTTTGAGCAACCTGGTCTAATGAAAATTTCCCTGCCTATGGCAGAAACATTGAAACTAAGTGATCTTTAAGGTCCCTTGCAACCCAAATCATTCTATGATTTTGGTGGCTGTGAAGTACACTTGTAGAAACACCTACCCCTACTTACTTCCTCAAGGGTGTTACAGACATCAGCAGAGCTTTGTGTGGCTGTCACTTTGTGACAAAATCCCTTTGTTTTACATAAGACATGCAAAGAGAGACTTCAAAGTTGCTTTAGTAATCAGTGATTCATATCCCCTAATTTGTGTCAGAAAATAATTAACTTTGGTTTGCTAATCTGCATATCTCATTAATGCAGACTCTGAAGACAAGAAAAAAAAGAGATGTCATTCAAAACTCCTTCTTCCTGTTCATGCTTTGAGGAACCAAGGAAGGGAGCTCTCCAGCTGGACCGGGTGGGCAAAGGGAGCTGGGTGTGGAATTCTGCAAGGCAGCTTGGCTGCAACCGCTCTCTTCACCCCGCTGCCCATGTCTTACTTTCTGTTCTCCCTAAGACAGGTCAGTGCAAGACTTGTCAGCTGCTATAGGCTGCACCTGAAATAAGCCACAAAAATGGGAGAATGAGTAGTTTCTAGTGGGACAGAGGCTAAATCCTCACTGTTCATTGCTAAATTCCCTGAGGCCAGCAGCAAGGCAGCACAAGAGAACTTCTTGTGGACAGAGAGGTCTCAAAATAACAAAGGCTATGAACTTGATGCTCTATTCTGTCAGAAAGGGAATGATTCTCCAATCTGAGCTTTTTCCAACGGGATTTTTTTTTCTAGAGTTTGTGCTAGGTAAACATACAGAGGTCATATTCATGTGGATGAATTTTAAGATGATTTATATTTGAGGAAGTGGTACAAAACTGCATGCAGCTTGTGCTCAGACGATAAGAAATCCTTAAAGTTGAGACTAAAAGCCAGGATAGAGAAATTTAAATTGTTCCCTAGCAATAGCTGGGGGAATATTCTTCTAAATATATGATACAGATGATTTTACAGTCCCCTGAAGAGTTACTGCAGGGGTTATGGAAAGAAAATTTAATCATAAAGTATGAACTAAATGTGTTTTAGCTCTGCATTAATTACAAATTTCAGTGAAACATCTGCTATGATATTGCTACCAGGTTGCATTAAGATATTTGGTATGTTCGAACTGCCTTTCTTGAGAACATCGAATTATACAAATTGAAAAATCATTATAAAGACTATTTTAGGGATTCTGTAACCAGTTGCCCAAGATCACCTCCACCCTCAAAGCATAGCCAAATAACTTGCTAGAAGGCAGAGAACACACAGTTATGAATATATCATCAAGATTTACGGTATCCCTGTCAGCCTTTTACACTACCATGAGGAAATGACACTTTCTCTATTAGGCAAATGACTGAGACGTTTGAGCGTAAAGCAAACTTAATCTGTATCTTGGGTATCAAAGAAATAAATCTTCAGAGCTTTCGTGGGGTTGTTGCCAGAGATGCTTGAGCTTTGTTGGCAGCTCAGTTTTCTGTAACAGCTCTAGCAAGAGCTGGGACTCCTTCTGTGCATGCCAGAATAACCTTGTTTTCTACAGGACTGTGCAGAGTTTTTTATCTCATACCATATCCTGACAAGATCCAGTAATTCTGCAGATTTAATAGATGCCCAATAGAGCTCAATCTAACCAAAGCAATAAAACAGGATATGGGAGCTTATTTATCCTGTTATCTTCTTTGACTGAGCTGCTGCATGTACGGAAACAGCATTGAGCTGGAATATCAATTGTTCTGGATGAAAGAGAGAGGGTGGTGAACCCTTCCTATTGAAACTGTTCCTCCTTGTCCAAGGGGTTGGAAGGTTTGTCTGTAAATGGGCAGGTTAAGCAGGTTAAGGGCAAGGAAGCTCTTGTTCCCATCCTGAGAATAGGCTGTAGAACTGCTGTGGATGGGAATCAGTAAATTTTTTGGTCTTGCATGGAAACAGCATCACAGAGTAATGCCTTTTGCCTCTGTGTGTGTGTGTGTTTGGGCACCTCATTCCCTCCAGGCTTAAGTAAACATTTAATAACAGATGGAGATACGTGCAGTTGTTGAAGTTACTGGTGATAGCACGTGATACTAAACTGTGATTTGTCTAACAGTAAAGCAGTTCAACAAAGCAATACAGTCTGTGAAAAGGTGTTGATCTTGAAAATTTCTAGGTGTCCTGAGAAAAGAGAGAAATAATACAGGTACCAAAATTTCCTGGTCCTAAATCTATTTTAGCACCTAATGCTGAGAGAGAAACTTGGTATCAGGACTCTGTTAAAAGTAGTTATGACACTGTGGGAAATACATTAAATCAAGAGTACCAGCCATAGACCAAGGACTGGGAACTTGGTTGTCCATGCTGTAAACTTGTGAGAAAAGTAATTCACATTGTTTTGGTCTCATTCAACTAGGGCTACCCCAAAGAGCTCATGAGAACTGAGAAGGAGTCCTTGGCTAGAGCTTTCTCCCATGGGCAGGTCACAGATCACCATCCTTTCTTGGAGGTGGAGAGAGCATTTGTCTGGCCTGCTCCTGCCACCTGGCCCTGATATTGTTTACAACTTTACTGGGGATATTACTTCTAGATGTTTGTATCTCTATACATTTAAATCACCGTTACCCTCAGCTCTGTGGTGAGAGAGGCAGTTTTAAGGTGTGATTCATGTCATTCTTAATGCAGACATCTAAATAAATCAGATGAATCACAGCCTAAAACTTCTACATGCCATTGATGATGGAAGCACAGCCGACTGATTCAGATGGAGGACCACCTGCACTAGTCCAGACAAATTCCTCCCTGTGTGTGCACACATCCAATGGCCATAGTGTTCAACTGCAAGCAGGGCCTCTGAGTCAAGGAGAGAGACAGGACCATGGTGTGAGTGGAGCTGGAATCTTGTCCCTGCTGCAGAGAGGCACTGACAGCCATGAAGGCATTCCTGCTCACTTCAAAAGGTTAATGTCCTATGCTTAATACCTAGGTTTTCTTGTATAATCTTACTATTCAATTTTCTTATAATTGACATCTTTTATTAATGTTTTATTTCCAGACCTAACACATGAATACTGCTACTCACAGATGTGGTCAGATTGGAACTGAACAGTATTAATCCATAGTTATAGCTGAAAAACTGTGATAGTCTCTTGTGAAAAACAAAATCAAATATCCCACTCTCTTAGATTTTGGAGACAATAAGTTACTTTCCAAGGCATTGGGCAGCATGGAAAAGTCAGTTGCAAACTAACATGATTAATCTGTGATGAGAAAAACAGTGACAAAAATGGTTACAGGTTAAACTGTGCCAGATGAAGGCAGCAGTCACCAAGGGGTGCAAATCTGAGCACTTGGCAGAGGGAGACGGGGGACAAAAGCTGCAGGTAAGATTCTGGTGGGCACTGGGTTGCACTGTTTTGCAGTGTGTTGCAGGAAGATATTAAAGTATTGAAACAGACTGAGAGACTATGACAGCCTTTCTTGTTAGAGGAAAGGAGTAGGAATTGCTTAATTTGGGAATGCAGCAATTGACAGCAAATCTTTATGTAATAGGTAATTGAAGACAAATTCTTTCTTTTTTAGTCCTTTAGCTGTCCTGACAAGATGAATGTTCTATTTTGGACAAGTTTATACTAAATCACTAATGCTGATTAGACAGTCACAAAATCTAACAGAAATTAAGATGTTGCAATAGTAATAAATTTTGAAATTTTCTGATAATAAAGGAGAGGGACAAAACCAGGGACAATGCTGACAGTTTACAGAAGTTTTAAAAATCTTCCTTGTAGCGAAGTCTATGAGGGTGATAGAAAGAACCAAAGAACCAGCCCCTTGATTTATTTGCATGATCAAGAAATAGGAAGGTTTGGTTCTGAAGGCCAAGGGCACAAACTTAAATGGCAGGTTAAGAGATAAGGAATTAGCAAAAAGAGCAATGCAGATTTTAGCAAACACAGGGAATCAGAAAGTTGATTAACAACCTATTTCAGAAAAGATCATCTTCAAGTGCTCTTTTAGCCATTTTGGATCTGTCTTAAAACAAACTTCTGAAACAAAGAAAAATTATAACCCTTACCTGTAGGGACTGTTGAATTGTTGTGTGCTCACAATTGCAAAACAAAGTGGTGCAGAATAGGGGCTTTTTAAAGCTACCTGTTAAACCCCCCAAATATTGTGAAACCCATATTCAAATATTGGTGCATTTCAGTGGAGCTGAAAAGTAAAGGAGAACCAAGGGGTTTTTGTTCCTGTCAAATGGCAGAAGTATTGGAGACAGCATGAAAAATAATCAAGAACACGGCCTAGAAAATAGTTGTGCAGGCTGGAAACCCAGAATTCTTACATATTGAAAACTGTATCAATATGTAATATTATCTTTATGTACTGAATGATAAATGTAAGGTGGCTCATAGGGTGACATACATCTCCACTTAACTATCTGTCTAAAAGGTGGCTAAGTCAAAGGTAATTACCAGAGACACTCTTCTAGTCAGTGGATAAAACCAGCTTCTCCAGAAGGCAGTTTCCCTCAGGCTGAGATGGGTCAAATGAATTGCTCTTTGCAGTTGACTTTTGATTATGAAGTGACCATGGCTGAGCAGTTGACACATAGGCAACTAACTTTCCAACATCTAAAATGACATAATTTAAATCCTACTGCTTTTACTCGCACGTGGTTTGTCACAGCTGGGATCATCTGTACTTGATTTCCTCAATGGTAGGAGATGGGAATTGATTTGAGGGGAAGGCAGTTGCCATTTGTGTATTTTTAGAAGCAAGCTCAAATTTGAATATGCTTTCATAGGAATCCTTTGAGTTAGGCCAAGGCAACAGCGGGATCTCACATAGATCATAAAAATTCTCTTTTCCCCGGTATCCACTTCAGATATGCAAAGCTTGGTAGAAAAACTGAGAAAGCCACAGAAAAGATCTTTTCCATTCAATTCAGTTTGATCAAGCCTCACTGAGAAAAAAAATGGCCATTATAATCTGAATTTTCTTGGGAAGAGTGACAACCACAAACATTGCTTTCAGCTGTTATCCTGAGTTCCACACAGGCAGCATTTACCTTAGGAATTTCATCGTTTGCAATGAGAAACACTGGCCTCAACACAAGTATGAATAGGTGATTTCTAAATTACTAACTTGCTACCAGGACATAGCATTTGGATATGGATCTGCCCTTCAGAGTTGATGAGTATGGCAGTTAAGAGTGCACAGTTTTGCTTTGGAGAACCCAGCAAACAGAGCAGTAAAGCATGTAATGTCTACATGAAGCAACTCTGACCATAAGAAGAGTCAAACCTGAGCCACATGTGGAGATTTTGTCCTGTAAAGATAATTGTCCCTTATCAAATAAAGCAGTACAAAGATAGCAATTGAAGCTACTGTGTTAGTGCTTCTTGTTCAAATGTGAAGTGCACTCCTGTCCTTATTAGTGACAGTAATGAATGTGAGACAGAAATACACACTATTTCCAAGCAATGAGGCCCCAGTTAATTAACAAAAGCAAGATAAAGCTGTCAGTGGATTTTTTGAGAAAATGACCATGTGCTTGTTCAATTGGATATCATCAGGTTTCAATTTGATTAGAAGATTATATTTTATCCTCTTTTGTTCATCGTGTATATTAGAATGATGGGCAAGTGCTTAATGAGAGACTGTGGTTAATAATTAGTAGTAACATCTCTGCTAAATTTAGTGTTTCATTTCTACTTCCTACTGTTTAATGAATTAGGGAATGAGCAATTTTTTAAATTGGAACAAGCTTGACGTATATATGCAAGCTTCCTTTCTGCAGGTCCTTTGACAGTACTTGCTTTGATTAGCAAGGTAATGACAGGCCCTGCTGTGTGGAGGGAATTGTAATTTGTTGTGGGGTTCTTTTTCAAGAGATTGAGCAAATGTGCCAGCACCTTGGGTTTGAATGTCTGCAAATTTGTGGGAAACCAGGAAGGTATGACTACTACAGGAACACAGACTGTTCCCAAACCAAGAACAAAATGGATTTTGGAGCTGCAAAACTCTTGTGAACTAGTGCCCACTAAGGAACATCAGTAGAGGATTTTGTGAGGACGGTGTTCCTTCTGGTAGATAAAACAACGCTATGGCACAGATATAAGCACTGCAGCCCAGTCATCTGTTCAGTTAAATTGTTAATAGGTCTCCTGATCCAGTTTGATGCTGGGGACATTGCAGTGCAATTCCAGTTGTTTAAGTTGCCAGGGATTGGTCTCCAGCATTAGGTAATTTATTAATACAGCTACAAAGTCCCTCATTCTCAGTTCAGGGTTGCAGAGGGCGGCTGTTCCTTACCAGGTCTCCATCATAGTGGACAGTGGGAGAAAGAAGTTGTCCGTATCTCTTACAAGACTCATTGCCATTCCAGGCTTTTTGCTTGTTCTGAGGAATTCTGCTTTAAAAAACCTCTTATTAGCCATATCTCTGAAGTCTAGTCACTGTTGCATCCCTGCCTGCCTGTCCTCCAGCTGCATTTGCTGCCTGTGTTCACAGGCAGAGCTGTAGCTGCAGTCATTCCCTCTGCACCACTCCTCTTGCAGTGCTTGGTGTCTCTGCAGAAGCTGAACAGGATGCTTGGCCACCTCCAAAGGCCGGGAGTCACAGCCTGAAGTACCAGCTGTGTGCATTTCATGCCGTGCTGATACACAGGGGGATGCTCCGTGCTGCTCTGCACGAGGGGGAGCACAAGTGCTACCTCACTGCTCTGCTCTGTAGGCAGCAGCCTGTGGGAGCAGCAGGGCAGGGGCTCTTTCAGCCATCCTGGCTAAATCCACCTGCAAATATAAGTCAGTCTCAAGCTTTGGTCAGGCCTTACTGCTGAGAGAGCTGTCAGTGCTCTCACTGGGGCAAAACTCCTACGCAGTGGAAGAAAACCCAAAACATCCTTGATAAATATCTCACAGTGTCTTTTAGAGGGGAAGAGTCTGCTGTATCAGTAGTTAGAAAGTCTAGGGTCAGCCTAACACCAGTGGGCTTGGATTATTTCTGATTGCTATTTGAAGTTATGTCAATTTTTCATCATCACTTTCAGTGTTCAGGCTGGAAGCTCATCACAGGAATGAGTTCTCACCTCTAGCAATACTTTGGAAGGTGGGTCAGCTACGGTTCTAGCACAATAATTACTTTTAATTGGATGTCTGAAAAATCAGTTCTGGGCCAAAGTTTTCCATATCAAGGGGCAAGACTTTAACAAGCATTTCAGTGCCTAACAAGGCAGAGGGACACTGTGCAGGTTGTGTAGGAGGACTGAACTCCTGACAATTTCATATGCTTAGATGCTTTTGGAAGTCCCAATGAACGTCTAAATACCTTCACATTTACACAATGCACACTCTTAAAAGTATTAAAACTAACTTTCATACTGCAGAATAATTAAATCATGTCCTGGGTGTACAGTCTGTAGTCTAAGGTATAGCTGAAACCCATTTATTCAGAGACTGCAGTGATTCTCTGCTGGAGCAGCATTGGAGGAGACATAGGTAATAAGCAATGGTTTATTGCTGTTGAGCTGATGCAACAAGTTCCATGGACAAATAAGAGGAAATATTGCTAAATAGTATTTATCTGAATTTTTTAGTATGTATTTCTATACAAGCATCTGGAATAATGGTTGCCCAATTACTTTCCAGTCATTAAGACTGTGACTTATTATTGTGTGCTTTGAATATCCTGTAAAATCTGGTCATTTAAAATATGGAAGTGGAGTGAAGTCACTCCAGAAAGTGGAGAGGAGGATGTCCAGAGGAAGCCTGTATGTCTAATTAAATTCAGGGAAACAATTTCCTTAGATATCTGGCCTTTTTGTTAGTTCAGCAATTTATTTATATCTAGTCAAATGAGATGTACATTAAAAGATTTAATGAAATTAGCTAAAATGTTCTGAAACTGAAGTTTTTTGATTAAAAAGACTGAAATGAGTAGTAGCTAAAAAAGTGGGGGGAGGGAAGTTAATGAAAGCTGAAAATTTTCAATTTATTTGCTGGAAAGAAGCCAAATTGAATTCTGAACAAAAGTAGTAATTTGGCTTTTCCCTACAAATATTTGTATAATGTTATTTGGAATTACAGTTATATAATTAATTATAATGAAAATAAGAATTTTAGAATGCTCAAGTTCAGAGGAATCAAGTAATATTGTGGGAAAGGAGAAAGATGTATATTACAGCACTTTGCCTCTGACCAAAATGAAACCTGTTTCTTCATTGTCAACCTCAGAAAATAGAAATAGAAATAGAAAATAGAAATAGAAAACCCATACAATTTAACTGAACACTTCTGCAAATGGAATCCTGTATATTAAGCAAATCCTAGTTTTAGTCTCTTTATATTTAACTGTGTGCTCAAAATTGCCTTCTAAAGCTGCAACATAGATCAATTAACAAACATAATTCTGTGATATTATTAATATTCCTAATACTTTTGCATATGAGATAGAAAAAAAATTACCTGTGATCATTGAGATCAAATGTAGTTATATTTAAAATCCTGTGCGTCAAAATAAGAAACACACATAAAAGTATAAAGTTTATTTATATGCCTGGATATGAGCTATGACCTTTTGACTATTAATTTCCTTGCCCAGAAGTGCCCAAGCACTGAACATTAATGGCAAGAAAATCCATTGCCAGCACAAGCTGGAATATTAAATGCTTTTTTTATAGGCTATGAAGGTGCGCTCTTATGGGCTTGCTACATCCTATGAGCATACATATAAAGCATGCATATGCATACAGAGGGTTAAATATATTTTATTGAGTATGTTTGTTGTCTCAGTGCCTGTGCACTGTTAAATATCTGGTTGATCGATCTGTTTTCTTATTATTCCACAGAGGCTTTAATAATTAAATAGAACCTGATTTCCACATGTAGAGCCTCTGCTTTCTAAAGCCATCTTAAAAATTTAGTGCCATTACAGCTGCCAGAGCTTGTAGTTCCTGGGATTTATGGTTGCTCACAAAAACATTTGCTATTTTTCCTTCCTGCTTCTGCTATGTATAGCATTATATTTTCAGGTGTCAATTTTAAAAATAATTAAATAACACACAAACCAAGATTCATCTGGCTGTTTTTTTTCCAGGGGTGGCTCAAAAATGCAATCTCTTTTGTATTTATTTCACTTCTTTGAAAGCAAACTGTTTTGCTCAGCTCCAAGGGCACCTGCAGTCTACCCTTGGCAGGATGTCCCACCATGAGCAATTTCCAGGTTGCAGGTATGAAGGTCACAGCAACAACAAACAACTGTTTGTGGTATCAGCCAGAGCCTCTGTGGAGCTGGCGCCCTTTGTCTTGGATATAGAAGTTTTCTTCCAAAGTCTCTAGCTTCTTAAGCAAATATGAACTTACTGGATGCTCTCTGTCTTGAGATTAATATAAAATTTGGTTAGTACTTAAGTCCCTCTTAAGGTCACTGTTAAGAACCTGGGAAGTATTTGAACACTCATCCTTTGCAGGGTTGGAAATTTCGTCTCTGGTGAGATAAAGGGATTTGTAAATTGTGCTACCAAGCAGACAGCTGAACAGCAGCTCCTTTAGAGATGAGGTGCTATAAAGCAGTGTGCTTTTGTCCTACTATTTTCTCTCATTTTCACCCTTTAGCAGACAAAGTTGGTTTGTTTTCAGTTTAAATTTTTGAATTGGTGTCTAGAGTTCATCTTGCAGTAAGAATTTCATTATGCTGGCTGACATGGTAAGAAAATGACAGGTGAAATTCTATCAGTGACTGCAACTTATGCACAAGACAGGGAATGGCCTTAGCTAAACACAAACACATGACTTAGCTACCAGCACTCAGCTGATATTCAAATTCAAAGGGAAAGGGAACATATTAGGAATTAGTAAGAAAAACAACCTGAGAACAAAATACTTAGTCATTTAGGCGCTGTAGAAATCAGTCTCCACAGCTCTAATACTAGCTACATGCAGTGCTACCCAGTAGAGTCAAATATTTCCTTAACCTCAGAAGGTAAAGCAGAAGGAGAGAACAGAAAGCTGTGAAGGAGGACAGGTGAGAGGTATGCTGCAAAAAATAGTGGTCGCTCCTGTGACTTTGTCAGATGCATTGCACAGAGATGTCTTCCTAAAGCAGTCAGAGTTGTGGAACTCATTGCTGCAGGACATCATGGTCACAGCAGGTGAAAATGGGTTCAAAAAGTCATTGTACCTATAAGTAGAGGCCAGGTCAATCTATTGAAACTATTAAATGTAGTTGTCTGGATGTAGCTTCTGGCTCAGGAAGTCCATAAACACCTGCCTGGCAGATTCTGTGAAAATAGCAAAGGTATACACACCCAAATCCTATCCAGCTCTCTCCTTTCTTGAGACACGTTCCTGGGTAACAGGGACATCTTACCCAGGCAGTTCTCTCATATTTGAGCATCTAAAAGTGATCAGCTTTCCTTCTTTCTAAATAAGCTTTAGGTTGGGGAATTCCACTTAATTCCCTGGCTTTATATGGTTTGTGGGCACAGAGCAATACTTTGCAAGCTTTGCACAACCTTTCAGTATCTGGAGGCAAATGGCTACTTAAAATGGGTTTAGCTATCACTGAGTCATGTCTTTTTCCAGACACACAATAAAAACACTTATTTAAAAATCTGTGGGGCATAAAACAGACTTCAGAAATAAAGCATTAAAATTCAGGTGGCGACAGGATGCACTTTATATGATGAGTTTGTTTGGTGTTTTATTTAGAAATTATTAGAAATAAAACACTTCAAAGGAATGCACAGACTACGCAGGGGTTATTAAATAAAGCAAGCTGTCCCACTTCCCAGTAGAGTGCCAAGGGGGAGACAGCTGAGTGTAAAAAGTTTATAGGAAAATAAATGTCTTTTCTTTCTGCAGTATTTTTAATGTTGCTGCCATAGAAAGAAACCTTTATTTATGGGGATAAGATATAAATCTAGACAAATGGAAAGATACAAGTGCTTTGTCTCAAATTTCAGCTTCCTAATACAAAAAACAATTAAAAAAAAATAAAATCACACAAAGCCTCATAAATATATCTTTCCTGCAAAGTTCAAGTTTTCAATTTTCCCACAAAAAGTCACAAGGTTCCCCTAGGCAGATCCAGTGATCTGCATCAGGCTTACTAAGGTAAGGAGAATGCAGAAAGTCCTTCTTTTTCCATTCTGCTTTTAGAGATTGCTGGATACATTGACAGCTGTCACCACTTTTGGCAACCTTAGTTGCCATTGCTATTGGGGCTACAGTAGCTCTGCAATGGTGGGGACTGGAAGGCCCCGAGTTAGGAAGAAAAGTGGATATCAAGGGAAGAAAAGAGTCTGACTTCATTGTCAATAAAGGTTAATATTGATTTGGGTGTTGGAAAGCAGTGTATATTTATTGAAATGTTTTCGTCCTTAGAAAAATAAAGGGATTCTTGAAAAATAATAAGGGGAGTCATTTATGCCCCTACTGGAACTGCAGTATATTGTCTGTTCTTAGGAAAAAAAAAAAGTAATTACAGACAGAAATGTCACAGTTCCATTTAATTCTGCATACCTTGTGTAAACCTAGTCTCTAGGTAGGTAAGCCTATCCCCTCTGACCCTCTTCAAGCACAGCCTACACAACTCTAAAACAGACTTATCATCATCCCTCAGCCCTCCATGCCATGCGTGAGGGTTTTGAGCAGCATTTGGGGGTGATCCCAGCAGCCCCCCTGAACCAGAGCAGGGCCGAGTTGCATTTCAGCATATTGGTCTCATAGAAATGCTGCCTTTCTTGTGGGAGCACTCAAGAAAACACAACCCTGGCATTTCTCAAATGTCAAATAAGGTAAGTTGTTATCTGGCACATAGTTACATATATTAAACATTACTGGAAATAGAAGATTTGTTGGAGCATAAGAGAGCCCATCTTTTTAAAATTCTGCTCAAGGCAGCAGTACTATGCCATGTAACATATCTTTGTTTAGCTCACTGACTGTTAGACAAATGCTTTAGAAAATGTGCAATTAGAGATCTGAACAATAAAATCAGAGTAAATAATGAAGAGTAGGACTGGGGGGAGAGAGGAAAAATAGCATTGTATCACTAGATACCCATGACTCTGGGTTTGTGTAGTGATGTTTGTCTCTGTTTCTACCTTTGTTCTCCCTGCAACACTGTGAAGTATGGCCATTCTTTATGTTATAGCTTGTTCGGGGTTATCCAGGCCCTGGAGAGAGGAGGTGGCAGGGAGATGCAAATCCCACTGCCTTGGTAGTGGCAGATATTAGAGAGGTGAGCTGGTCCCAGCACGACTGGTGGTGTGGAGAAGCTCTTGCCATGGATGGGCCTCCACTCTTGCCCTTCTCTGACTGCAGTCCCCTCTCTCTTTCCTCCCAGACCCCTCTGGCCACCCTGGGATCTGGGACCCTGCCTCTTGCCTGCAATCCTGGTTTGCTTCTTGTTGCGAAAATGCCCTCCGAGAGAGAGTGACTCACAACAGATCATGATAATCCCAAGCATTTTTACTCAAATAACTGCTACTTATTTATCCAAATATATAAAGCAGGAAAAGAGGTTAAATGCCTAAATGGCTGCTCATTTAAGTCTTCATTAAAATATATAGTTTTTCTTATGAAAACATATCTTGACGTATCTGACAGCTTCAGACCGACCCCACAATCTCAAAATCTCAGAGGCTTGGCTGTGAGAGCAGCTCCTTGGCAACTTAATTAAAAACCAAAACCTTTTTCTGTGGAGGAAGCTTGTGATCTTCTTCTGCCTTAGGAAAATGAGCTGTTTAATTATAGCTGACAGCTGAAAATAGTATCTTTCTAACCAATGGTTAGAATGGGTTGCTGTTCCCTGCCTCAGAAAGTCTTATTTAGAGATGTCTTATATCTGTCTGTTTTTTTCCACTTCTATTTCTGGGCAGGCCTTAGAGCCAGCTATGTGGCAGAATGACATATGAAGCAGGTAAACCACACAGTTTATAGGTCTCCTCTGTTTTGAAAGATATATAGAGTCAGGCATTAGTTTTTTTTTTCCTTTGGATTTAAGTAAATGGTTTCTGTTCAAGGCAAATGTGAGAGCAAGAAGTTCTCTCCAAGACATAAGGCCAGATGTACCAAGCCCTGCACAGCTGTGCAAGCAGAGCAATTACAGTAGTACTTCTCCCTGATCCTTGCATGAAAACTTGGTAATGATGCCTTGAGAAGGCTGACCTGGAAGAGAGAGTAGACAGAGCTAAGAGAATAAGTAGTTATTTATTAATAGCTTCAGGTTATGAAGTTCCATCCTCCTTGTTGCTCTCTTCAGTTCTCTGGGGCCTGAAGCTTATAACGGTTGTCTTTGGTTTCAAGCTGGAAAGGCATTGTTTTCTCTACCTATTCTGTGAAGAGAACTTACTCACACTTAATATGAGGCTCAAAGCTATAAAGCTAGGCAGCACAGCATCTGAAAAATATGAAAACTAAAACTTAAGGCATCATTTCCCGCATTTAGAGGCTGCTCCCTCTGGCAGCACTCGTTGGCTGCCAGGCTTTTCCCTGGCCACCCTTTCAGTTACACCAAATTCCTTGTGGCAGCTGCTGTGGCTGAGGTGAGACTGATGGCAAACACTCCTTTGAGAGCTGATAGTGATTTCTGTGAAGGGTTTTGCATTTGCAGAGTTTTATCAGATTTTCCCATGAATGGGATGTCTACAAAATGCATGTAAGAACATTAGCTGCACCCCAAGTGATCTAGGAACATACCTCATGCCACTGAAATGAAACATGTCTTTCCTAAGGAAGGTAGAAAAGGAAATTTTCTATATTGTAAGACATTATGTTCTGGCTGTGGTGACTCTCAGGGATAGCTTCTGCTGCTTCAAAGAAAGTGGGAGAAGGGATGAACCACCCCAGCTAAGCTCTCCATACCTAACTGCTACTGTGCAGGGCTTTAGACTGCTGCCAGCACTTGGTGTGCTATTTCCAACAGCAATTTGCTGTACAGATCATGCACATTGTGCAATCTGCCTGCATATCACCACAGCCAGTGTCATCTACTCTGAGTCTGCAAGTGTTTTGTCTAACCTAGTAGTAGATTCTAGCACTCTTGGTTAAGCTCATGTACAATAACCTCTTGTAGTGCCTTAGGAGCAAATTATTTTGGTAGTAACATCTTGTTGGACAGGCAAGGTGCCAACAGCAGCTTACAGAATTTGTTTAAAGTTGCTATACTTAAGCTGCTGAGATACCTGGGTTTCAGGCCAGCACAAAGACATTAGAGCACATAGACAATAAAATGGTTTTAATGTCTCAGAAATTGTTATTGTTCAGTTCTCTTAGGAATTTGTGTAATAAAATTATAAAATGTTAAGGGGTTGGAATGGACCTTAAAGATTACCTAGTCCCAGCCTCCCCTGACATGGTCAGGGACAACTCCCT
The DNA here is from genome assembly GCA_013400215.1 of Cisticola juncidis. NCBI lineage: Eukaryota > Metazoa > Chordata > Aves > Passeriformes > Cisticolidae > Cisticola > Cisticola juncidis. Next base: position 1,184,332 of record VXBR01001239.1, on the reverse strand, counting down.
CTAGAACAGGTTGCTGGAAACTTTGTCCAGCCTGGCTTTTAACACTTCCAGAGTTGGAATATTGCCAATCTACCTGGGCAACCTGCTCCAGTGTCTAACTATCCTCACAGTAAAGAATTTCTTCCAATATAGTTACTTAACTCCATTAAGAAATCCCATAAGAGCTCAAAGCTTTCAATGAAATTAATGTCAAATGCTTTAAAAGTTGGTCCACTCTGAATAAAGTGCAGCACTAAACATTTATATGTGGTACATTCTGTTTTGCATTATGTTTTGCTGTCTCCTTTCCTGCTTTACTATTTTTCCAGAATATCTGCCAAAGAATTCACTGAGCCCTTAACACCATATGCTTTCCCAGTTCTCTGAGTTGTAGAAGGTGAATGTCTGTAGGTTATTTGTATTTAACTGCTCCATTTATTACATTGATTATATAGACTGTTTTGATTTGGCACACAAATGCTAAGGGAAGATTTCATTTAAGAGACTGAGATCTTTGTCCCCAGATTCCACAACAAGCAATGTTATTAGGACACTAAATTAAATACCGACTTTGAAATCTCAGCTTTACTTATTACGTTGTTTTCTGTAATGGCTCTCTTGAAGATAGTGGAAATATCCCTGTTGAAGCAGAGAGACTTGGGTTAGGGCATGAGTTGTAGGCATAATTATAGAAGTCAAGAAGAACAATATCGTCCTTGCAGCTGAGAAAGCCAATGGTGTCCTGGGCTGCACTAAAAGCATTGTGGGCAGCAGGGTGAGGGAGAGGATTCTGTCCCTCTGCTCTGCTCTGTTCTGGTGAGACCCCACCTGGAGTGCTGCATCCAGCTCTGGGGACACCAACATAAGGAGGACATGGACCTGTTGAAGTGGGTCCAAAGGAGGCCACAAAGATGGTCAAAGGACTAGAGCACATAACCTACAGAGACGGGGTGAGAGAGTTGAGATTGTTCACTCTAGACAAGAGTAGGTTCTGAGGACACTTTGGAGCACTTTCTAGTACCTGGAAGGTCTAAAAAAAGCTGGGGAGGGACTTTACAAGGGCTTGCAGTGATAGCATAAGGGAGCATATCTTTAAACTGACAGATTTAGATTATATATTAAGAAGAAATTATTTGCTATGAGGGTGGTGAAGCACTGGAACAGGTTGATCAGAGAAGGTGTGGATGCCCCATACCTGAAAGTGTTCAAGGCCAGGTTGGACAGAGCTTTAAGCAGGCTGGTCTAGTAGAAGGTATTCTCTGCCCATGGCAGAGGGCTTGGAATTGAATATCTTTAAGGTCCTGTCCAATGCAAACTATTCTCTGATCACAGAAGAGATAGCATTTCACGATACAAAATATGACTGAGAGCAGAATCCAGTCCTTGCAGGGTAACTTAATAAAAGTAGCATGAACTTTGTGGTAGGATTTTTTTTCTATCCCTATATTCCTTTGCAAAATATTTTCCTTTTGTTACTGTGTGTGAAAGTAGTCCTGGAAATCAGAGGATTGAGAGAACATTTTGATTCAAGATTTCTGCAGACCTTGGCTCCCAGGCTGCCACTTCCATTCCTGCCAAATAGCCCCTCATTCATACTCCAGGGAAATGTCTTGTGAATATTCAGACCTTTTGCTCAGAAAAGTAAATGTTTCCTAAGGACAAATAGGCTCTGTAAATCAAGCCTGTCTGGATCTGAAACAATGATTATGTGGTAAATCTGAATGCTCCCAACAAAACCGCTGGAGCTAATGTAGTGGAGTTGAGTCAAATCCCTTATAAACTCTTGTTATAATCAGCTGGCTCTAATGCCACTTGCATGGACAAAACCCAAAAACCTCATTTAGTATCTGATCCTATTAAGAATACTTATTTTGAGGGGATCCAATGCAGCATAAAGCAAAGGAGAAGTGAGGTATATTCAAAATATTTCCACTGGTCTCTCTGGTGACAGTAATGGCAAAGCTGACTTCTGAAGTAAGAGACAAGAAACTCAAATCACAAATGTGATTGCCCTTTATTACACAGACTGAGTAAGAGCCTTTTCCTGCTGTTTAGTCCCGATGTCTACATTCACTTTTTAAATACAGATAATTGCATGAGGCAGATTCTCCCCGTCCCCCCGACTGGTAGTCTAGACTCAATTCATCAGGAGTACAAAGATGAATGAGATGCATTCAAGCTGCTGCAGCTTAGAGAAATGTCTTCTATAGTTAAAATGAGGACGTCTGCTTTTGGAGAGATTGTTCTGAGGTAGCAGAAATGCAGTAGTGGCACTGATTAGTCACATCACATCAGTGACACTGATTTTGTTCACAGTTCACCCGTAACCATTTATTATACAGAAATATTCTAAAAACTGGAGCTGTACTGGGAAATATATCTGAAGGTTTTTAATTATTCTATGGATTTATGGAAGGATGGATAGTGTTATCCCTATAGCAAGAATGTCATGGTTACAATACTTATGTTAGCAAAGATATCACAGTGGAACAACGGACCTTTCAATCTGCCACAGCCTCAAATTCATTTTCCATATCTCAGCTTCTATGCCACAGGTATCACCACGGTGATTCAGTACCTATGCAGAGAATATTATGCATTAACCAGTGACTACTAGAATTTCAACAAAAACCTAAACCAGGAAAATAAAAATCAACAGTATGCCTTCCTTAAATTTTCTATATTTTAAAATTTCCTTGAGAATGCACAAAAGTGTTTAAAATCTACTCTTCCTTTTCATTTTTCCCTACCCTTGAGAATATGAGGTTTTTTGTCCCTAGAATGAATAAAAAATCTCAATAGCTAGTTTTGATCATTTGGGCAAAATCAAATGTGTTGAGTGGCTTCTCACAATATAGAAAGATGAATTCAAGACCATTATTTCACTGTAAACTCATTTCAGAGTAAAGGATAGGATAACTACTACAGATCTTATGAGGCTCACTCTGAAAATATGAAGTGAACATGATGGTCTTCCATTCTATATTTTGGAACTTTTGTAACCTTCTAAACCAGTAAATGACCCCTTACCAGAGTATTTCTTGGTAACTCTGTACCAAAACGTCTGCTGAACATGAAAGTTTCACAGATGCACAATTGATATTGACTCTCTGCATTACAGAAGGCTACGTCTAGACTCTTCAGTTAAGTTGGCACAGGCCATTAAGATTGAACATTTATGGGTTTGCAGAGAAAAACGTGATATGATTTAATCCCAGACCAAGTAGAACTAGCAAAGGATTCTTGGACATGTTCTAAAAAGTGCCGTGAGCCAGAGACTTCTCCCAGTAGACAGCTGGGATGTGGTCAAACACATTTGTTTTTGACAATAAGGACGCCAGCAAACTGGATCTATTTGCCTTATGGGTAGAAGAAGGGCTCTGGCATTGTTTGGTTCATCAGTATAGAAGACAGCCAAAACCCAGCCCTCAGTAATGTGGGCTGTTGGGACAACTGGAGGGTTGTCCTGATTAAAAGGATCTTAATATTTTTGGTCTGTCATCCAAAAGCATCTCACTTAAGGGCTCTGACTTTACAGAGTGGGCTCAAGGGCTAACAGCAGTGGTGACCTATGGTAGATACCAAGTGACTGCTCCCACTAACAGAACTCAGTATTCTCATCTGCAGAAAGCCATGGTGAAGAGAGTTCCTTAGTTCAGGTGTCCTGTTGGAATCAAGAGGCACTGGAAAATGTAATATCTGTGATCCTGAAGACCAGAGATTCACAGGGGTGGGGCTGGACAGTGCTGCACAGCACTGGCTCAACCCATTTCCCCTGGGATAAACAAGAACAGCAGGAAATCTTTCTTTTCCCAGCTCCTTCTGTACATCACTCAAAACAAAAAATTTCCCTTGGTCGCTCTGAAGTCAATATCTTCTCATCTTTACAGCTCCCAGCTGCCCGTTTTTTGCAGGGTTTCAACCTCCAGTTCATCTGTGCACCTCTGAAGGGCATTAAAGAAATGTTAAACACTTCTCTGCTTGCCTCCAAGTTACTCTCAGCTGGATCTTTGCAAACTCCATGGGCACATGGCTGGCAATGTTCACTCTTGTCTCCAGCCTGATGAGATCGCAGCCAGCAGTGCTGGAGCTGGTGCAGTGGGCAGGCTCATGTTTTTATCCTGTCAATACAGCAGCCAGAGCTGGCTGTGCTTGATTGATTTTAAGAGCAGCAAATTACTGTGCATTTTTAATGATGCTGCTTCTCTTTCTGAGATGGTAATAAATCAGCTTTTGAAAAGGAGAGAATAGTTTGCTTTCTGATACTGCTGAGATTCAGAAACCCATGGTAATACAAATGTACAGGAGAAAATTACACCTTATGCACCTGTGGTGCTTATGTCCTTAAATTAAATGGTTGGGTAGGAGCAGCTGAGGATTTATAATATATATGAGCAAACTTCATATTTTAAGACACAATAATGAGACAGGATAGTAATAATTATCAGAGTCACATTATTTACTGTCTCTGGTAACTTCTGTGGAATTAAAGAAAAAGAACCCCAAATCCTAGGAGCAGTTTTTTTCTACAATACTAAATTTCCTCCTCAAAAAAAAAAAAAAGTCTAGAAATTAGGAAAAGGATTTATAGATGAGTATATGAGTTTGGAAATATAGTACCCAAAGAGTCTGGATGTGGGAAATGTAGAGGAGAAAATCCAATCCTCATACAGTTTCTTTAATGTAAACTGCCTTTCTCTGGTTTTCCTGCATCCTGGCATTGCAGCCCCCCTGGATAGCTGCTGCTCTAGTTTCTCTACCTGCACACAGCTCATTTCCTTCCCCATACCAAAGCAGGGCCAAGGAGGGAAGACAGGGGTGCTCGGAATTGTTTGCTCATTTCCTGCTCTTCCTATGCAGGGGAGAACTTTGTCCTTTGCACCACCAGCAGAATGTGGTTTCCATTAGCAGAGCTGTGACACTGGCACTGGGATGAGTGATGACTCATGAGGGCTGAGAGGAAGAGGAATGTGACTGGGTAATAAGGCAAAATAATTATTTGCTTCTTCATTATGAGAAGTTCAGTTTTTATGTTCTTCTCAAGCAAGCAAACAAAGATTCTTGTCTCTATCTCACTGAACCCTATGTTAAAACATTGTTTTATCTTAAACATGTCTCCATAGTCAGTGTTTATAGATATTTCAGGTTTTGGCAGCTGCCTGTTGTGGTTTCTTATCACTCATTGCCATCTGATTTCCCTCTTCTACTGCTTTCCACACACAGATTTTTCTGAAGACCATATCTCTTGAGATACCCATTGGAAGTTTGCTTACAGACCTTTTCATGCCCAGGAGAGGACAAATGAATAGGTGCTGTGTGAGGACAGCATTGTGGCTCCCCTTTCTACTGCGCATTCTCTGTTCATGCATCAGGCTTCACAAGGGAGGCCCTCCTGAGGACAGGGATCCTTCAACTTTTGGCTGTTTAAGAACCTCTGGCTCAGCTCTCCAGGGTATGAAATAGGGTGGTGGGAACTACCTGCATGCAGCCACTTTCTGAGGAAGAAATAATGCTGTGGGAATGAGAGAGATGCCCCTGCCTTGTGCATTAGTGGATTGCTTGCATCTTTTACATCCGGGAATTAGCAGCTTCTCCTGATTCTGACATCTTCACACTTTTTCTCTGCCTTTTTCTTGGATACTTGTCATCATGTGCTCATTCACTAGCCCATGCTGCAGATGCTGCACTTAGTTCTCAGCTTAAAGGTTTTCATATCTAGGCATCCTAGAGGAACAGCTTGAAAGGAGTCTCCTGATGAAAGGAGCACCTCATGATGATCAGTGACAAAGGCTACCAGGAGGTCTCTGCAGCCAAAACTGATGAAGATCGGTAGGAGGATAGATGTAAGAGACTTTCTTCTTTGAAGAGGCTTAAAATGACATGCCTTAAAATGGCATGCATTAGGAGAAAATAAATTTTAGCAGTGGGAGAAGGGCTTGCCTCAGAGATGATAACATTCTCTCTTGGTCCAGAACAACTGGGAACTGTCAGCAGCTGTCTAACTTAAGTATCACTTTCTTTGGAGAATTCTGTAGCTTTACATAGGAGGAGTCCTAAGGCCTAGGAAAGTTGTAAGCTCTGGGGCAAACTTAGAATTTAAAACTGAAATCTCTAAGTGTCCAAACTTGGTGAGGGTAACTCCATGCCAGTGCCTCAGCATGATGGAGTCACTGATCTCTCCTGTGCACAGGGGAGAGGCTGCAGCCTGCAGCAGGTCCATGGGCTGCTGCAAGGCTTCAGTTCTGCTGTTGTCTACACCAGGATGTGTTTCAGTGGGGATAACCCACTAAAACAGAGTCATCTGCCAGTTTAGCCAAGAACAGACCTTGAGCCCATGCCCAAAGGAAATGCACCAAAGAGACTCTAAGCCTCCTCATCAGGAAGGGGCCTGAGCGTCTCTGTTCTGCTCATTGCTTAGTAATCCCTTTAGATTTTGTCTCTTAATGTACTAATCTCAATATCTCATAACAAATCACCAAATCATGTCCCAAGAAAAATGATGCCAGTAGTTTGTGGTGAATTTCTGATGCATTTTACCATTTCTTTAACAATTACAGCTCTGTTTGGAATGGAGAGGATTGTATTGCCATGCAGTTTTAGAATGATAAATTGCAGGATATTAAAAGATTCTTCATGGACTGCAAACAATAGAGAACTTAATTACTGCTCAGATTGTCACTGTAATATTATGGAACAATTTGAAATTCAACTTGCCTGGCTAGATTTATTTTAAGTCTGACATTTTCAGCCTTAGCTTTCACTTTCTGGGTCTCTTTTTCACTCTGACAACACATCAATCTATTTTCTAACAGTTCTAAGATTAAAATAATCTCTCTTAATCTGAATTTTTTCTCCCTTATTTTATATTGAGAAAAAAGATTTATCTGCACATCCAGCATGGTATAGGAAATATGATTATATAGGAGACAAATTCAGACCAGAAGCATCTGTAATCTATGCATCCTTCTTGTCATAACTAAAGCTACCTGAAAATTCTCAAAGAACAATCTTGCAATGAAAAATGCTGTTTAATTGAAACAGTGTTTTATGGGAACAAAGTGATTTCTCTAACACTTTCCTTGAGGAGAAGCAAAAGATTTCATTGCAACTTTATTAGTGCATTGGGATATTAGACTGCAATTTCAACTACTGGAGAAAAATGTTCATTTTAATAACAATGATATATTTTCTGTTAAGTATGTAACATTTTCCCTGCCATGTAAAATTCAAAGGGCTATATTTAGAATAGATTTTTTCCACTGATCCCAGATATATTTTGTTCTTTTTTTTCCCCCTGGGAAATTTCAAAATGTTGTCCCTTATCATGATGTGGAATAATTTGTGAGTATCAGGACATTCTCTGATGAAAAGACACTCCTATTTTTGTGTCCCTTCATCTGAAGGAGAGGCACCCAGAGGCAGCAGACAGACACACATCTGCTTCATTGGTGCCAGAGACTCCTTTCCCCAGTACAGCCCCCTGTCTGCTGCAGTCAGCATATTTTATGGCTGTAGAGCTCCAGCTGAGGCTTGTGCCATCCAAGCTGAGCGTGACATGACAACCCCTGAGGAAGGAAGGAATTACACCCACATCAGTCTGAATGGCTCATGTCTGTTACTGGGTACAGCTCCATTTTCTGTGCCCTGTCCAAAAACATCTAAGTGGACTTTATTTCACACAGCCTCATTCCAATATCAGTGTGCAACAGTCATTCTGGATATTGGTGCAGAGAAGCAAGCATCTCCAGAGACTGATCATCCAAAGGCACAGGGCTGAATCTCTCCTTGCAGCTGCTGTTTCTTGCCCCTGGCTAAAGATGATGAGCTTAAGTTTCAGCACAGACAAGATCCCTGGAATTTGGGTGGCTGCACTGAGATGTCCAGTTTTTGCACAGCCTGCATCTATGAAGTGATGTCACCCCCAAAAGCACTTGTGAAGAACTAGAAAGTTTCAGAAATCTGAGTTACAGCATGATCACATGGATGTTGGGTCACTGTAAGCAAAGAGACAACCTCTGATGAAAGGGGTGGGCATGACCCCTTGGCAGGGGTTTGAGCAGGACTTTCCTGAAGTGGCTCTTTCACTGAAGGGCTCATCATCTGCCACTGTCTCCTCGGGGGACAGGTTCTGATACAGAAAATCTTTCAGCATCTGTGCAACTTTAGGCATATAATTCAGGCATGTAACACTTCTCTGCATCAAGTACAGCTGGTGCCAATCAGCAGTACTGGCAGTGGTCAGGCACATAAATGACACTGCAGTCTTGTGCCCTGTGGGAGACCAGTATGGATGAAGATGCAGTTGATGGCCTGATGCAGTACTTGGCCTGATCTGCCAAGAAAGCACCTCACTCCCTGCTGCATGCGGTCTTTCAGGGACTCCTGCAACCTCCCACCAGGCTTGAAGAACAATTAGGAAGAAAAAATCTACAATTGTGGCTAATCAATCATCTTGTTCTGAGAGGATGGCACAGGAACATAAAGATCACAGTCCCTAAGTATCTGTAGCCAGAAACTTTGCTAAGTGGTTTGAGGAGATTTCAATACCACTTTATTAAAGGAAAATACCTGCTGAGATTTAAATCACCTCTTAGAAAGGAACACAAAGTACAAAATAAACACATTAAAACAAAGAAATAGATGATCTTCAAGGCTCTGTAAGAGGAACAAAATGTCATTGTCAAGTTTGCAAGTTATTAGCTGTTGTATTCTAAGGTCTATATTTTGGTTCATTGGATCTCATTTTTCCCTTGTAATAAATGTCCAAGACAGCTCCCCACTGACTGCAGCAAGCACAGCCCTGGAGGGACCCTGAGGAGTATGGGAGGGGTGGTCCATGTGTTGGTGGTCAGTCTTGCAGATGGAGCAGGTCACGTGTACAGGGATGCCTTGGGACAAAGCCATGCCCCATGTCCCCATGCTGGAGGAGAGTGGGATGCCCTATACAGCACTGCTGCCAGCCCCACGCTGAGGGCTTGTGCCCATGATGCAGTGGAGGCAGCTCAGGGCAGTTGTGTGACCCAGCTCTTCTCTGGCCCTGGGTGTCATCTCCTGCCTTTCATTGCTGGTGAGAGTTCCCAGAAGTACCTGAGACATGAGCTGCATTTTCTCCTTTTTCTCCTGTGGGTACTGAATGGCCTTTGGACTTAACTGCTTCTAGTAAAGAAGCTACAGCAGGAGGTTTTGGGGAGTTTGACTCCCTACAAAAAGCCAGAGTTTATTGATCATTTCCAACCTTAGCAATGCTGTCATGCTTCTATGTGACAGTGGCAAGAAAATTTGTCTTCTCTAACAATGAACACAGTATCTTCATAAGAAAAGCAAATGGGTTTTTTTCTCCTAGCCATTCACTTCTCTGCTGCACCAGACACAATTTCTCCCTTGATTTTTGTAACCCCTACCTCTGGTTTCCTCCCCTGGATGTAGAAAGACAGGATCAACTGCCTTTTTCCTCCTACTCTTCCTCCTGGTGACAAGCATGGCTATGCTGGTTTCTGCTCCAATAGAATTAATTTGCCATATAGTGATTGGTATGGAGCTGTGTTTTGGATTTGTGCTGAACACAGGATTGATACTGTAGAGATGTTTTGGGGTTTGCTGAGCAGAACCAAAGCTTTTCCTACCTTTCTTACTGCCACACTGGTGAGGAAGTTGGAGGTGCATGAGTGGCTAGGAGGAGATATAGCCAGAACAGGTGACTCAAACTGGCTGAAGGGAGAGTCCATCCCCTGTGACATCATGTTCAGCATGTAAAGTAGGGAGAAGGATGTGGAGGGGATGTTTGGAGTGATGGAGCTTGTCTTCCCAAGTCACTGTTATGTGTGATGGGACCCTACTCTTCTGGAGATGGCTGAACACCTGCCAGACCTTAGGAAACAATGTTTTAATTCTGTGGGGTTTGGGTGGGGTTTTTTTTGTTTGTTTGTTTGGCTTTTTTGTTTTGTTTTGTTTTGTTTTGGTTTGGTTTGTTTGTTTTTTGTTTGTTTTGGGCTTTTTGTTTGTTTGTTTGTTTGTTTGTTTGTTTTGGGGTTTTTTTTTTTGCTTTTATGTGTGGCTTTTTCTTTCCTTATTAAACTGCTGTTATCTCAATCCATGAGTCCTCCAACTTTTACCCTTCTGATTCTTTCCCTGACCCTGCTGCTGGGGGAGTGAGTTAGTGAGTGGCTGTGTGGGGCTTGGCTGCTGGCTGGGGTTAAAGCATGACATGGCTCATTTCTTTTGCATGCACCCTCTGAGTCACCCATGATCAGATGCTCTTCGTAGTGGGAAGCAATTGGAATTAGCCGACTTTAGGCTCTGGCATCTCTTCCCCTTCTGACACCAGCAAATTGCACTATTAGCAGCATGTATTTTTCCCTAGGCTACAGGCTGAGTTTGAGGGGACCATGGCTCAGCTCTTGTTTTCACTCTGTTGTTCAATAAACTATTTTCTTTAAACAAGTTAAAAGAAGATGTTTTTCCCAAGATCTAATGAAAAATTCATTTACTATTTGGAGCTCTTCAGTAAGTAGCAAAGGTCTCAATTTGGGAAAACACAAAAGTTTCTGTAAAACCAATCTGAGCTTGCTAGCTGAATATTAAAATGCAGGATGAGTGAATTAGTAACTAATTAATGCATAATAAGACCCATATGCATCTAGAGGTAATTAGCCAATTGTTTTGATTCAGGGAATGTTTTATTAATAGTCTCACTAGCTGCTCACTTTCCCAACTACATCAAAATTAACATAAATGGACGTGACATTCAGATAAAATTAATAATTTAAATAATAAGAAATTCAGATTTTGTGAATGTTTTCATAAATGGCCCAGCATTGTGTGCTGACCAGCATCAGGAATTCCTAGGGAATCAAAGCTTTCATAGACCCAAACTACTTTTAAAACATTATTACCAGGCTCTCCTTAGCCCTTCTGCAATGAATGCTGAGACTTCATACATCCATTTCTCAAAAAAAACCCACACAAATAGTATCTCTTTCTGCTCAACAATTGTCACCAATCAGTGGCTACAGGGTTCTTCATGTGCCTCAGGCAGGGCAGGTCAGGGATCCTGTGCTTTAGTTCCTCACTAAACTGTGGCACATGCCATGCTGCTTCCCAGCAGACAGTAGGGTCAGTAACCTGTAATCATCACATCATAGAATGACCTGTGCTGGAATGAACTTTAAAAGGTTGTTCAATTCCAACCCCCCTGCCATGGTCAGGGACACCTTCCATTAGACCAGGTTGCTCAAAGCCCATACAATCTAGCCTTGAACACTTCCAGGAATAGGGCATTCACAGCTTCTCTGGGCAATCTGTTTCAATGTCTCCCAATAAAGAATTATTTTCCCAATATCCAATCTAAGCCTACACTCCTTCAGTCTGAAGCCATTCCCTCCCTTGTCCTGTCACTATGTGCTCTTGTAAGTCTCTCTCCATCTTTCTTGTAGGCTCCCTTCAGGAGCAGGAAGATTGCAATCAGGTGACTTTGAAACCTTTTCTTTTCCAGGCTGAGCAAACTTAATTCACTCAGCCTTTCCTTGTAGGCAAAGTGCTCCATCTCCCCTACCAACTTGGTGATTGTCCTCTGGAGCTGGTCCAATGGATCCATGTAAATAATTCCCTGTAATATGGCATGACAGAGTAACATGGTCATCCACAATGATCCAGTTGCTGTCTAGATCAAATAACAAACTAGATGCAGGAGCATTTAATGTTTAATTTCCTGGGAAGGCTCTCTAGGGTCTGTATAACAATGGGGACTTCAGCCAATTTCACCTACTGTAATTAGTAACATGTTCTAATTCACCTACGAATCACCTAAGCTAACAACTGTCTTAGTTACAGACCAGTCTATTCTAATCTAGAAAACATACCATCACAAATGCTATGTTTCTGAATTTTTCTAATCTAAGTTTCTCATTCAATCATAAGCAAAGGTAGAAGAGCTGAAACTCTGAATTTGTTTTCTTTAAAAACTGTGAACAGCAGCTTTTTATTTTTATGCCACTGCTAGAAATGTAAGTCACTCAGGTGCAGAGTAGTCAATAGTAATGATAATGATGATGATAAAAATAATAACAATTTACTTAGAAGTAAACAGAGATGGGATTGGATTCAGTTCAAGACTGAGATAAACACATTTATGTGTCTGTGTGTTGGCAGCTACAGGAATCTGAAGTTCCTAAGCAGTCTTTGTAGTAAAAATAGTCCTTGAGTGAGTTCAATTGGCTGAACCTACAGGTGTTTGAAACTCTGTAGGACAACTATGAGTTCTGCACTGTAACAGCCATGGACTTACAATACAAGATAAAAGTTTCACTCATTTCCATAGATAAAGGTATCTGATGATCAGTTTGTCCCCTGCAGATCCATAATTCCCAGTGGACACTAGGAATATGTCTCATTTGTCATAAAAAATCCATTACAACTCTTGTGGTTCCAGGAGTTTTGGAAGCAGAAGTTGTCCTTTGACCACAGGGCCAATATTTTCTTCTCCAGACCATGCTACCCAGCACTGCAGCAAAGGTGACCCAGTCCTGGCACAAGTTGCACAAGGAAGTCGTGGGGTCTCCATCCTTGGTGATAATCAAAAACCTTCTAGGCATGGTCCTGGGTAACTGTCTCTGTGTGGTCCTGCTTGAGCAGAGGGGTTTGACCTGGTGATCTCCAGACATCCCTTCCAACTTCAGCCATGCCGTGATTCTGTGGTTCTATGCTCATCTTGAACTGGGCATATGGATAACAAGGAGACTTATTTTTCTAAGATCACTGTGCTCTTGAGTTAAATCTAGTCAATATTATGTATATTTATATATAATTATATCTATTAATGGAAATTCTTCAAGCCTGGGTACAAAAGCCATTTTGTCATGGTATTTATTTACAGACTTTTCCTTCCAGCATGGTGTGCTGGAAAAGTGGTGGGGTGTGAAGAAGCAAGAACAGAAAGAACAAAGAGAGTTAACTGGTAAGACAGTGAAATTTTGTAATTTTTTTTAGGGCTGTTAAGTGTTGCTGCATGCTGGAGAAGATAGGACAAGAACTGTACAAATATGGGGCTTGCCACAAAGCTCCCACTTCATCTCTAACCTGCAGCCAAAATTTATGTTCTGAAGTATCTGGTATATTCTCAGCCTATAAAAATAATGTAGCTGAATAGTCTGATAGAACACTGAAAAGTGCTTAGTCTCACAGCCATTCTTATGGAAAAATCCAAGATGTTCTTTGACATTAAGACAGTTATATTAACATGCAGCCTTTGCAGATACAAGGCACTGTGGTTTTTTTATCTCACTGTAACTAGTGAGATAAAGATATAAAGGTTGCCTTGACTGCTGTACCAGAGACCTATGCCTTGCCTTTGCTAGGATTTTGAGCTGACAGCTCCTTTGAAATGCCTCTCAGTCACAAAACCCATTTTTTTCTTGCAGAGAAGACACAGAAAGTTCATTTGTCATTCAAACAAGATGTCACAGTTCCCTTTCCCTTTTCCCCTTATGTTGTTGTATTCTTCTTTTGTTTTTCCTTGTCTAACATTTTTTTTCAAAAGTTTTGGAACACGCTACTTATCAGTGACAAATATATTTGGACACTGTGCCAAACTGCACTGAAAACATTGCTGCAATGGCAATGGCCTGTTAGAAATATGATATTGCTATATTTTTTGCTCCTAAGTGATGTTGTTGCTCCCACAGAATTCAAGTATAAATGCTTTTTCCTGTTGATATCCATTTGTAAATTCACTTTAAGCCCCCTTTGAATGTTGCAGGGGGTTCCATGAAGAAAAGAAAACTTTGGGAGAGTAGGCTTGACAGACCCCTTCAAAAAAATCAAAGTCATCCTAACCATGTATGAAGCCTTATTCTGGGGTCAGTCACGTGTGAATAATTCCTTCAGCTTTGGTAGAATTAGTCCTTTAGCTTTGGTGGAATTAATCCTTCATTAAACAAAGGAGAAAGGATCACAGTTAAGTTCACAAATATTAATTTAATTGTGGCAGATTTATGTGTGAAAAGCCACATGTACAATAGAGCAGGGTGATGATCCTACACTCTTTGAAGTGGTCCTGACACTGAGTATTTCTTATCTCCCAGGGGCTCTCTTCACTGCCCTGTGATTTCATGCTTTGCTTAATACCAAGGTGATAGATTGCCTTTGGTTTGCCTTTGTTTGGAGGATATAATTTGTTTCCAAAATCCGAAGTAGAAAAATAATTACATTTTGTCTAAAAGTCAGAGTGAGTTTTTCTTCTTTCATGCTGACACAATCTGCTAGATTTAAAAATTTATAGCCTTGAAAAATGCTGAACACTCTCATTACAGCTGCAGATCAGCATTAAAAACAAGAAGTTATTTTTAGCAGCAAGGCGCTCTTATCTTTATGCATATGTCTCTTCACTGGAATATTAAAGGGTAATTCACAGTTCATGTGTTTTGACATCTTGTTACTTTTATCTTCATTTTCTTTTCAAAGAGAATGTTTCAAAAATTCAACATTAACACTGTTCTGGGGGTCCTTGGAAGTCACCCCTGGTTTTAAATGGATTGGTCAGACTGGCTAAATGACAACTTGCAGTGTATTATTTGCTCATTTTCCATTCCTCACACAAATGCATGTTGACTGGAGCGAGGCTTTTGAACATGGAAAGTTCAGAGTGTTGCATGTAAAACAGACCATTTGAGAAGGAACCCACATTGTGCTGAACATCTCAAAATGCAGAGGGTTTTGGGCAGTGAGAAAAAAGATTTAGAAGCCAGGTGTGTAGCAGCCATCACTTACACTGATGTGTTTTAGAACTCATCTCATGCTATTTCCACATCAGAAAAAGAGATGTTTGTTAACAAAATATGCCTATTATGCTAAATTCTGACCTTGGATAAATACTTGGGAAAGACTGTCAAGGTGCCATTTTCACACAGTTTTCAAAGTTTCTGTTCTAGCTGAATGCATTGCTGCACTCTTCAGCCAAATTGCTGCTCTGTGAAATTTTTCAGGAAAAGAAGGATACAACGTGGGATTAGTTTTCTATGTTTTCACAAACTAGATGTTGATGTCATGTAAAAATACACTTTCTCAGAAAGGTTTTAACATCGGTGTAAACCTTACCCTATGTCAGACAACACTGCTGGGCAATTAAGGTTTTTGTGGGTTTTCTAACTCCAGGTGTATATAAGAGTTAATGAAGCTGAAAGCTGTTATTAAACCTCTTCATAATTTAGAAATAAAGTATTTCAGAAAGAGGTTTAAATGAGATAATTAGACATTTGAAAACATTCTCCGGCGCTTGACCTTATGAGTAGATTTCCAGCAGAGCTTTGCATAGGCTTGTGGCATAAACAAACCTGCAAACAGGGCTGAGGTGCTGACTCTAAGTTTTGACTACCTAGTCTTAGTCTGCAGGTTAGTCTGGGGCCTAAGCAATGCCCCCAGTGAGGAACGAAAGGGAGAGTTGTTTGTCTGGGTGCAGCTTTGCAGGAGCACTCTGGTGGATTTTCAGTGTCATAGTGTGTTGGAGAGGGTCTGACAACTCACTCCCTCATCTGGTTGAAGAGCTATGGCAGCAAAAAGCTTATCAGGAAGGGCATAAAAATGGCTGTACCAAGGTGTCAGCTTCAAAGGGAGTAGCTTTGTTGCCCAGGACCTTCTATGCAGTCAGCTGTTCTATCACAACCAGGTCCAGCACTTAACAGAAACCTTTGGATTGCTACTTTTAGCACATTTTCAAGGGGGAACACATGCAGATATGAGTGGATAACAAAGAGCTGGTGTTACTGACAGGAATGCCATGATTGTTATATTTACACAACAATGACTTACAAGCTTCAAAAATCACATCTTCAACTCTAACTTCCAGAGATTTTATTTTAAAAAAACATTATTTTTATATAGCTTGTTGCTACTTTTTAAATTTAGATTTTTTTGTATTTTAATGTTTTTTTTTCCAAACTTTCCTGTGGAAATGCAAGCTGAAACTCTTCTGCCATCTCTGTATTTCATCATCTGGGTCCTTCCAAAGAGACACTAAATTACAGGTACATGACAGACTTATAAGAGTTTTCACAGAATGATAACTTTTTTTTTTTCTGAACTGATCTAATAGTTTACCTGAAAAGAAAACACAATGTTTCCTTTCCCAAAATTTAGCTGCACTGGTGAAGCTGATTTCCTGGGAAAAAGATCATAAGATAACCAGAAAATACACTGTACATCTTCCCATCTTGTAATTTGAATGAAGTTCATATCTCAGGACTGCTGGTAAGAGGAGTTCTTTACAATCCTTTACTCCCTTGGCACCCAAACTTGGAGCTGACCTTGTGCCCACCCTCCTGTGGCTTAGATGTGGCACTTTTGGCTTATTGGGATTTCTGTGGTGGTGACCAAGCAATCCAAGTCACAAAAGGTTTTGGAAGGAAGGCAGACACTACACAGATGGCACCTGCAAAGATCATTATTGTTTTTCACAAATGACAGCAAAGTAAGAAATTCAGCTCTGCATCAGGAGCTGCATTTCATTTTCAATGCAATGGTTCTGTCACTCACAGAGCTACTTTTAGCTTTAGGGCTCAGTGCTGTGCCAATACAAGTAATGGGAATTTTGTCATTGCCAGAGCAGTATTTGGCCTTTCAGAGCAACACACTTAATTCTAGTGTGCAGCCTGGTTTCAATTTTTAATGAGAAAATGGGAATAAACTGAACAAAAAGTGTTCCACAAGTCCCACATCCTCAATAAATGCAGCATAATGGTAGAGTTAAAATTAATACTATTTTTTACAATCTGAATAGATGGATGAAACAATCTGAGGAGCATTTACTATATCGTGCCCAATAGTCAAACTAATGTTTTCTTCATAGGAGTTTGGACTTGCTGGGTGTCTGAGTTCTCAACTCAAAACACTCTTACTCCAAGACAAAGACAGAGAGTGGAGAATCATGCTGGCCAGATGTTAGTTTACTAGAAGATGCTGAAGAGCCCGGAAAAGAGGACCAAAGACTGCCTGTGTCTGGGTCTTTGCTTTTTTATGCAGGAGTGAAGAGGGGACTTGCCAAAGCTCCTGGCCTGTATCAGGAATGGTGTGGCCAGCAGGAGAGGGAGGTCATTCTTCCCCTGTACTCAGCACTGGTGAGGTCACACCTCGAGTGCTGTGTCCAGCTCTGGCCCCTCAGTTCAGGAAGGACATTGAGCTGCTTGAGTGCATCCAGAGGAGACAACGAGGCTGGTGAGGGGCTTGGAACACAAATCCTGTGAGGAATGACTGAGGAAGCTGGGGTTGTTTATCCTGGAGAAAAGGAGACTCAGAGGTGACCTTATCACTCTACAACCTCCTGAAAGGTGGCTGTATCAGGTAGGGGTTGGTCTCTTTCTCCAGGCAGCAACTGCCAGAACAAGAGGACACAGTCTTAAGCTGCACCAAGGGAAATATAGGTTGGATATTAGGAAAAGGTTTTTCACAGAAAGTGGGATAAAGTACTGGAATGGTCTGCCTGGGGAGGTGGTGGAGTCACCATCCCTGGATGTATTTAAATAAATACTTGATGTGGCACTCAGTGGTTTAATGATTTAGTTGAGGTGTTGGGGCTTGGGTTGAACTCAATGATCTTGAAGGTCTCTTCCAACCTAGTTGTGCTGTCATTTCTGTGAATTCATTGGGGAACTCAGGATTCTGTTTCCTGGGGCCATGTATCTGTTCTAAGACACTAAAATTAGTCATCCCAAAGCAGTCAGCCTGACTCAAGGCTTCAGTAATGAGGGAATTTGTTTCTGATTTTTGCCTGATGATTTGTTGTTAATCAGATTAGGTATCTGCTCATTTCCTCACTGTGTTAATTGTAGTGAAAGCTACAGCCTGATACAATTTAAAAACTTCAGTGGTGACATCTTATGGGGTGGTTTGGGGGCAAGGAGAATTCACAGCATGCAAACACGGGGACAGCAGGGAGATGTGTCTTGCAGAGACCAGCAGAAATTCTCCTGCCAAGGGCTTCCCCAGAACCACCAGGTTCTCCTGCACTGCTGAGGGAGAGAGAGGCCAAAGAAAAGACTGAACAGGGCAGTGTCAGGAGAGGGATTAAATAAAACATCTCAGTGCAGAATGATAGAGGAGCAGTATAGACAGCCTGTGTTGTCAGGTCATGTAAGCAGGTCCTGGGCTGTGGCACAGAGTCATAGCACTGAGAAGCCACAGGGAGATCAGGTGCAGCTGTCTGTTCCACACTTGTTTGTTTTTTTTTTGTTTTTTTTGGTTTTTTTAATGACCTCTGTGTGTGCTGGGCACAGTGATCTTAAATACCTCCCCAGCTGAGCCCAGAGGCCCTGCTTACTTCCACTGAGATCCAGTGGGCTCCTCTGGATTCCTAGAGGTGCCTCAGGAGTGCAGCAAGCAGCAGCATTACAGCACTTCAGCAGCCAGGAACACTGGCTGTGGGAAACAGGAGGGGTTCTTGAATATTAAACTAGGCTAGGATCATGTATATGTTCTGGAGAAACCCTAAAGCTGCTTCCAATAATTTATTCCTATCTCCTCTAGAGGATGAAATATGAGATGCTTTTCATTTGCTTATAATTCTTCTTAATGGGCTTAAACTGCAGCAAGGGAGATGTAGGCTAAGCACTAGGAAAAAGCTTCCCACGGATAAGAAGAGCAAAACAAGATAACAGTTTGGCTAGGGATGCTGGTGTTCCCTTGCTGGAGCTTAAGCAGCATCTTGAACGAGCTTCTGTCAAAAGGGATTTGGGGGCACATGCTCCTCCTACAGGCAGGGACTTGGATTTGACATTCTCAAGAGCTTTTCCAGCTCTGTTTTGTACAGCCACCAGCTATTTTAGATACTCCGAGATTTTGTGTTCTCAGTATGTGGCTCCAGGAGAGAGAAGGCTGTGGATGATTGGAATATCCTAATGACTGGAACAAGGATACCAGGAAGGGAAGACAGAATCTATGCAAAGGCTAAACCAAGTGAAATTTGCCTTATTTGAAAGCCCTCCAAACAGAACAAACTTTCCAAACCTCTGCTGGGGTTTTTTTGAGTTCCAGTAAATTTGCTTTAAGTGTTCCAAACTTAAGGCATCCCCAGAAAAATGTAGTGGAAAATATTTAGAATTTAAAGCAGCATCATTCAGATTTATCCATCAACAGGCATCCTGATGGACAAAGTCAGGCAAATGTTTATGTGACTTTAAACTGGGCTTTCAGATTAATACAGGCTGTTGCACAGCAGCTCTAAAAAATGACAATTATTAATCAATAAACATAGGAAAGCTGTTTTTGGAAACCAGCAGGCTGCTGGAATTTAGATGAAACCCAAGTAAACAATGATACCTTTAAAGTATTTTATCCCAAGATTTTGATTCACTTTCTAAAAGGTGCATTTTCTTGTTTATTATTTTTATTGTTCATCCCTGAGTGGATAGTGACATCTATATCTGTGTAATGTGCAAAGGGGTGACATAAAAATGGTGTGGTAAAAGTTTTGTCTGTCTTTGACTTACCTTCCAGGGCCATTTCTCAGCAGCAGCTGTAACAAATACCCTGATGCTGATGTTGGGCTGTTTATGGTGTCTAAAAGTGGTGACCCTTCACTCTGTCATGCAGAAATGTCAGGTTGGTGAAAGTGAATGATCCTTACATTTCCTGGAAACATTTTCTCAGTTATTTGCTAAAACCATCCAGTTATAATTGTAGCCAACTGGTCTAATCTCTGAGAAAAATAAATCCTTATTCAATGATTCAATGTTTTTCAAGGAACATCAATATTGTCTCAGATCATTTGCTTAGATACTCAAAAAGCTGTGTAAGAAGAGGGAAGCACAAGAGGATACTATGGTTTGTGTTGTCAGTACTAGGATTAAGAGAAAAGCTTAGCATAAAACAAGTTGGTAGAAACACAGAATTTATTGCCAGAGCAAAGCAAGGTTTATATTGCTCATTTCCTGGTTTATGACAAAATCACATGATGGGTCACAACCCATTATTTTAATTGTAAAATGCATTGATCCTAACACACAGCTGAATCCAAACCATGAGTCTTGTCAGCAGGGGCAATTGTGCATGTTCTGCATGGTCTGGAGGAGAGAGAATAAATGAAGTCTCCAAGGAGTCTCCTTCTTCTACCTACAGAAGGTTTGCAGCCTATATTCTGTGTGCAACATCCTTCTGGTCTTCTTGTGACATGGTGATGCTGTTCCTAAATTGTTGTGAATTGTATGCCTACTATCCTCTGTTTTAGAGGGTTGCAAGGAGCTCTTAAACTCTGGTGGGTCCTGCCACAACGCTGGGGGTCCAGCACTGCTGGCACAAAGCCATGGGTGGTCAGGGAGCTGGTGTGATGTGCAGAGGCAGAACAGACCAGAGAAAACAGCACAGCTGTCCCAGTCCTGAGCACAGAAACCACTGGCAGAGAAAACCCTTTGCAAAAATCCTGGTGTGCTTTTCAGAGAGAGCACTGGCTGAAGGACACTTTTGAGGAGGAGCAGACAGTCCCTGCTGTACCTTGGAAAAAGAAGCTCACAAGTTCCATAAAAGCAAACAGGAAGCAAAGAAGCATTAGATATCATCATCATGGCACAGAACTACTTGCCTTAAAAGCAAGAACTTGCATTTAGAATGCAATTTTGATGGTGAGTGTCACCCCTTCCATTCTGGAAGATATGCTCCCTATGGTTATTCTTTTCAGGTATTTCCCTTCTGCAGCCTGTAATCAGCATCCAGATCTTGAAACACTTACAAAAATCAAGATCCTCTTCCCAGATGGGAAAGGCATTGATTTTTACCATGAGACTTTCAGGTAATCAAAGTGATAAAGTCTGGTTTGTGGTTTTTAAAGCTTTCCATATTTTTGCTTCATAACCCTCCAGCTGGGAGAGTTATTGCAGCTGCACTGCTTTGCAGCCCCTGTCTATCCCTGTCCTCCCAGGAGTCACAAATTTGGTGTAGTGAGTGTTCTCCTCTCCCTCCCTCCAAGCCTTGCAGATGGGAACAGGTGCCATCAGCTCTCATGGATGAGAGCACATGCAAGAGCTCGTTGCCTCCGGGATGTACAAGGAACATGTTGTGCCTTGCTCCCCAGTGGGCTGCATCTCAGGCTGTTTCTGATGGGACAGCCCATGTTCCTGCTCTCTTCATTCTTCCCCTTTGGATGTTTCCTGTGTACATTCTTGATCAGTTCAAAGCATTTGAAAATACCTGTCATTTGCTACCTAACCACAGAAGGGTGACTATTTCAGCCTTCACAGCAAAGAAAAAAACACCATCACATATTCTGAAGGGCGTCAAACTATCTCTGTGACCACACATATTAATAAAGTAATGCTTATTTAAGCATGAAATGCAGCATCAAGCTGTAAGGGATAATCAGTTTAGTGCAGAGCTGCTTTAGCAAGAGACATGGAGGCTGTGCATGAGGGAGGGAAGGCATATTTTCAGAAAGGGTTGGAAGCTCTAATTTTATGATGGAATAGTACTTGCATGGTGTAGCTTCAGTGCCTAGGCACCACAGAAAATGAAAATCAAACTTATCCACATTGAAATATGTCAAAATCTGACACCTTAATTTGAAGAAAAAACTGCAATCCAGAAAAAGGTAGATGCAGAACCATGGCAATAGAAAGGAGCTAACACAGAACATATAGTTCAGAAAAGCATATTTAATGAATCTCTGTAGGGAAAGGAGACAGACAGCAGAAAAATAGAGTTATTACCCAACTAAGAGAATTATAAATAAAATTGTACTTACCAATGTACTGAAAATAAAATTATACATAGACAGTCCTCTCCAACATCTGAAGATGATAAAGTCTGAGGCCTCAGAAATGTTAATACCACCACTGATTTAAAATAAAAGAGAATCCCTGGTAAGTTATAAAGATAAAAGTAGCAGTTCCATTTGTTGCAATTAATAAGATATTTGCTAATGAGCTTGCTGGCCACTGATAAGTAGTTTTGAAGATCAGAAGAGAAAAAGAGAAATCCAAAAGATCAGATGTAAAATTGACCTGGAATTTTCATACAGATGAGAAGCATATCTGTGATTTAGCACCCTAAACTGCATAAACCCTCCAAACTATTTTAATCAAACTGGTTATTATATGCTGTAAGAACATAAAGCACAGACATATACTATTAGCAGTTCATGAGAGGCTTTTAAGATGCATTCAGAAGTGTCACTAGAAAATATAACCCATATTGGCACATATTGCCCAGGGGCAAAACTATGAATGCATAATCACTGCTCTCAGCATGGGCAGCTTTGCTCTGAATGCATTCTCCTGCTCTTGCTCTGCTCTACATCTCCATGTCCCTATGCCTTTCTACACTTCTAAAAGATCATATAATAATTAATCACACTGGTTTTGTGCATTTTTTACAGAAACATTAACTTTACTGTGATTTTTTTGCAATCCTGGAGACTTTCTTTTTCCTCAGCTTAAATTTTTTAAAGTCTCCAGCTTTGAGAAAAGATTTTCAAGGCAGCTCTGCCATTTTACAGTTGCCATGAACAACTCAGGCACAAAACTACTTGCCAAATGCAAAGTGATGGCAAACTCCTTCTCCAAACTTCATCGCTAGCTTCTGAACTATTCAGGCTGTTTCAAAATGCCTTTCCTTTTATTAGGAAGGCTGTAATTACTATCTGAGGGCAACCTTTGTTATGACATGAAAAGAAGCACTCCAACTACTGTGCTAAACATTAGATGTTCAGCTGAGTGATAAAACACTATAATCAAGCCTCATATGTGAATATCTCCTTCAACCAACCTTTGCATGCGTAAGTGCTAAAATTTCAAATCATAGTATTTATTAGGGCACAGCATAGGCTTGTGAAATGAATGTCTTATTTTGCACATGTATAGAAAAAGCTGAATAATCACTGTTGTGTGCTGTGTTCCTCCCAGACTGGCACATGCTCCCAGGAAAAGCAATAGTGGTGGTAATGGCACTCCAGAGACTAAATGGTTCTCTGCGTGTGGCAGGCAAGTGCAGAGGTTTGGGAAATGTTTTCGCATTTAAGTGAAAGTCAAAAAATCACAGGCTAATATTGCACATTTACCTGCTCTTGCTGTTTGTATAAACTCTGAGAATTTTTTAATATTTTCTAGTGAAATCCTTCAATCTGCCCCAGTTGTTTCTGTTACATTCCTTTATATTCCCTGGCTACATTTCACAACACCACCAGTAAATATTTCTTTCATACCTTCAGAGGGATCATTCCCATGGAGAATACCTTGAGCAAAACTCTGTTGTGGGAATTCTCCTTTAGCAGGGTGGATGGATGAGCCAGGAGTACACTGAGGAGCAGAGGGCAGGACACTGTGGTGCTTTTGGGAGGGGTCAGCATCCTCAGCAGGTCTCAGCTGCTCAGCTTTATCACTGTTGTAGAGCAGTGCTGGTGGGAACTCCAAAACACGGAGAAGAAGCACAGACAATGGAGCTCCCCTCTGGGCTGGGAGGGGTGGTCAGTAATTCTATCCCTGTCTCTTTACAGTTCTTTCATGGAAGCTCCCTTCTTTTCCCAGCAGGACAGAGGAGAAGACTGCTATGCAGAGCCACACTCTGCTGGTCCCACTGGCTGTGATCAGGAGGGATTTGATTATTGTTGTACTGTTTTATCCCAACAAGTGATTTAGTGAAAGCCAACATGTTTTCCTCCTTTGTTAATTCCTGGAGAACGTGTCTTGCCCATTTGCTCATGTTGGTTGTTGCATGCATTCTAGGGCAGAACTGAGTCTTTGTTGTAGCTTGTGCAGCTGAAACACATCTTCAGAGATAGCAAAACAGGTCATAATAATAATATGGTAGCTATGGGAAGCTGCACTGTTGCTATTTGACTCATTAAAAATGAGTTCAGGCTCACAGAACCACAGTTTCATGTACTTTATTCAGATTTTCAGATGAACTGGGATATTTTTGTACCCTAAAGATCAGTTTACAGTCTTTTGTGCTGTCCTTTTTGTTATGAATCAAAATATATAATTCTCTATATTTATTTGTTAAAGAAAACGCACTGATTAGATTGATTCACATCTAAGTATCGAAATATTTATTGTAGTGAGGTAGATAATTTTGATAGTCATAGTTTGCTTGCAGAAGCCATTCCCATTGTCACTGCTATCCAGACAGTTTTTCCTCTCAGTCATGTTACAATGTGTTCCATTCTGTGTAACATGTATGCATGATGCACCCAACACATGGCAGTCACTGCTAAGGTTTGTGTTAGAAGTGGATTAATGCTTATTTGAGATCTATTTCACAAGACAGAAGAAGGCAATGAAAACAAGTCAAGGAATTTTTTTTAACCTTTTTTTTTTAAATTTCTTACTTTATCTTTTAGGACATATTCATGTATTTTAGTAAACTGATGGCTGACCTTTTCTTTGCTATCAATCAGCATTGTTTTATTCATAATGTGATAGTAAGTACAACTCTAGATTTTAATATTGCTCATTAATTACAAGTATAACACATTTACTCTGTGTGCTCGATTTCATCACCTCTTTTTGTCTTTATGTCTTCCCACCTCAAGATTAGGAATCTATCATTTTCTGTTCCATCATTATACTGGAGATAGGAAAGATTTTATACCCACAGATAATTTGCCCTACTAATCTATATGTGAATATAATGTGCACATGTGAATGTAAATATATGTCTAAAATTTAGGTAGTGCAGGTCAACTCATAGGTTTGCCCCTCTTCAATAACTTAGTTTCACAAATTCCAGCTTCAAAAGTCTCATAGTTGCAATTTCCTAAATACACTTGGGGTTGTTTTTTGGTTTGTGATTTTTCCCCCTTTGGGGTATTAATACAATTTCATAACTGGATCAGTGCAATCAGTCACTCTCCAGGTAAGGTAAAAGGTTACTGACAGCAGGTGACACCCAGCTTCATAGCTATGATAACAAGCCCTTAATTTATTTAGAGAAATTGCTTCTTTTTGACATTGTTATTACTTCAATATGACTCCAGAAGTGGGCAGAAGATCCAGACACTGCATTTTCAGCATATCTGGCAATGGCAAAGCCATCACAGATTCAGACTTTGGGCACAGCATGGAACAGGGGCAAAACATCAACTCTATGGCCCCTGAGCCACTGTCATTTCTTTTGATGCATGGAATCATAATTCCTCCTTGTTAGAGAAGGCAAAGGAAATAAATATAGTGCACAGCAAATAAATCAGAGGTTTGTTAGTTCATGTTTTAGGATGAGGAGTCAAAATATGGATCCAGTGCTCTGTCTGTTCTGCATGGTGCCCTCTTTCCCGTTCTAAGAGTGGATAAGCAGTAGGAAACTCTTAGTTTGGAAACACAGGTGTCTGCTACAGAAGGCACAAGCCTTCCTGAAAATAGAAAATATAAACCTCCTCCCTCTGAATTATAATCTTGAAATTAATGGGCTCACAGGCAAAGATATGGGAATAGGAATAACAGTTCTTTACTAGGAATATTAAACTAAAAATGCAGTAGTACAAAACCCCCACTGACAGAGTCAGAATACAACCTGACATCCTGTTGGTCAGGGTGTTTGGTAGCAGTCAATTAGAATAGTGGCTCCAGTCCTCCTGGAGTGACAAGTGTGGTTCTGTTGAAGCAATAAAGGGTGTAGTTTTCCTCTGAAAGTCCAATGGTGGTGTAGATGGGTTGGGTCTTCCTTTGGGAATCCAGTGGAAAATCAGCTGCTTTGGTGTTCTGACTCTCAGATTTTATCCAGGTAGGAATGCTTGGCTCCTCCCATTGGGTGGAGCATCTCCCAATGGATGATGTAATTTTATCAGTGATGCAGTGAGACTCAATGGCCCATTAGCAGAAAATATCCCCCTGGAGGGAGGATGGGTCGTGGAGAAGATAAAGAACACTGCCCCACCTGGTTTTAACAGCTGGTAATAGAATACATAGTTTTGGTTACATCTTGCATTGCAATCCAAGACAGAAACCTTGCAAATTTTTGTGTTTCACTGCCCAGAAACTTGATCATGCTGCAAAAAATGCAGGGGAGGAACACTTTGGTTTTTTTTTTTACTTTCTTTCCTATAGAAGTGAGCACAGAATCTAGTGTTCTGTTACATTTTCAGCAAGCAGCCAATAAAGTAGTTTTTTGGGTTTGTTTTTCATNGGCTCCAGTCCTCCTGGAGTGACAAGTGTGGTTCTGTTGAAGCAATAAAGGGTGTAGTTTTCCTCTGAAAGTCCAATGGTGGTGTAGATGGGTTGGGTCTTCCTTTGGGAATCCAGTGGAAAATCAGCTGCTTTGGTGTTCTGACTCTCAGATTTTATCCAGGTAGGAATGCTTGGCTCCTCCCATTGGGTGGAGCATCTCCCAATGGATGATGTAATTTTATCAGTGATGCAGTGAGACTCAGTGGCCCATTAGCAGAAAATATCCCCCTGGAGGGAGGATGGGTTGTGGAGAAGATAAAGAACACTGCCCCACCTGGTTTTAACAGCTGGTAATAGAATACATAGTTTTGGTTACATCTTGCATTGCAATCCAAGACAGAAACCTTGCAAATTTTTGTGTTTCACTGCCCAGAAACTTGATCATGCTGCAAAAAATGCAGGGGAGGAACACTTTGGTTTTTTTTTTTTACTTTCTTTCCTATAGAAGTGAGCACAGAATCTAGTGTTCTGTTACATTTTCACCAAGCAGCCAATAAAGTAGTTTTTTGGGTTTGTTTTTCATTTTTGTTTCTTTGCTTGCTTGTTTTGGTTTTGTTTGGGTTTTTTCTTTTTTTTTTCTTTTTTTAATTTTTTATTTTTTTTCTAAATTCAAAGCACATTGTCAGTGTTCAGAGAAACCAAAACCAACATCCCCATACTGGAAAGTGGATACACAGCAAAGACTTTTAACTCCATCCATATCTGTAGTTATGCCACAAGGAGCAGGAATGTTTTGTACTCTCAGATGAGTTATTCCTTAGCAAAGTGGATAGCTGAAGTCTCCAGAGGATTGTTTCTAGGTGGGTTATTCTTTTCTTCCTTTGGCCTGCCACTGGAAGTTCTGCCAGTAAACAGAAATAAGGAAAAAACAGCATTTCTTATGCAGCAGTACAAGCCATCTCTCACATCAGTCAGCCCTAGACTCTTGTAAAGATCTTACTGCTTTTTCTCCTGTTTGCTGATGAAGTTTCATCTTAATGATTATTCTGATTCCTTTTATTGACACATGCAATATTTTACTAAACAAATGGATACCTAAGTCAAATTAACCCATTCTTTTCTTTATCTTTTGCAAAGAGTGCCCGGAGGATGCAATTGTCTTTTAAAAAGGATTGGAAATCACCTCTGCATTGAGGATGAGACACACAGACAAATGACACAGAAACCCCTGTTTAAGAGCATCTTTTGGCAATTGCAACCTAATTTTAATTTTAATTTTTTTGCCTCCCAATTTCACCACTTTTCTCCTGAATTAATTTCCTAAGAAAGGATGATATCCATAGGTCTCTTTGTATGATTTACTTTCCTCTGGTCTTTCATGTCCCTTCTTTGTCTTCTCTAGGCTTTCTGGTCATATTGGTATTTTCTAATGAGTCCTGTTACTGAAAGCACAGAAGATACCTATTATAAGCAAATGAACCAAACATGCCAGTAACTGACAGAAGAAGCTGAGTGAGATTTGAGACTGAGATACTCTAAAGGATGTTGTCAAAATATTTATGACATGGGAAGAGTGCAGCTGAAGCATCAGATTAGTATTGCTGAAGTTTGTGAAGAAAAACTGAATGATTTTACCAAGATATGTGGGGTATGGAGAATGCATATTGCCACTCAGACTGCTTGTTTGCAAACAACAGATTGTAGAGTCATTGAGGTCTAAGTAATTGCAGCTGCCAAACCCTCTGAGGAAACAGCACTCCATCAAGTTTTTAACATCTAGATAAAAATAGGCTTAGTTGGTCCGGACTATGAAAGAGCAAATGCAGTATGTGAGGAGTAATTAAAATCAAAATAATAATCTGTCAAATAACAGTTCTTCCAGGTTTTCCTGATTATCTTCAGTAGTTAAAATCACACAAAGCAGACTACTCTTCTGAGGGTAATAAAATTCTGGTAATAGCTATATTATGATCAAAAGAAAATTTGATTACACATCCATTCTTTGTCTAGAACAATGGAATCATGATTATTATAGAAAAACATTTAGAAATTCAACTTAGAGCTAACAAGTATATAAATGGCATTTGAACAGATTTTTTTTCCAGTTTTATCTCTAAACCAAAAATTCAGACTCCTGGTACCAGCACAGACATGAGGATTGAATCAGGTTCTGGATTCTTGAATTTAGCTTGTTCTTCTACCTGGTAGGAGACAATATTTCGTTTTGGTTACAGCTAGAGCATAGCATAATAATGTTATTTTAATAATGTTATTTCTCATTTCTAGAAGAAGAATGCCTGATACAAAGGGTACTTACATTAAACTGGGAAGTATATGAGTATATGGCAAGCTGGGAGTGTGGGGTTCAACTCAGCACACTGAGCCATGTGTCAGGTATCCAGTCTAAACCAAGAAGGTAAGTTTTCTCTGTATTTAGAGGAAAATATATATGCATCTCTGGAGTCATTGCATTGATTTCAGATGCATCCATGTAGGCATCTTTAATGTAGGTACCTTTCTATTTGTGAGGAGCTTGAGATCCTACTATAGCCCTATAGTCAATGGGGAACTACTCAAAGCCTTCAAAGGAATCTAGAGGGTGACTCATCCCATCCTAAAGTGGACACGTGCATCAGCTCAGTCATGCCTCACTGACTCTTGAGTAAGAAACTGAAATACAGGTTCTGAGGTGTTTGCTGTGCCCTGAGATGCCCTCCTGGCTGCAGCAGCTGTATGCAGAAAGGGGCAGATCTTTCCCAGCTCATTTTTGTACTTGCTTGGGCCATGGGTGTGATGCAGCTGTCCTAAATGTCCACTGGCTACAGTGTTTTCATCACTTCCTTACCTATGAACATCTGCCTTTACAGCAGAGGTGTCTAAATGTGGAGCGAGTCCCATCTTTTGGGCCAAATTCATCCCTTAGATAGCCATGTGAAGGCACTGAGCTGAATTTGTTGTTACCTAATATTGTTTTTAAGTCTTGTACACAGCTGAATGAATTTTTTTTTTTTTTTTTTACTTTGGCACTGCCACTTCCAGAAACACTTTAGATCTAGCAGAATCTATTGTCCTGTGTCTACTAATTAGCAGTACATTTTGTGATTCAATTATTTGATTAATATTACTAGAAAAGCTCCTGTTCATGTACAGGATTATTATTGACAGAATATTTGCTATTAAAATGGAAACCAGCCCCCAGCTACTGCACGTATTTGTTTAAATGAGAATCTGGATAAAATGGAGATCTATCTTTGCCTTGACAGCTATATGAGGAGGAAAACTGTGTTGTCCACTTCAGGATTTTCTTTTTTGAAATCAAAATCCAGTTCTCATCTCTACATTCCTGTGAAAGCATTTCTTCTTACACTTTTTAGGGGAAAATGCATTTTGGCAGAAAATTGCAGGCCCTTGGTTTGAAGGAAGCATCACAAAATGAGACAATTTGCATAGCAAAATACATCTGAGTTTGGATTAAAATTTTTATATTCATATCTCCATAGTTTTAGGGAGGTTGTGGCTATAAGCCTAATTACAAAATCCAACAGAGTGATTACGTAAAGCAAATCTTAAGATTTTTTTAAAAAATTCTTTATATTTTCATCTTCTTCATAGGAAAACAGCACAATGGGTAAGTGTGAACTAATATAATATTTTTCACGAGAATATGAAAATTCTCTAAAGTTTTCCACCTGAATGGTGACATTTATAAGCTCTTTTACACAATGTCTAGGAATCATTTGACCCTGGCATTTGAAACCTGTGCAAGATGAACATATGCAGGTTTCCAGATGCTGTGCTTTAACATGTCCATATTTTCAATAGACTGCACTTTCTAAGACCAGGGTATGCTAATTACAAGCTGCTCTGAACACATGGAGATTCCTCAGTTTTACAGCAGTTCCAAGAATAACAGGAATTTGTAACTGGGTGTCATTAAACAGAATAGACCATTTAGGAGGTAAGAGGAAAAGAAGATAACGGGAATGGCCTTTGTCACTGATAGTTATACCTTATGTATCAGAAGAACTATGTTTTGCATATTTTAGCTGAAGAAGAATGAAAAGCACAAGGACAACTCTTTTACTGCTGGCTGGTCAAGTGTTTCTTCACTGTCCTTGGGCTGGACTAATTTCTCCAGGGGACTTGTTTCTCCTGACACTGGTGGGATTGCAATATCCATTTTTTTACAACAGCTACAGGCAGAAACACCAAAATGACAGTGCTGACAGACAATGCAAGCACGTCTTGATTTGTACAGCTCAATCATATTGGCCTATTTCTCATTTAAAGGACACACTCTGGTAAAGACAGGAGCAGAGTTATCATGTAGAAACACATCACCCAGCAACAGTACACTAGTGCTCCTTAACTGTAGCCTAAGAATAGTTTTAATTATACTGCTCCTGGGGTTTTAGTTTCTTCTCGTGGCCTCTCCTTTAGCTTCACTCCTACCCAGAAAAGGATTTTATTAGGCTCTGTTACACTTCTGTTTCAACAGGTTTTGGCCACAGGAGGCTCTACACTCGTACTTCTGCTGTGCTTGACATTCCCTCAGTTGCAGCTGTGGAACTTCATCTGTCACAGCACCTTCTGCACAGGGGTGGATGCAGCATGCAGGAACCACAGGAGCATGACCAGCACTTTTCTCTCCTTGAGAAGTTTTTTTTCTGTAGTGTGTATTGAGGAAGGGGAAAAGGTAGGGGTTTCTACTATGTACAATTCAAAACTCATCCATGAAAATTCTTGAGCTGAACAGGCTCAACACTCTTCTTATTTATTTGTGTTTAAGGTAGGAGCAACTTGGGGGCAAAAATTGGGCCAATGCAATTAGACTGAAGATTTAAAAAAGATTTATGGGAAACCTGTAAAGCAAGCTCCTGAAGGGCTTTGATTGTTTATGCCCTTTGTTGTGCCATTCAGCTGCTGCCTTATCTGAAACATGCCTGTCACTAATGCTGATGCAGAAAGAAGCCAAAATTGCTCCTTCTAATTCTCATTGTGCAGAGATCAATGGTGTGGCCATGGGAGAAGATTCTCTGAAGAGAGAAGTCTTAGGCACAAACTAATTCCTTCCAAGGACTCTTCGGGTGGGAATATGTTTTCTATTAATGTGACATTAAACACCAGCTTACCTTTGCTCCACATGGGTTCAATGTTGCCTTCAGTCTTCTAAAACTGTTTCAGCCTCCACAAGTTTTCTTTCTTTTTTTATATACTTTGTTTTTCTCCCTTTTTACAGAGCATAAAATGAAGTTGGTGAGCATTAAGATTCAGTTTCTAAAGCAGTGTTCACTGAGTAAAAAATACGATGCAGAAATTTCACATCTGAGCTCCCTTTCTAGTTGATGGAGAGACGTAGACACTTCTGGAATGTGATTCATCTTAACCTAAAATTAGGCCTCCTAAATAGGACAGCTGAATTGCACTTTAGATTACCTATTGCTCTCCTTTGAGTACAAAGCCAGCCCAAGGCACTGGGCTCAGATATAGCTGTCGAGACTGCAGAAGTCTAGAGCTAGTGAGATGAATCCCAGTCACAAATTTTGAAGATCATAGACCAAACAACTGTTTTTGATATGAGGATGAAGGATAAAATGCCCAAATCTTTCATCTGTGTTTACTGCAGTGTTGGAGAACTTTTTGGTGAGGTAGCACTGCTTAGACTTTATTCTTTTTTGAACTTTCAAATACAGCTGGGAGACTAATTCACACTGAAAAATCTGTTTGTTAAATTCCATCTTGTTTCTATATGTTCCAGAAAGAAAATTATGGTTGTCTTGGATGCTGTTTGGTATAATCCACTGAGTCATTTCTGCTGTGTTCTCTGA
The DNA here is from genome assembly GCA_013400215.1 of Cisticola juncidis. Taxonomy (NCBI): domain Eukaryota; kingdom Metazoa; phylum Chordata; class Aves; order Passeriformes; family Cisticolidae; genus Cisticola; species Cisticola juncidis. The sequence continues at coordinate 1,152,453 of VXBR01001239.1, read as the reverse complement.
GTCTGCTGCTTGCTCTGCTTATGAGCAGATCATTTTCCACACTGAAGATTTCATGTTGTTTCCGTTTTCTTTTTTAAATTAGGATGATAGAAGAAGAAGAATTAATTTGATGAACACAGATGGTGCTTTTAAATTACAATAATAATTTTCAGTTAATAGCTCACTTTCCATCTTCAGAGCTGTGTATTTCCTAAACGTTGGTTGATCTTGCAGTTAGGTCACATGAATATTATCATATCAGTTAAATACATTGTGTAATTTAATGCCAACATCTTCAGTGGTCTGCTATAAATTCCACTCAGTGCTCTTTTTCCTGTAATCTTGGTGTCTGCACCACCAAAATGGTATTTTTGCTGAAATGGACCTTTGAGGCATAAGACTTCCACAGCCATGCTCAGACTGCGCAGAAATGCATGCACAAGTTAACTGCAGATCATCTTGGGGATTTTTAAACTTAAATTATACAGTTCACATCCACATATCTAAACTATCAAATCCAGTCTATCTAACTGCAGACATCTAATGTGCTGCATTTTAAATACCAAAGCAAAACAGTTATCCTAAAAAAAGATCTGATATTTGCCATACAGTCAGTGGTGAGATGTCTTCAAAGGAAGATCCTGTCTGCCTGGATTTCTGGAGAACTTTTTCACTAGGCATCTAAACTGCAGGCACAGATAAGGTATCTAAATTAGGCTAGATGAATCTAGTTCTTTAAGAATCAATGTTCCCACTGAAGTTAATGGAAATTGAGTCTCTTTACAGGAATTAACTTAGGAGTTTAAACCAAGTCCCAGAGGAAATTTGTGGCAGAGCTGGAAGAAGGATCTGCCAGGTCCAGTCTTAGGGCTGCACTCAGTTGCCATAGTTGCCATAGTTTGGCATCTAGTGAGTGGCCTTTGGTGTGCCTGAGGATGGCTCTGAGTGTGACAGAGACCCAAGACTTGAGTCCTTCTGGACTGAACCAAGAGAAGCACTCTTGGTCATCTAAAAGAATGTTGGATGCTTTTTTGCAAGACACTGCACTAACCTCCAAGTTTTCACTACAGAATTTAGAAGATATGTACAAGCTATTTCTGATGGGCTTAAGGGCTTTATTAGCTCAAAAATACAGCATGGCTTTTTCCTATCTCTCTTGATCAAGTTCTATTTATGGTCAGTATTCTTGCTCCATGCACCCACTTCACCAGACCTGTGGTGCTCTAATTTTAATGACCAAATGCAGGAAAATAATTTTACCTGTTCAATAATTTCTTTATCATAAAACACAAAAAATGGCAGTTTCTTTCATACCAGCCTTACTGGCAAATTTGTGGTTCCTTCACAGTTCACTAATACATCTGATAACCAGGTATCTTCTATATCTATATTAATGAACAGTAACAAGAGCATTTTACAAATAGGACTGCTTCTTGCTTAGGCCAGAGATCTGGGGGATCAGGATCCATTTTTTCTCATTATTTTCTTCTACAATCATGACTCCTTTTGGAAATGGGTGAACCAGTTTGATCAGTATTTCAATTAACAGTAGATTGATGTGAGAGACTGTTGTGACAAAGCACAAACTAAACAAAGCAGTTTTGTGCCCTTGTGCCATGCAGATGTAGCAGTTCATGCAGGAGCTGCTTGGGGTAGCACAGCATGGTCTCAGGTGATGCAGACAGCCAAGCTGCCCCATATCCACCCTTGCAGGGCTGTGACTCAGTGGGCACAGCCATCTCCAAACTGTCTGCACCCAGCAAGTCTCCCCTACTTTCTGTGAAAAGATGAAGTCTGGGTTTCTGAGAGCACTAACCCAGGACCATGCCCTAGCTGTGCTGCAGCCAGCCATGTCTCAGTGATCAGGTACCAAGAACTGAAATTCCTGCTCACTGACTGCTGCCAGTCTGGGCTCCGACCACTACTGAAAGAAGAGCTGGGGTAGCTCAGCATATTACAGGATTAGTCTCAGTTGTCTAAACCAGAACTACTTTTCTCCCACTTTCCCAGCCCTCTCTAGCTCTGTAGGTATAAGCTATTATCTTTTAATAGCTTTAATAGCACTATTGTTGTTCTTCTTTAGCAAGGAAAGAAAATCCATAATTCAAGCTGTCTGAAAATTGCCTGATAAAAATGTTTGGAGAAAATTGCCACCCACATCCTGTATTCCTCTGCAAGGTATGGGAGCATTTCCAGTACTTGTACAAGATGAGGGAACATGTGTATTTAAAAATGCAGATACTTACGTTTGAACATAAATATACTAATGCTGATAGGAAAACTGGATAAGGAAGTGTTTGTGTGTGATTTTAAACAGCTATCAGGATAGACGTGCCAGTCATTTAGCCTTTTAACATGAACCTCACACCTTCATTGTCCTAGTACCTCCTAATGTTTCCATGAAATTACAAAAAGAGGTAAAGCTGTTTACTTGCACAGAAAACAATCAGACTCGCAGAAGCCAAAATCTTGATACCTCAGTATATGACACTGAACATCTGGCTATTGCACAATGGTTGTAGGAAGGAGACAGAAATCATGACTTGAGTCCTCTCAATCATGAGACAAGCAGTCTGTTTAATTGTTCAAAACCCTCTCATATAGGGAGTTCAAAACTCCTGGATCCAGACACGGATTGGTCTGAGTCTTAGCCCTGCCTGGCTTCTTGAGCAGTGATATGTCTGCTCTCTGGACTGACTGTGATTGGCTGGGGGTTTTGTACAAGTTCTCTTATTCCCCTAGAGATTTCTAGAACAAGCCAGGTCAGCTGAGCTGGACTGCCAAGGCCAGATTTATTTTGTTTTAGCTAAAGACTAGCTGTGACATCTGGCCTTGTATTTTGGCAGTCTGGTAAATGCAATCTGATTTCCTAGTTAGAATAAAAATTCGATGGCAAACCACTCAAAATGGAATAATTGATCAGTCTAGATAAGGATACTGGATATCTACCTTTAAATTAATCTGTTTGAAAACACTGGATTCCACATTTGTGTCCAACACAATGGTGCAACAGCATAGTTAAGGGTCATCACAGTGGAATTGGGAGTGAGTTCCCATTCCCACCCCAGTGCTGGTCAGTTCACATGCCCACTCCAGTGCTGGTGAGAGATAACAGATAGCCAGAATGTCAGTGCAGATAGTCTATTCATAGCTCTGGCCACTAGGACTGACTAATAGCATTAGTTCAACTAAAAGTAATTGTTATTGCAGAATTAAAAACTTTCAAGAGAAGATATTAATTCTTAAAAAATCATTCTTCACGCTATGACACTAGATTTTTTTAGTTCTAACTAGCTGGAAATCAGTAAAAACAGTCTCTGTTAAATAACCCCATCAATTTTAGCCTTTCTCTTACACACTGTATGTGATACATCCCAAGGCAACAGCAGAGATCAAGGAAATGCCATTCACTTCATTCTTCAGATGGTAAAAAGAAGCCAGTGGTAAATGTATTTTGTGTGGCTCAACGTTGCTCCAAAACTATGGGTACATTTCCCCTGAATGGCAAAAGGGTCTTTAGTTCCACTCCTGCCTTTCATGCCTGCTCAGTTGCTTAAATTATAACCAAGTTGTCAGTGGGCAGCAACAACCTGTTCTGCATTCATTTCAGTTATTCAGTGTATTCCAAATCTTGCTTATCACTTCACTGCCAAAGATATCCAGAATTTCAGAGCATGGGGAATTCTCTCTTTCATTACAAGTCTGTAGATTTTAGCAGTAGTCTTCCCTGGCAGGCCATATAAAATATTGTGCTTTGTAGGGTAATAGCATCCTTAAAGAAAGGAAATACACCACATAGTTGTTCCACACATTATTTATCCACAAATCACTGAGACACGACTAGTAGTTCTGTTCCTCTTCTCTGTTCTTCTTTCTGAATACTTTTCCTTTCAAGGCTTTAGAAAATGAATGCCCCACTCTGCTTCCAAACTGATCATAAATAGGTTTATGTGCTAGAAATTTTATGAATTTTAGGAAATCTAATAAATATTTTGGTTATATTTTAGCTTTAAAAAATGGGTTAGCCTGAATGCTGTCAATGGTTCCTATTGCAAGGATGTGGAATTGTAACTGTATAAAAGATCAGTTAAATAGGGTTTCTGATCTCTTATGAGATTACCAATCCTTTCTAAACTGGGAGCCCCTTCTGCTGTCAGAGGAGCCCAACAACATCTGAGCTATTGACATGAGGCTGACTAAGATGACACAGGGCTCATTGTAGTTCTGCATGTTTCTGGAATTGGAAGTCAAGCAGGATACAGCTGAAGCATCTAAAATGGCTCCAGGTGCCTACGTGGGGGCAAGGGAACCTTGTCCTGAAATTCAATACAAATAAGAGCTGGTCAGTCAAGCTGGCAGAACTTCACTTCCCCTCAGAGTGTAACATCTGATTTGAAGAAGATTGCCACTGTGCTTTGCTGTGGACATAAATCAATAAGGAATCCATCCCCTCATCCCACCAGCAGAGAAACAAAGATGGATATGGCTTTCCCAGTCAACTTTGAGAGCTTGAGGCCTCTATGCCATCTTCTCAAGGCAGTGTGAGAAGGCCAAATGGAAATCTCAAATGGATTTTGTCTTGAGGATGGAGGCTTGGCTCTACCCCTGGCTGAGATCTCTTTCACCCCTACCATCCTACTGACACCTGCACAAATGACACAGGGAGAAGGCAAGTCTTCCTGTTGGTCTAAGTTTGCACTGGAGCTGAATGGTTGTACCATCCCACATGCAGACATCCCAAGGAATAGCATTGGAAGTGATATTTTCAAAGGTAAAAGGGGGATTCCTGAGTAATTGCTTTCAGAAGCTACTCAGCTCCTTCTTATGGTGGGCTTAGCTCAAGAGTACTCATGACAGATACATAATTTCAATAAGCATCCTGTAGGTACTGTTTGCTTTACATTTCCCAAGAGATCCCACTTTTAATACTGCTTATGACTGTTGTTAGATGTTCTATTTATTCTGTTGAGTTTTCTGATGATAACAGGTGCAGCTGTCCTTCACAGTCAGCTGTGCCTCACACTGCTCTTCAGCTTCAGTGCTTTGGGATGTAAATACTCTCCTCAGTGCTTGGCCAATTGCACAGAATAGATCTGCAGCCCCTCTTGACACTGACAAAGTTGTGGGATTCAGTCTGGGAAAAAACATCCCAAATTCAGGTGTCCACATGCTTTGGATCTGACAGGATCATTGCTGTAATCCCATGGCAGGTTTATATTCTGCAGTGGCAACACAGCCACATTGAAAACACTTCCTAAGGCTACTACTTCCAGCTTTTTTATGCCTCAGAGAGATCAGGCTCCAGATAAATAATAGGTTGAATAATCTCTTACTCTGACAAGCTCCTGAGAATTGCCATCTGCTTATGCTATGTCATCATAAAAATCAGCACTGTATTTAATGGCATAGGTCTTTCTAAATGAACAGAATTAGGTAATCTGACGGTGAATGCTTTGATATAAATGAGGGGGGAAAACTGTGTACAGAAGGTGAGGGGGTTTTTATCTTTCATTTACAGGTTGTTTAACTCTTCCTGTTTGCTCCCTATTGCAGTTACAATGTCTGCTGGGATTTACCTTTAATTAAACTAGACAGAGCCTGGAGAATTTGTACTAGTTACATATAGTTTTGAATAATTCAGCAGCTTTTGTGCAGCGCCTTTAGTGAAATTCGAAACTGGAATGAAAGTTTTCATGCAGCCCAAAGGAATGTTAACATTGGAGAAGAAGATTTTTATGGAGACATTTTTGTGTAAGTAACAGAAAATGGCAATAAAAGTGAAAAGCCTAACAAAAAAAAAAACCCAAACCAAACCCACAAAAAAACAACCAAGAAATGAATCTATAATGTAACTGAAGTCCAGGAAGTAAAGCACAGGTATTACAACTGAGGCAGTCTTAGAGTCAGCTGGGAGCACAAACAAAACAACTTTTTGTTTTAATGGAAATACCTTTTTCAAACAAAAAGTTGTCTTTGGTTTTTCAGCCAGCCCACAGTATGAAGTGACTGATGCCCTATAAACACTCAGGCACCAAACACAGCTGTCAGGTGGCTGAAGGAAAGAGGTCCAGCAATTTGGGTGAGCATCTCAAAAGGGTTCACCAAACGTTGTTGCCCATAACTTGACTGTGAATCTGAGCTGACTATGTTTGCCATTTTGGCTAGAATCAAAGTTTTTAGACTGGTTTAAAGATTTGAGATAGGTTGGGTTTTTCTAGCTCATTCCTGCTTGAAACCTCACATCTTTATCACAAACACAGGCCAGATGCTTTGGACACATGTAGCCAACAATTCTCTCAGGCTAGGTTTTCTTTTAGGTATCAGAAATTCCATCCTGATGTAAAATTTCTAGAAATTTGCTGTGTACCTGTCCCTAAAGAAAGCTAAATGAACACAACATAGACATGAATTCATGTGAATTCATTGGCTTTTGGATATTACTTGACCATAAAATTATTAAAACAATCTGATGTTTCTAGACAGCAGCTTCAACATCCAGGCTCTAAGTGGTATTTACAAACACACTATTCATCATGCCTTGACTACTACATTTAGAAGACAATTGACATCCTTGAAAGCTTATTTGCTTCCTTCAGGAATGTAGTTTGTTCTAATAAATTACATTCTCTCTAAAAGCCTACCCACAGAATACATTTATTTTACCCTGAGCATGACAATTGTGCCTCTGTTACCAGGGTGGACTGTGCCAGTGGAAACTGGAAGGCTGCTCTGCAGCAGGCAGGATTCCTGCTGCTTAAACCATGAGTCCTGTAAAGAGCTAGCTGGCCTTCTCTTTATGATTTCAGACCTGTATAGAAACATCTGCTACCAAAACACAACCATTTGTGGATGGATGAAAATAAAACCTCAGTTGTCAGCAAATGTCTATTGATCCCTTCCTCTGGCTTCCAGACACTGTAAAGCTGGGGCTGCCAGATAAGGCAAAATGAATGGGGACTTTTTTTTCCAATGCTAATAGCACTCTGAGGTTGCAGACTGTTTTCAACTACTCACTCTTCTTATTCCTTGCATCCTCTGCCTCAACTATTGTTTTTGGAGGCTTTTCTGTCACTTGTAATGCTTGGTCCACAAACCAGAGCATACAAATTTGGCACCTTCATGTGATATGGAGCAGGATGCTGAAGCCAGAACCAAAGGCCTGCCTAGGTAACTCTTGTCCCTGGCATGCCAGAGGGCAGCGAGAGCAAGCCTGAGTGAAGAACTGGTATATCCACCACTGTTTGGGTCCACTCAGAGTGAGAGACAGGAAAGTACTGAAAGGAGAATCTCCCATGAGTGAGCCAGAAAAACTCAGCATGTTCAATCCACGTGCTCCTTAAGCTGCAGTTACTGTGCTGGACTCTGAGCAAGCACTGCGGTGCTGGGGAGAGTGAGCTGGCAGATGCACAGCAAATCCCAACTCATGGGAGAACTGAGGTGTCATTGCACTAATTTTTCTTTCTTACAGACAGATTTACCAAGTGGTCATCAGGCAGCATTTTCCCATTTTAAAACCTGGTATTACCAATGACACTGGTGTTCTCCTTCTGCAATTTCATTAGTGTGAAAGGACATTTGCTGTATGAGAAGGTCAAGCTATCCAGGTAATAAACAGCTTTACACTGGAGTATCTGTATCTCGGCTAAATCTCAGAGCTATGGTTGTCTATCAGTGTGGCTAAAGAATCCTAACTGCAATGGATAGTGGTAAAAATATGCAGTACAATCCAGCTTCTTAACTGGTAATTCTTCAGCACATTGTCTCAGCTTTAAATCAGTACATGTACATTTGACCTGGGGAAGCAGGTCAAGGATGCCAAAGCTAGGCACCATGAAATGGGAAAAAGGAAATATTTTCACTTTGGCAATATTTTTAGTCCCTGCAGAAGAATTCATAGATATGTTAGCAGTGGCAGGACACTCAAAGGTGCTGCTCTGTGAACAATCAGTGTTTTCTCTCACACAGCAAGTGCCGTGGTCTGAGGCAAGATAAAAGGAAAAAAATCAAATTCTGTGATGTGATAAAGAAATTAAGTGAATGAGAAAGGCACTAGTCATGACAGCTAGTTTTGTTTAGTAAAGATTACTAGAGGTTTTTGTTGGTGGTAGTATTGTTTGTTTGCTTTTGTGCTGTTTCTTTTGTTGTTGTTTTGGGTTTTTTTTCCCTAAAAGAGCTTTATCCTTCAGTGACAGTATCTTTCTGGTGGCCACTCAATGTCATTTTATAGTAAGGAAATGGTGTATGAAACCCCATAGTGTGCTTAAGGAATTCATTGTGCTGCAGAAATATTGAGAGTGTAACACCTGAATGTTCACAGAGGATTTATGAAATTAAACCATATAATTATGCTGTCTGTGCACTACCAGATTTCCTTCCAAAATATTGCTGAGGACATATAGTCAGAGAAAAATTTTAAAAATTGCCAAAAAATGGACTTGCACTTCTAGGAAAAAAACCCAAAACTTCTCAGGCTTAATCTGGTAAAATAAATGTCTTTTCTTCTAACTACCTTTTATTTATTGTTTTCCTGCACCAGAGACCAGACACACACGGAGAAATTCACTGCTAGTTCCAAATAGAATAAAGTTTTTCACCTAGTGGTAAGAAGTGTACATATTTTGTGAAGGATAAAATGTATACTTCCTGTTTTTCAGTTACTCAATAAGGTTATTTATAGATCCACAGCAAAGAGATTAAGTCGTTCAACTGAAACATCCCACAATTGACAGTAAATATCAAACTTTACACTTTTAAAAAGAAAAAAGCTTTCCAAATATGACAAAAGAAAATTTCCTTCCCTATTGCCCACTAAGTGTGGGAAGACAGATGAGAGATGTGTGGGAGCAGTGTTTGCTTTGGTGATTTTTCCTTCCTCAGGCACCTGTGACTGCTCCTGCTGGGAGCCTTCAGGAGGGCTGGGGAGAAGGGAGATGCTCCCCTGGGGGAAAGATGGAGGAGGAGGAGGTGGTGAGCTCAGCAGCCAGCCCGTTTGGGACTCTAGGTGGGGTCAAAGGACCTGCACAACATTAATGCTGAGTGTTGTTTCTGCCTCTATCCTGCTTGCAAGAGGAAATCAGTGATTTCTGTTTCCTTCTGGGGCAGAAGCTGTCTTGTTCCATGAGTGTGAAGAGCAGAGGTATCAGTCTGAGACACAGCATCTCTGTGCCACAGAGTTAATTTTTCCTCATAGCTGTGACATGAGGCATCTGTTTTAAATGTAGAACAGTGGTAAAACATGGGTTTTTGCAGAGTTGGACCCTGCAGAACCAGATCATGAGCCTGGCAATGGGTGAGGAGGCTGCAGCCTCACGGATACTGTGCTGTCCCAGGGGTAACTTCAGATGGGTATTTTCACTTTCATCCTCAGAACCTGGAATTCTAGTGACTCAACAACTGAGGTGTAAATGTGAGTGTCAGTGCTGGGTTTAGGAGTATTTATTCGTTCAAATTTGTTTGATGCCAAAGAGCCATTGGAAATAATCCATACATCTCCCCTTGCACACACACTCACATGAGTTTTGTTTACAAACTGAAGAAATTGTTGTTATTAATGCAAAAAAATATTACAGGTTACCATGTGGATAAAAGGCTTTAGTGCATGAATCCTGAGGTTATAAAATACCAGGTGGGGAGTGACCCCAAGGATCATCTGGTTCAGCCTTTCTTGCCAAAAGCATGGTCTGGACAAGATGGCCCAGCACTCTGTCCAGCTGAATCTTTAAAGTGTCCAATGCTGGGGAATCCATCACTACCTCACAGGGAGATTATCCCAATGCTTCATCATTCTCACCATGAAAATTTTTCCAATTGTGTTTAATTGGAATCTCCCCAGGAATAGTTTGTACCTATCACCCATTGTCTTTTCCGTGTGACTCCTAGGAAAAGGAAGTCTCCATTTTCTCTGTAGCCACCCTTTAAAAACTGGAGTGTGGTGATATGGTCTCCCCTGAACTTTCTTTTCTCAAGACTGAACTAACCCAGTTCTCTCAGCCTCTCCTCATATGGCAGGCTGCTTGGTCCTTTTATCTTTATTTGTCCCTTTCTCTGGATCCTCTCCAGCCTGTCCACATCCTTTTTTGCAGAGTAGGGACCAAAACTGAACCCAGTGTTCCAGATGTGGCCTGGCAATCACTGAATAGAGCTGGACAATGATTTTTCTCTCTTTCTGCTGGCAATGCCCCTGTTGACAGCATCCTGTTGGTTTTCTTTGCTGCAGCAGCACGATGCTCACCCTTGAGCTGCTGCCCCTCAGGGCCCCCAGGTCCCTTTCCCAGAGCTGCTCCCCACACAGGTGGATCCCAGCCTGTGCTGCACTCCTGGACTTTGCTTTCCCAGGACCTTACACTGCCCTTGTTGAACTTCACAAGGCTCTTGTCAGCCCACTCTTCCAGCCTACACAGCTCTTCCTGCAGGGTGTCTCTCCTGCCCTGTCTCTGCTCTTCATTGCTACGCATTCCTGGCTGCTTCTTGCTCATTGCTGGAAAAATTTCCCAACTACGTGAAAAAACCACAATGGTTTAATGGTACCTGTGTGTGTAATTGTAATACTGGTAGATAATAAGTAGAGATAGTGCATATATTTGAAGAAAACCAAGATCATCTTGCAAGAAATTTGTGAGCGGGAAAAAGAGCAAAATTACTGCAATAACATTCTATATTTAAATTGAGAGAACTCTTTGTAATAAGTTTATGATAAACAGAAGGGAATATGACTTCCTCAGTTATTTGAAATATGCAGTGTGTTGTGAAACACTGTCTGGACCCAATTGTGTTTATATTCTGTATTTACAGTCTACAGATTATTTATCTGCTTTTTGAAATGCTGTTTTGGAAGCTTTTGTTTCATTTAAAAACACACTCACTGCCATCAACAAGTAACCTGAGACAGAGTTCTAGCAGAATACAGCACCACGTTATTAAAATTGTTAACTCACATAATGACTCCGTTTAAGAGAATAATTTTTCTCCATGTGTGTGCAACAATTACATATTTGATAAGTTTGTCAAAAATCACCCATTTTGATGGAAAGTTAAATGTAGTCCAAAACCCAGCCAGTGCCATCCTCTTAAAATTCAAATTTGAAAAAAAAAAAAAAAAAGGAAAGAGGAATTAAGGAATTAACAGCATTATTCCAATTAAGGAATGAATACACAGGGAATTTAAAATATAGTCTACCCTATTACCCTGTTGATCTGAAATGCAGGAGGGGTTGGACCATTCTGCTCTGGTGCTGTAGAAGAAATTAGTTTCCAGTGGATGAAATTCAGTTGTTCCCATAAAAATATATTAATGTACAAGGTGTATAGATGTGTAATATGTGAGGTACCTCGTTTTTGCTCTGGCCTTAAAACTGTAACATTTACGTACTGTAAATACAGGTATTAATGTTGCACTGCTGCAGTTATGGACCAGTTGTGGCTGGAGCAGTGAAATGTTTTTTTAATAGGATCCTAATTCCACTTTTCATTGCATTCCTTCTGACAGAAAAGGAATTATGTTCATTTTACAGATTTTTGGCCTCTTTTGAGATCAGAGTCCATGCGTGGAGGGCGTATCGGCTTCGTTACTGTTTGATGGATGTAAAGAGTTCTTTCACTACACCCATGGGTTCCTCAAAGGTTTTATTAAGGACATTCTTTCCTTTTGAAAAATGTACTCAGGGACAACAATTGAAGATGATTCAGGCTTAATAAGATGAGAAGGGCTACAGAGAAAACAAAGGCAATAGCTAGTGCAAATCTATTTGGAGAATGTTGACTTTTTCTCATGCCCTTGGGCTATATGTTCAGAAAGTATCCTTTTCTCTCACAAATCCCATCTGTCATTTCCAATTTCTAAGAGAGGGTCTGGCAAGGAAATGTGAAGAATCTCATGAGTGTTAGAATTACTGGTGTTGTACAATGGAAATAGAACAGATAATTTTTTGACAGAAGACATTCATGTCAAATAAAGGCAATTCAGTGAAATTGAAAGTTGCCAAAAATGCAATAAAAACACTTAATCAAGATACATTCTTGTGTTGAAAGAAACTGTTTTCATAATATGAAAATATATTCATCTCTATAGCTAAAATGTTTAGTTAAGGTTTGCAATTTCAATTCTTTTTAATTTTTATTTTGGCCTTGTACTGCACTAGCAGCATTGTATTTATAACATAATATCAGAATATAATATTTAGTATACAGTGTATAAACATTTTTACAAGGTAAAATTTTCGTGTTTCTAAACTAAAGATTCCAATGTCCTATATTTAGATTTTTTTATACATTGCAGGGAAGTTTTTAAAATGCAGATTAGTTTTTCCTTCTTTCTGCCTCTCAACAGAATGTCAGGGTATCAGAAATTCCTAGAAAATGTTATGTATTTTGTAAAGGTCTAGTTAGTCTTATCAAGGAAAAAGATTTCAAGAGATGAATGAAGACCAAGCAGTAAATGGTTGATTATTAGATGAATTCTCACCAGCTCTGAAACAGAGGTCTCAAGCAGATTTTGAAGCTGGGGAGCAGGGTTGTGGTGCATTGCAACCCAAGGCACCCACCTATGCAGCATCACCATTTAGTTCTTCATACACATACATCAGGAATTTATTGCAAACATACACAGTACCTGATTTTGCTTTTTGTACACAACCAGTCTATGGACAATATGAAAGAAGAACTCAGCCATGTATTGAATAATGATTGATTATTTAGCATATTCATGGTGCTACTGGTATATCCAGCTCTGTTTTCAAATAAACCAAAGGCAAACCCCCCTATCATGGGACATTGACAACTGCTTTTAAAACCCCAACCATAAGTGCAAAACTATTTCCAAATACAAGATAAGTCAATTAATTCCCTTCCTATTTGTACATATAAGATCTGATAACTGAGTATTCTGGCCACATTTATGGGGATGTTTACAACTACCACCTGACCTCACATGTATGGCAGTGCCCATACTTAGAGCAAAAAAAAGGAAATCTGCTTTGAGATTTGAGCTATTTTTGTAAGACTGTGTTCCTATGAGACCAGCTAAATACTGAGGTATTTCTCATGATTGGAATAGTTTTAGATTTGAAGAGCCGGAGCCATTACAGTTTCTACTCTGATCTTTAGTGCAGTTCTATTTTCTGTCAGGATAGGAATTTTTATGCTGATTTGTAGGATATGTCCCAGTGATTTGTAGCCAAGTGTGACTGTGGATGTTCTGACCAGGGAAGTGGTTCCTTTTCCTGGTGGTTCTGTTACTGTGTAGTCTCAATAATATGCACAGAAGCCTAAAGAATATAGTAGGGAGGACTGAGCAGTTAAAACTGGGTATAGAGCACGGGGGAGATGCTTTCAATTAAGGGAAGATTTAACTTCCCTTATTATTTAACTTCCTGTATCTTTGCTGTCATAGGCAGGAGCTCCTTTCTCAAGGACACCACAGAGAAGTCACAGGGTGTTGGAAATCCTCCTGCTGCCAGAAGTGAGGAGCCCCTTCCTGTCCTGTGATTAACCTGTGTTAGTCACAGCAGCAGCTTGCAGTGGAGCTTGGCAAAAGCAGTGAAGTCCTCATTACTCATCGGGACAATTGAAAATGACAGAGAATGGTAATAAAGAAAGGTTTCAGCAGCAGTATTTCCCATTCATCACTGAGCTTCCTTTTGTCTTCTTAGCTCTTTTTTGTTTTGTCCAATGGGACATCTTGGATTCTATAGTTTCATCTCCGAGGACACTACTAGTGCACACAATGGATAGTGTTGTTCTTATCACACTGTGCAAGTGGGCTCATGACTCTACCCTGAGCAAAAAGGGAATTAGTATGCAAGATGTCAATACAATCTCAAATTAAACAGCACATAGTAATGAAAAGCATTTAATTTAGTAATGTTAAACAAAATCTTAACTGAGCAGAACTGATTATTGTATAAAACAGAATGGATAAAAGGCTTGACTCATCCATTGTCTAGACAAATCGCTTAGAAATATGTGGGTTAGCTTTAGAGCCATTCAGACAATGTAAAAGCTTATTTGTAATTTGTTTGTCAAAAGAAAAATGTTTTTTATTTGACTCCTTTGTAAGCTATTAAGAAATATGATGTGTTGCCAAACAGCTTAAGATAAGTAGCAAGAAGGCAAAAGACTTGCCTAGTGGCAGATGACAGATCCAGAGTAGGGCCAGGAAATAATTTCTGGCAAACTGTTTGTCCTCCAGAAAACATAGTTTTGATTGACTTAAAACTTTTTGTAAATTCCACTCAAATTCAGCAAACCGGGTTGCTAAGCAAAGCTAAAGAACACAGGCGAAAAGGGAGATGCTGAAAATAGTTTGTCAAGGTAGGGTCACACAGGGGTTTGGATTTCTTTTTTCTAAGGCAACAAGAGTAAGAACATGGTCCCATCACTTCTGAAAGCAGTGATTGAAACACCAAGGGAAGAGGAAAACACTTTTGATGTTCTCTTTTCTCTGATCTATAGTGATCAGAGTGTAGTGATCAGAGTGTTTACTGATAAAAAATTACTTTCATCACAACAAATTTGCATGCTTTAATGCTTCCTCTCTATGCTAGCTCTGCAAGCAGGATGCCGGCCAAGAAGCACCACATCCTCCAATCCCTGACTGCCCTGCTGGCCACAGGCAGGACTGCCACTATCCCAGGAGATAGAGAGAGCAAGTCCAGAGAGCCTGCAAGCTGTGGGAGCCACTGTCACCAAGGGACTCCAGGGCATCCTGCCACAGCCCTCAGTGCTGCAGGGTTTAATGAAGTCAAATGTCCACAGGATGCCTCCATGGGTAATTGTATAATTGTGAACATGTGAACTCTGCCTCTCCTTCTGCCTACACACCTTCCTCTCCTTCCTCTTCTACCACTTATTGAAAGAAGGAAAATTATAGCTGTATTTACAAGAGCCTCTGAGAATTGCAGGCTTTGCTGAAGCCTGTGTTTTTCTCTCTGCTGCCATGTTTCCTAGAATCAATGAACGTATTTTATTTTTTATTTCTGTTTCAACACACTGATGGAATGTTTTCTGGGTTTTTTTTCCAATAGGTTTTCTTTATATTTTTTCCCACTAGAAAATATTACATATACATTCTTCTTTTTTCAGCAAACATGTAGGAGTACTTTTGACCATATTTACTATGAGTTATTTGATTATATTCCTCATTTTGATTGGACACAATAAAAACATTAGTTTATATAAAAATAACTTCTACTTTTAAATGGTATGCATTGAATTGCTACACATGCTCCTCTTTCGAAGAATTAGGACTAATAGCTTGCACAGAGCACTATTAATCACCATTCAAACTCCAAGCACAGTAGAGGGCTGCAGTGTTGAATTTTTAAAAGAAAACACATAAAACCACATTAAAAATCACTGCTCCATCAGTCTTAGATCTGTCTTTGTGTCTTGGTTGCCAAAACTTAGGGGACAGTCTGCCCATTGCAACTCCCTTTCTTCTGCCACTCTCTTGGTCTTTTCTTCAAGTCAGTTGTGGTAATGACACCATTTGGTAGTGATGGGAATGTTCACCTTTGGGAAGGCCAGGCCCATCATGTCACCAGAGCCACCAGCAAGACCCCCTTACAGTCCCAGTACATTTATTTGCTTACTTACCCCAGTACCATTTACATTTCTCTGCTGGGCCTCCCACATTCAGGCTGGCTCCAGGGAAGCTGCCAGGCAGCAGCACCAGCATGTCATGGGTCCTGCAGGAGATTATTCACAGCCAGTCATGATAAGAGTCAGCAGTGATAGTGGAAAGGCAGACAGTCAGAGCTGGGAAATACCAGAGTTGAGATCACCCATGCAAACTGTGTTGAATCACCTTGCACCTATTTACTATGGTACAGCCCCTATTTACATGTGCACATGCAAATTTTTGGACCATGGCCATACTCAAGGCATATGCAATTAATAATTTTTAAGTCATTGTCTCTGCAACTGCCCTAAGTCTTTTCACTTCATTTTTGTTTTTCTTTGTACATGCAATGACATTCAAAGCTTTTGATAGCAGTGTTGAAGAGCAAGAAACACAATTCCAGTCCTTCCTCAAGACACAGTGATGCTGTAAACAAGCCAAGGTTCTTAAATCTTTTACAGCATCTCCAGCTCCCATCCTATTCATGGCTCACTGATACGCCTAATTTGAACCCATCTGTTATCTGCTTAAAGTGAAGGTTGCATTTATTTATCTAAAATAATTTACATTAAATCAGAGATTTGGCTGTTTTCCTGAGAGGCCATTTAAGGCAGGTCTAATTGTACAGGAAAATAGACTCATTAATGTAAAATGGCAAGCAAGGCCAATTGAAATTTGCAGCAAGCTATTACCAGCCCTTTATTAAGGTATTAATTAAAAGATCTGATACAATAAACTGACTATGTATAAATTTTGAACTTGAAAAGAAGAACAAAGTAGCTAAGAGGGGGAAATAAACTGGGAAAAAACTACTTTGAAATAATAATCTTGGAGAAATATGTAAATATGCTGGAAACATAGACACATAAAAACAGATTTGCAAGGTGAATGTATCTGTTATGGTCCAGATATCCATCTCAGTTCAGACATTTCATAATCTCTTTTTCTGAATATATCAATCTGAAGGAAGTCTAATGTCTTGAGAAACATCATACAAAGCACAGAGATGTATTAAAGAAAGTAGACAATTTGTTTCTCCAGCTTTACAGGGACCTTTCTTTCTTTTACCATTCATTCAAGGGATTTTAAAAACTCCTCTATTGTTAGAAATAGCAGCAGTGGGCAATGGACACGTTTCATGCTGAAGCTCAGGTTCACTCCAGTAGCTCATGGCTACATATACAAGACACACATCAGTGCTGGGACCATGAGCTGCTGCCTCTGCATCACAAGGGTTTCCTGCAGACAGTCAGTGCCCACAGCACTCCTCTCCCACAGGCCCTGGTTTCTATGTGATGTCCATGTCCATGTGATGTCCATGACATCAAATCATGCCCTGTTGCCCTTTGGGTATGCTGGGGAGATGCACAAGGTCGGTGCTGGTGCTATGGCAGTGCCAGCACACCCATGGTGGGAACCACATTGCCCAGGGAGAGGCAATGCATGAGTTCCTGATGTGTCAAAACAGCTGACCTTATTGTACAGTATGTTATAAGGATAGAAGAAGGTGTGATTTGAAAACAGATTTGAAATATTGAGCCATAAAGAATAAACCAGCATGTTGCAGTAGCTGGATTAATTTGACAAAGCTGGTGTGCTGGATCTTCAAGTGTGATGTTGCTGCACTAACCAGTGGAGTCCTCCCTAGATCTGGAAACCCTAAAGGGTTCTTACAGCAACATCTTTCCTGAATCTCTTACAAAATCTGGCTCTGATAAAGTAGTCAGTATAGCTGCTCTGGATGCCTTGCTCTTTCTGAAGCCCAGAATGACATCATTTATTGCTTCCCGTCTTTCCAGGTTATCTGCTTCCCATTTCTTGTAATTGGCACGAAATAATTATATGATGCTTTTTCCATACAGAACCTTGTACTGTCAGAAGAAATGGTGTCCATGCAACAGGGCATAATAAATGGCTGAACATTTTATCACCTCAATACCCCAAGGAAGAGAAGAAGAATAAGATATTTCCATTCCCCATCCTCCTTTAGGTCCCTGATTGACTTTTCTATAGTACATTTTGATAACACATCCTTGTCTCGAGTGGCTCTCCATAGTCTGCATCTAGTTGAAAATGAGTGGTGAAATAAGTGGTGTGTTAGATGCTGAGATCTCTTGCTGGATCTATCACAGGTCCAGTACTGCGAGTGTCATTTAAAAGCCAAATATGACACAGCAGAAGTGTGTGAGAGGGCTATACTGATTATAAGGAGATTTACATGTGCCCAAGGGTGTCTCTGGGCACTGAGGCAAACTGACAACAGGTCTCCTGCTCTTTTAAGGAGTCCTTTTAATCTGGTGCTGCCTGCAGATGCTCTGTTGGGATTGGTCTCTGATGGCCACATGATGGCTAGGAAATGTGCATGTTAGCTGGTCAGCAGAGGCTGGATCTGTGCCAGACATGCTTTAGCTGTTTCTTACTTGGACAGTCATAGTCAGGTCCCTAAACTTTCTTGAGCTTGCCCATGATTTTGGGAGAAAGAAGAGGTCAGATGGTCCCAGGCACTGCAGGCTGGGCTGTGCTCAGGAGCTGCCTGCATCAGCCTGCTTGCTGTCCAAGTCCTGCCTCTGTATTAAGCACACTTCTCTAAGCAGAATCCAATCTTATCTCTCCAGAGGTGGCTCCTAACCCATTCAGTCCTTCATGTACCACTACTGCCCCCAGCTCCATGGGGAGCAGCTCCGTGCATCTGACAGGAGGACAGAGGTTCTGCCTGGGATTCAGGACTGTGGTATGAGCCAGACTAGTGCTCAAGAGGAGCAATCTCTCTTCCCAAACTGGCACAAAGCCACTCAGGGGTAAATGTCCTTTCCCAAAAATTGGTCAACAAGGGAGCCAAACCTTGAACATCAGCATCCTCTGGGCACCGCTGTTACTGCAGGTCCCTGTGCTGCACCGTGGCTGCTCTGGGCACTCACACCCCTCATAAGGAGCCAGTGGCATTGGGGAGGCACCTGGAGCTCCACCTACACTCTATGGACCAAACTCTGCTGGGGTGCAAGCCCCACCCCGGGACACGCCGGGCATCCCTGCTGGGGCGGGGCTGCCTTTGGTGGGGTTGCCCAGGAGCCCAGGAGCTTTCTCTGGGGCTGCAGGGCTGGGTGTCCGGCTGGGCCTCCTCCTCCTCCTCCTCCTCCTCCTCCTGTGCCTGAGGGAGTCTGTCTGAACCACCGCCAAAACTTAGCACAACTGTCAGCTCTAATCCATGTGTTGTTCTCTGAGCCAAAGCACCAACACAGAAAAAACCCCTCCGTGTTTCTTGTTGAGTCTGTAGGAATTCAATTGCCAGCACATATCGCTTCCAGCAGACACAGCACAGCTTGACCTGTTCTCACAGACAACAGAAGTTGAATTTAGGAGCCCTAATAATGGCAGCAATCTGGTCATAAATGAATTACAGGGCAACAATTATCTACTGAAATTGTTAGATTAGAGAAGCTATTGAAATTTTTAGATTAGAGAAGGTTTCTTTTTATGGATGAAAAATGAATTAGTGAAATAAATGATTTGCTGCAAATTATTCTTTCTGCTCCTGTTATTTGCTGATCTGTGATACATGTGATACAAAACATTCATCAAGCAAACCTGTGTCATTCTTTTCAGCAACAAAAACAAGTATTTAATTCATTATGACTTCCCTGACGGTTCTTTGGATCATTTACATTTGCCCAAGTGGATTTAAAATGCTACCAGATCTCTAACATTTCACAGGCACACTGAAAGGTGTAAAGAACTCTGAAAAGGTGCAAGACGAGGGAGAATAAAGCACAAGGATTTTAGCAGCCACACTAAGTAAAGTCTTTATAAGGACTGATCTGGCATTTCAAAAATAGTTTCTTCTCAACCTTTTGAGAATGTGGTGAGATTTATCGTCTGAAAAGAGCTGATTTCACCTTTCAAACAGGACAATGTCCTGTGTGCCTTTTTGTAGGTATTTGTTCTGTAAAATGGACAGGGGAGGGGAAGAGGGGGGAGAAAAACCTTTTTGGACACAAAGGTTTCTGTGTTGATTATGCTGGACCCTGCACTGATTTCTTATCATTATCTAGAGAAAAACCAAAAGGTCACTGGAATGAATTGTTGATCAAAGAAAGTAGGATCTGAGATGGTTAAATCTGATGATTTAAATCTACAGAACATTTCCCTATGCTCATGCAACGTGACAAAATTTGAAGCCTAACTTTTCCAGATCTTGATTTTGTTTTGCAAAATTGGATAAGTAATCCCATCTGCATTTTCCTCTGTACAAGAATGCCACTGTTATTGGCATTTTAAATTTTTTTTTGCTAGAATCAAGTTAGTTATTAAGCAGGAAAGCCACAAGTGGGTAATTATTTATTGATGAACCCAAAAACTGAGGGTTTTTCCAGGTCTCCGAAGTATTTCTTTTGTCACAAGAAGCTTGCAAGTCTCAGTACATTTATATGTGCCTGGAAAAAAATTCAAGGGACTTCTTGTATTATACCCAAACTATGCAGTACACTCAGGAGCACATGAAGGTGACAGTGGCATCCAGAGATTCACAGTGTGAGTCAGGCATGGACCAATACATATCATGGGACCTGATATTCCTTTTCCCTGGTGACGCTATGAGCACACTCCATGTCAAGATGAGGTCTGGTGCACCTCTTATTAATCATCCACAAGCTTCTGAGACAGTGCAGCAGGAACAGTGTCCTCACCAGGGTCCCCTCACTGTGTGACACCAGCAGGAGGACAGCAGGATCACAGATCTCACCTTTCTCCCAGGATGGACACAAGCCTGGAGAAGCAAAGAGTCAGCTGGATTTGCCCTTCTCTATTCCCCTCTACCAAGAAGCTTTTCAGAAGAACTGGAAAAGATCATAACCTGCTGGTACAGATCATTCTGCTGTAGCCAGAAACAGTTAACTTAGGAACTGTAGGTTTTCCTGGGCCTCCTAAAATGAACTGTAGAGTCAGATTGAATAATTGAAGAGCAGGGTGGTAGGTTTTCTGCACGTAGAGGTCCAGGAAAAAATGTTCCTCAAATCCTGGAATTCAGAGAAAACAAATTTAAAAGGAAATTCTTGTTACTCTACTTTTAAAGAGCTGGATGTAGTACAAAGCACTGCTTCTGGTAAGTAGCAGTAACTGAGAAATCACCATAGATGTAAATTACTCAAACTCCCCTCAGGCTCAGCTGACTGCAAGTGACAGAAATGTGGCTAAAACTGAGGACCCAGAACTTTGGGAAACGTGCACAGAATACAGGGGAAGTTTTGCTCCAGATCTGCAAGAGAAACTTTATGGTCTCTGCTTCTTTCTCAAAAACACCAGTACAAATCCTGATTAATTCAGTGTCCTGACACAGCACAGAGATGCTCTAAAGTTGCTCCAGCCCCACTGAGAGCAAGATTTATGCCATACATTTATTCCCAAAACACAGTATTGCTTCTTCTAGTTTCTGCCTGGAGAAAATGTATGTGTGTCTCTCTGCAGCTCTGAATGACTTTATACGCTGTTAAGCTTTGCATGTGATGAAAAAAAAAAAAAAGTTTTAAAAACTCCTTAAAGTTCCTAGCAGTATAGAAACACATCACTGTACCACCGGGCAGGCATATAAATAGCTGAGAAGTGCTTTCTGTGCATCTGGTGCTTTGCTGTGTTTCACCAGGAGAGGGTAGAGTTTGGAAAGGACTCCTGGCAGCCTAGGCTCCCTATTGTGCTGGGAAACAGCGAAGGGAAAACAAGCACAAGTTTCTCCTCCGCCTGTTTGCACCGACTGACTATGTGCGAGAGTCAGCAGATGAACTCTGGAAGACCTTAAAGTAAACAGAAAACGGAAAGAGAAACAAAATTCAGAAGCAGCTTTCTAGGGAAATCTGCGGAAGCGAAGGGAGCAGCCGCGCAGTCCCCGCGGGCTCACCCTGCCGACTCTGTCTCTGAGAACTGTCACTCACTGCACGCTGGTTAATCAGAGCCCGGGATTTATTTCTCTGCCGTGACTTCCAAGCTGTGAATAGATATGACTTTTAGAGAGAGCATGGGACCTGAAAAGATTCTCGAGCACTGAACAGAGTGGTGAGTTTTATTAAATGGTTTCTTTTCTTTCCAGTCTGCTGGAGCTTTCTAATATCCTGCTTGCAGGCACGGCAGCCCGATGACTTGTCTTTTCCCTGCAGCTTGTTGCATTCTTCACCGGGCTTTCCCGACCGCAGGTTTCTGTCAGTAACCTTTCCCACCACGACTCCAGGTCAGTTTGGTGACATTTGTAACAGGGCTGGTTCAGTGCTGATTTGCTTTCATGAGAGATTAAAACCACAAAGCTGTGAAACCAAACAACGGGCTAAAAATCAACCAAATCCAATAAGATTATAAAATGGCAGGTGACTCTAGTTTTCCAGATGTGGACACTGATGGGTCAGAAAAAAGTGAAGAAATGGAGATTGTAGTCAATGTCGGTGGGGTAAGGCAGGTGTTCTACGAAGATAACCTGAATCAGTACCCAGAAACACGGCTGGCAGAGCTGGTCAACTGTTTGTCAGGGGGATACGATAGCATATTCTCCCTCTGTGATGACTATGATCCTGCAAAGAGAGAGTTTTACTTTGACAGAGACCCAGATGCTTTCAAATGCATTATTGACGTGTACTACTTTGGAGAAATTCACATGAAGAAAGGAATATGTCCCATATGTTTCAAGAATGAAATGGAATTTTGGAAAGTGGATCTGAATTTTTTGGATGACTGCTGCAAAGCTCACCTAAGTGAAAAAAAGGAGGAACTGGAAGAAATAGCCCGAAGGGTGCAACTCATTCTGGATGACTTGGGAGTAGATGCCTCAGAAAGTCGCTGGAAAAGGTGCCAAAAATGCATCTGGAAATTTCTGGAGAAGCCAGAATCATCCTATCCAGCTAGAGTGATTGCTGTACTGTCCTTTCTGTTTATTTTGATCTCCTCTGTTGTGATGTGTGTGGGGACCATCCCAGACTTGCAGGTGGTGGATGCAGAGGGGAACCGGATGGAGCACCCGACCCTGGACAGCATCGAGACCGCCTGCATAGGCTGGTTCACCATGGAGTACGTGCTGAGGCTGATCTCCTCTCCCAACAAACTCCACTTTGCCCTTTCTTTCATGAACATTGTTGATGTGCTAGCAATACTTCCTTTCTACATCAGCCTGACCTTGACCCACTTGGGAGCCAAGCTGATGGAGCTGAGCAATGTCCAACAGGCCGTCCAGGCACTGCGCATCATGAGGATCGCAAGGATTTTCAAGCTTGCACGGCATTCCTCAGGGCTCCAGACCCTAACCTATGCCCTGAAACGCAGCTTCAAGGAGCTTGGGCTGCTCCTCATGTACTTAGCTGTTGGAATCTTTGTCTTTTCTGCCCTGGGTTATACCATGGAACAAAGTCACCCCGAAACTTTATTTAAAAGCATCCCTCAGTCATTTTGGTGGGCAATAATTACCATGACCACAGTTGGATATGGAGACATTTACCCCAAAACAACACTAGGAAAACTGAATGCTGCCATCAGTTTTCTTTGTGGAGTGATAGCGATCGCCCTCCCCATCCATCCCATCATTAACAACTTTGTCAGGTATTACAACAAACAGAGGGTTTTAGAAACAGCTGCCAAACATGAACTGGAGCTGATGGAACTAAACTCTGCTGAGGGGAAAGCCGCAGGCTCCAGAAGTGAACTAGAGGATCTTTCAAGGGAAGGCAAAGATGATCCTTTTTATAGCAGCCGGATAAAAGTCTCCCACAGTGACACCTTTATTCATCTCCTGTCAGAAGAGAAAAACTATAGGACCAGGCTTCAAAGCTGCAAATAAACTGTGAGCTGTTGTCAGCGCTAAGCTACAGATCGGGACAACCTGACAATCAGCTACGGAAGGGACTCGCAGAGCTGTCAGAGTTGGGAGGGAGCACTGCTTTGCTTTTCCAACATGAATATAAATTAACCCCATGGCTTCTCCATCAACAGTTGGTAAGACTTTACCATTATTAACCCAAAATAAAATAGTAGGACTCCACTGAGATCAGACTGCTTGTATTGAGTGTGTTCTGACAAAAAAACATTTGTAACCATTTCGGAGACTGAAAAGTCCATCCTGATCCGTAAATGTTCAATGACCCGAATGTGCAATGTTGCCACATCAGAACTTTGTACCTGTGACAATAAAGAGCAGCATCACACAGATTGTGTCTTCCAGACTCTCTTCAATGCCTTTGAAGCTAGGGGAACTGCTCCTTAAAGAAATTAAAGCAGCCTCTCACTTGTATTAGATTCAGGCTTACAGCAAAATGTTACAAGCAGTTTGAGCCTAGAGATACTGAAAGTGTCAGTATATACTGTGTTCAGAATATTAGAGTGAATAAATGGCTTCTTTTTGTAAAATGTACTTTGGGGTCAATTTTTTGGTTAGGTTTCTGTTCCTTGTTCCAGAAAAAGTCTAATTTTCAATGGGACATGAAACTATTTTGAGAAGAGATGTCAAACAGAATCAATGTATTTCAAGGAGCAAATTTAAAAATATTTGTTCTAGCTATTAATTACAGCATGGTTTATATATGCAGGGATCTTTCAGGAAGGATTTATAATTAAGTAGCTTTTTTAAACTGTAGATTAAATTGTGGTATCTCTAATTCTCTATTAAATCAAGGGAAGTTTATAAGGATGTTAAATTGAGTACTTCTAAATAAGAAACTTTAACTCTTTGAAAGCAACTGCACAGAAAGTTTCAGTAAAAATAGTAGAGTCTCCAACTGATATATGGTAAAAATATCTAGCTGAACAAACAGTTATTTTTTAAAATAACATATCCTGGTTATTTTTAAAAATAACATATCCTTCACCTACAATAACTACATGACTTTGTAAATATTAGTTTACAGAACTAATAGGCACTAATAATTATCTTCTTCATTAATTAATATACTAATTAATCAACACCAGTGTGTAGGTACTATCCTTTCCAAAAGCAAATGCCATCTACATAAGTTTAAATTTGGTTGGTGTAAAACTCTGTGTGTAATAGGTCTGGTGGGTACCAGAGAAATCCATTGACACTAGGAGCTATGTTAGCTTGGAGGGAAGGTGAGTTCTGGCACACAGATATATTTACATACATTAGAAGTAGGATCTCAAATGTTTAAAGGGCTAGAGTAGCTGTCTTTGTTTGTTCCCTTTTGTGCTGAGCAGCCCCTTGCCCAGGTGAAATGCAGCAACATCAGTCATGCCCCATCCCTGGGCACCTCATGCCCAAGGTCCCCGTGCAGGTCTTTGGGACTTTTTTCCTGGGATGTGGGCAAGCAGTGGGCCTGTGGCCTCCACCCCACAGGAGGGGCACAGAGCTGAGGGATGGGCTCTGTGCTCTTTTCTGGCCCCTTGCTTGTCCCTGTTCCCTGGCAGAGTGGTCTGTGTCTGTTTGTGGGGAGCCCTGTCCTGCTGGGAGCAGTGGTGGCATGTAGGGGCTGGGCAGGTGTGTAGTGAAGGGCAGCTACTCCTCAGGAACACCACCCACCCTGTACCTCTCCTAGCCTGGAAATCAGCCCCTGCTTCCCTAGACTGAAGGCCTTTCCCAACATTACCCCTCACATCTCAAATGCCCATCTCCAGGGACGCTTACTTGGTATCCCCATGCCCCACCCCTGTGCCTGACCTAATGTCCCTTTCCCCAACGTGTTACTGTGTCCTTCCTTACATATCTCCATCAAGTGAGATAATTCAAACAGTGTCTAACCATTTCTATACCTGAATCCTTCCCCCAACCTATGTCCCGAATTCCCTCCTGCCTCAGACCAAGAGCCACTCTAAGTGTGCCCTCAGCCCTCCATCCCCATCCTCTCCACACCCCAGCTCTGAGCCTCCAGAACTGCTCTCTCACTCTGTCTCATCTGCTGCTCCTTGCTTGCCAGCAGCCTCAGCTCCCCTCCCTGGCTGCCTGGCCAGGACCAGAGCTGGCTCTCTTCTAAGGAACAGGATCATGTCCCTTGCACTGCTCAAGTCTTGAAGGTTGCAAGTATGGGCTGCAAACCAGCAAATTTTGACTCTGCTGGGGTGCTGAGGGTGGGAGAAGAGGGAAACTAACAGGGCTTGAAAAGTCCAGCCTTATCTATATCTATAGGAATATTAAATGCTCCTGACTTCCTTTGTGACATGCAGAGGGTAGCTGAGAGTGAATTAAGTTAGCAAAAGCATTTTGCTGAATGAGGAAAGCATTATGTTAATACTAAGTAATATGGTTTAGCATTGCAAGTGCTAAATCCTCACTGCAGTGCTTTGTGATTTATTTAACCTGACATTAAATAAAAAATAAGCCTCTTTTATCAGAAATAAGTTTATGGGCTAATTTCTCCAATGAGTTATGCCTTTGAGCACTGGGCTTTGCCTATGCTCTATCAATGTGGAAAGAGTTTTGAGACAACCTTGGTGCTGCTCTAGCCCAGCCAGGTCTCAGTGTGTCTTGCTGCACTAGGGACTTTATTTGTTGGATTTGTTGCTATAAGTTATGTGCTGATAAAAGGCTGAGTGTGGGCAGGATGGATTCCTGCCTATGTCCCTTGCTCATGGTGTGGAAACTCTGCAGGAGCAAGGGGAGACATGGGAAGTAGTGGAAGGACAGGGCAGGCTGGCAGCACATGGTGAGACTGGAGAGGAGCAGGGGGTCTTGAACCCATAATCCTGATGGGGCAAAATGAGGCTTTCTGAGTCCCTGGGGAGACACCTCTTGCAGATCACAAAACTACCACAAACCACTGGCTTTGAAATCAGGGCTGGACAGAAGGCTCTGCTCCTTAAAGAATGGAGTGATCCTGGGGTTGTTTGTTTTCTATTATTTTAATATTCCATACAATTCAGTAGAGCTGACTTTCCTTTATTATGAAATAATCTAAAAAAAGAAAAGGAATCAAAAATCTGGAAATCTTGGAGGTGTGAGGGGAGGGTTAGAGCAGCCTTTTCTCAGAGAGTAAGCAACACAATCCAAAGGCTCTGGCATCCCCACTCTTTGACACAGAACTTTCTCAAGTCCAAAGCCAGGACAAGTTCTGAAGTCTTTCCAAAGGGGAAACTGCCCCATGCTTGTTGCAGGTTTCATTTCTGTGCCCTGGGTGAGGTGGGCACACACTGCACCACTCAACCTGGCAGTGCTTTCCCCGCATCCAGCTCTTCCCAAGCACCTTGTGGGCACTTTGGCCAAGTCTATGCAATTAAATTAATGAATGCAAGGCTCTCCAAGTGTGAGCATCTCCAGACACATATGGGAAACTCTGCAGCACAACTGCCTCCCAGAGGAGTCCTGTCCCTAGTGTTTAATACCCTTCACCTTGGAACCAGGTTGGGGATAGCCAGAATACACCCAAGTGCAGAAAAATCTGATAAACCACCTGGATCTCTCTTTACTCTTGCTGCACAAGGACTCCACTTTGGACTCACAGCCTGTATGAAGGAAAGGAGTCACTGTTTCCATAGGAAATTGGGAATCTGGGAAAAAAAGTGTAGTACTATTCTATGGAAAGCACATTGACCAGAATTATGGAATACATAACAGAGCTACTATAATTTAAGCTGATATTTCTTCTCATACAGAAGTTCCTCAGTTCACCATGCAAGAAATTTCAGAGCACAGTAAGCAGAGCAAACTGTTCTCTGGAGAAGTTATTCTGTGGGACATCTTCCCTAGCAGCCAGCCCTGGCTATTTCTAGAAAACTTTGAATCTTTAAGACAGCCTGTAATATACAGAGTTAAAACTTGAAGTGAAAACCTTGAAGTGACACCAGTCACAGCTGTAAATTCAGGATTAATCCAGGTTTGACATCAAATAGCTGCCAGCAGAATCTGATTCAATATCCTTAATTTAATAACACACCCAATGGTAGATTTGTGATGATTGCTAAATTGTAGATAAAATGAAGCCTGTTTCTAGCTTCCTGGACACCATAAACAATAGAACTTAATAGAGTGGAAATTGCTTCTAGAACTGTGGGAGATGGCTGCAGAATTTAGTGACACACAGCATTAGTCTGAGGGAAGTGATAGGGGTTTGACAGGTCAGCCCACACCTTCACTCTGGAGACAGGCTCAGGTCCAGGCACAAACAGCCATCAGCAGCTGGGGTTTTATTGCTGGACTGACATGTATATATGATTTGAAGAGACTTTAAAAAAACCAGCAAAATGATGGGAAATAGCAGAACACCCCTGTTTTCTGCTCTCATGCATGTGGGAGAGGCTCTCAGTCCTGCAGGTGTGACAGTGCCACACAAGATGAATTGAAATGGTCTCTCTGGTCTGTGCATGGGTCCAGGGGAATGTGAGCATGTGGAGGCAGAGCCAGCTCCCATCAGTGAGAAGGGCTGAGGACCAGGCATTATGGCCCATCTGTCCCTCCCTGTGCCAAGGGCACTCATTACTTTTGACAGTGATACTATTTCACTAACCCTTCGGTCAGATTTGTTTTTGCCTAAAAAAAATTTTTTTTCATTACTTGAATGTAGCTGATAAAAATGCTAAAGAGAAGAAACCAAGATTGTTTTCAGTCTCAAGTATTCTCTATATAGGGATTTTTCAAATAAATATCCAAAATGCTCACCTGAGACTGGATAAAAGAATCAAAAAATAGGTGTTTGTTGAAACAGAACATTCAAATATCCATAAGAAGTAGAGGTTAAGGAATAGAAATTAACAATTAAGTATACTGGAGGACACAAATCTACTGAGATTAACTCAGTTGGTTAGAGCAGGGTGCTAACAATGCCAAGATTGTGGGTTTGATCCTCATATGGGCCTTTCACTTAATAGTTGGGATTGATCATCCTTGTGGGTCCCTTCCAACTCAGAACATTCTGTGATTCTGTGAAAAAAACCCACAACCCTCTTCCAGCCACATCTTCATTTTCCTTTGAGACAGATGTGGGTAGTAAGTTCTGCACTGTCTGGCACAAACCAAACCTCACTGGGAGTTGCAGGAACATAACACTAGTGTGCAAGTCAGCTGAGGACAATGTACCTTAAATACACTTCCTTCAGCTGTGGTTATCTCACTAAAACCAAAATTGGTTTCTCTTCCTGCAGTGAACCGTATTAGGCTTGAATTCAGTGGGAGCTTTGCCTGCCTTAGGAATTTTATAGAGAATGATGGAGCCAAGTGAGCCAGGCTAATGTACAAGGCAAGCTTGTGTAAATTGCTAAGAGGAAAATAAAAATGATGGAAAGGTCTGAGAGTTCCAGAAGAAGCTGTGCCATTTAATTGTTTCTTTTCTTCTTGCTTTCATATGTAGGTGAGAAAGCTGCCAGTCTTTTTTTGTCTTCCCTTGTAAAGGTAACCTTGAATATCTTTTTAACATGCTGACTGTCAAGTACTGCTAAATCATCCTGGTCAGTTAAAGATATATAATAGAAGCAGAAAGGAAGGGAAATCTTTAGAGGAGTCTAAGTAGACAAGTTTCTTTAAAAATAAAATCTCAAAATGGAAAGAAAGACTGAATGTTAGGCTGTATATTCCTACAAAAATCTTCTTATTTTCAGTGCATCACTTTACTGATTTCACTGATAATAATGCACACAAATGCTGACCC
Organism: Cisticola juncidis; assembly: GCA_013400215.1. NCBI lineage: Eukaryota > Metazoa > Chordata > Aves > Passeriformes > Cisticolidae > Cisticola > Cisticola juncidis. The sequence continues at coordinate 1,123,308 of VXBR01001239.1, read as the reverse complement.
CCATGCTTTGGGTTTTAAGTACAGCATGCTCTGATTCTCTGTTGTATAAGGAAGTAACCTGTACACTCCACAACAGTGAAATGCCTTAAAAATGGAAATTATCTATATTCATTAGAGCCTGTGCTAGAGTTCACGAGTTCTGTGTTAGGTCTCAAAGCTGTGGAAAGTCAGGTGAGCAGTCACTGGATGAAGGCAGCAAATTGCTTGGCACTGAAAAGGGAAGTTTTAGTAAACCTTCTGCCAGCATCAGACTGTTTTACTGTGCAAGAAACCGTAGCTTCAATTACTGTAAGAGCTTTATGGGGAAATTCTTTATCAATGTGATGCACTCCACTGATCCCAGACAATGTTCCCACTGCATTACTGTTATCAGCTGTACAAAGTCAATGTTTTCCAGGCTTACTAGCATAGTAAATAATGGCTATTTTACACAACATCCAGAATATGAAGTAACTGTAGCTAGCCATTGGTCTCTGCTGATTTTTTCTTATTATTACTTTTGCAGCAAAAATGATACACCACAAATGTTCTTTTCCATATTCACAAAAATGATATACTCATTGTCTAATTCATTTTAACAACTCATATCTCTGCAGTCTCAGCTTGTCAATTGTAACCCAGTAAAGAATTAACCCTTCTGACTTAGTCTATACCAGATTAATCACTGTGAAATGCTACATGCCATTTTGGTTTCTTCCCTTGTTCCATCAAGGTTACTCCACAATCAGCCAGCTCTTCTCACTGGTATGTTTTTATTTTCATTCACCCTCATTTCTCATACCTTAATTTCAGTCTATTACACTTAGATGCTTTGTTTCAGAAAATGGAAATGATTCATCTGTCTTGATGCTCACACCCATGATGAATTTGTCAAATGGTTCATGGTCCCACTGAGTGCAGCTCTCTGAATGGTGTCAGTTCAGTGGGGCAGGCTTAGAACATGCCCAGGAGAGAAAATAAACTGGTTTGAAACTTCATTTGGACACATTGTCCCCTCATGCCCCAAACCCTGCATCAGAAGAAAACTCTCTTTTATACATGGGACTCTCAGAAAATGTGAGGCCTCTATGCAGCAGCCCTGTCTGAGTGCTCAGCCCTGGTTGAACATTTCTGCACACATTTAAATTCCCCTCTCTTTGAGAGGACTGAAACACTGAAGCATTTGGCTGGAAAGAGATTGCTTTAAACGTGCACTTACGTGCTTTGCTGATCAGAATGTGCTCGTGTTAAACCTTACATGGCAAAAAAATGGATGTGTCTGAACTGCATCCAAGCAGGCACCAGCAATTTTCTGCTCATGGCCACCAATCAGGCATCAGCACAATGGGACCTTGATTGGTCCTTACAGGGGCTGCTGCAATACAAATGAGAATTATTTCCTGCTCATGAATAACAGATAAAGTGTCATCCTACTGCTTGAGAAGTGAAATATCTAGAAGATAGCCTGACCTTTGCCTCCCCCTTACTCACTTTGTAGAAACATTACTAATTACAAGTCTGTTTTTGTACAATAAAAAAACACAAAAGACACCCTAATTCCATCACTGTTTAGTGGGCAAAACTCAAGCAGAGAGGAGATAAAACATTGTTCCCTGGGTTTTTGCTTGCCAATGGCCACTGGCCAGCTGGACACCACTTGCTTGTTTGCAAAGGAACAAATCACACCCTTGTCTGCCAGCAGGTCCTTCTATTTCTACTCGTTGTCACAGTAATAAATCAATTGTTGCTGCAAAACACAGCTCCTCTCCAACTCGTGGGGAATCTGCAAACTCTCTGCAGCCCAAATGTCAACCAATTGCTGGCTGGGTTTTCAGGCAGGAGTGGTTATTGTTTGCCAGTTCCTTATTTACATTGGAACAGTAAATTCCATTCGCAGAAGCCTTTACCATTTAGGCTCGTTTGCCTTAGAAACAAATTAATTGCTGCCGTACAACACCATCCCTGCTGTGACTCACACAGGGCACCTTTGCACTGCCTTGGCTGGAGGAGAGAGCCTCAGCTGCCAGCTGGACTTCATTCTTGCACACTGGAGCTGGTATTGTCCTGCTCATGCTGGGGCTCCCACTGTCACAGCTGTTCACATGAGACCTGAGCACCTCAGAGATGCACTAATGTGAGCTCTCCCATAGCTGATGCAACTCATCTGCACAAAGTGTACAATGTTTCTGAGTTGGGAAAGAGGTTTAAAGAAGCTATAAAGACCTTCAAGGAGTATCTGAGGGCTGACTGGGGAGGGTGCATGCAGGCTTGGCTCAGAGCAGAGCTTGGCTCAGCCACCCAAGAGTGGTCAGGAGAGGCATCCAAGGCTCTGCTCTTCCCTCCACTCACCTGACTGCCCTCAAAGCATTGGTTGGCAGTGAGCAGGTGGGTGGCAAAGGAAGGTTGTGTCTCAAAAGAGGTCTGTCCCTTCCTACTCCCCATACAGAAAACACTATTGCCCAAAATTCCATGAGGCTCAAAGTACAAGAGATATTATGAGAGCTAAGTAGAGCAGCCTAGGAGACTCAACATTTTCCCCTCAGCTAAACCTTAGGGATCCAACAGGTTTTTTTTGGAGGGGAACACTTTTTTAATCACAGGGTTATAGATAGCCCCAGTGTGATAACATTCAGGTCCTTGACCTGAACTTGCAGGTATCAGTGCATGTAACAGTGGCACTTGGCTTTGCTGCCTAACTTGTCATATGATAACCTGTGCCACCCTCAAAAGCTCATGGCTCTCTATTGTCAGGATTTTTAGAGGGAAAAATAAGCCTGGTTCAATGTGACTAAAGAAGTTGCAACCACTTGTAAGTAAACTGGCTGTTTACTGAAATCCCCTCATTTCTTTGAGATGCTTGATAGGCCATAAGATGTTCTGTGACATCCACCAAGGGAAATAAAGAGAAATAACTGGATTCCTCTACTTTTCTTACTGTTCCAGGGTAAATGAGATAATAGCAATGACACAGATGTGGGAGAGAGGGAGATAATTTGCTGGTGCACTACCTTCTGGGCTGAGCTTTCTCATCCAAATTTATGCATTTTGTAGACTGAAAAATTTAATTTTGAGCAGCAAAGCAAAAAAATTATGGTGCAGTCCAACACCGCTCATTCTTGGGCAGGCTACAATTACAAGTGGAGTACAACAAACTAATCTAAAATCCCAGATTTCAACCTAATTCACTGCTACATCAATCCAAGACACAGGATGCAACAAAACACAAAGGATCTTTTCTCTACGTCAATTGTGTGATGAGGAGCAGCCACTTCCAGCTGCAGTGGGCAGGCAAGGATCTTGGCAGTGGGCTGCAGGATTGGAAATGTGCCTTACAGTGAGGTTTTACCCAAGGACCCTCATCTGCAACCCAGTGCTGCAGCTTCTGCTCAGGGAATGTATGGGGCATTTCCCTGTGCTGCACTGTCACTGTGTGAGAAAATGTTTTGTACAAAAAAAAGAGATTTCTTCCTACTGACAGTCAGTGAGGGAGGGTGATGGACATTTGGAATGCATATCTCTAGGTATTGCTTCATTTATAAACAGAGACTAAAGTGAAATCAGCTTTTATTCATCGTTAATTTGATTCCACTTTCTCTCCTGTTCAGACTGTACCATTGCTGCAATGTAATGGGAAGCAATGCTTACTCCAGTGAAAGATCACCAGAATTAATTGCTGGCTCATCTGCCTCGTTCTGATCAAGTGACAAAAGACACACACCATCACAGTAAGCCATGTCCTCTGATTCAGGGGATCTTCCAACACTCTAGTATTTAATGACTCAAAAAACTTTCATGGTAAAGGCTGCAGGAATGAAAGGCTGCAATCTGAAAGGTCTGCCTTAAATAATAAAAAAGGTAACTTTTGATTTGTTTTGTCTTTTTTTGTAGTGTGTCCAAGAAAAGGTTTAGAGATGGCTTGATCAGATACCAGCATAGCATGGAAGTTCCAGGTAGCTGAGGGCTTGTTAATCTAACAGACAAAAGCATAAAGTGCTAAGTGTAGCATACTTTAAGGAGATACACAATATCATAGCAAGGAATTATCTTACCATGGAAGGAATTAATTTTGGATGGGCGGATTTTTGACTCTTGACTACGTAATATTTCAAAAGATGTGACTATTGAGAAGTCAGTCACCCAAATGTTAGTACCCAGTGGACCTGAGGTGGTGAGGGTGTCCCTCCTGGCCTGGCATGAAATGATGCATATTTCCTATAAGTGCTGTTCTGCCCCAGAGAGGTGAAGAGCATCTCCTGGGGTATGAAAACATCCTCAGATGAATCAAGCTGAATCACTGTCACTGGATTTCTGCAGAGCAGAACTTTCAGGTGCCCAGTGCACTGGAATTTGTTTCCAGCTGAGACCACAGTAACAATCAGGGTGGAAGAAACCTTTTACTGCCCCCCAGTTCAATCCCTCTGCTCAAGAACAGCCAGTCAAAGCAGGTTGTCCAGGAGCACATTCCAGAGAGGCTGAGCTGTCTGAGATGTCTGCAAGGGGTGGCAAATACATCTAGGGAACATATGAGCCTTTCTGAAGTGCCTTCAAGAGGCCAAAAAAGGTGCTTCACAGCAGCTGCACTGATAATAGATGTCTGTGTTTGGGCAAATTAATTCCAGCCCTTGTGTCTGCTTGAACATGGTTCCTGGAACTTCAGCTGCCTGCTGGGCTCCACCACCAGCTTTGGGTCAACTCACTCTGAGGGATCTGAGAGTGCACAGGGTCTTAATGCTGACCTGAACCTTCATTTCTGCTGTCTGCTTCCTGAATTTGTAATCACATGGTGAGGTACAGAGCACTTTGAAGAGGAAAAGCAAAGAGAATGGTCTTGTTCTAAAAAAAACCCATGCAGCTGAATGGTTTCCTGCTACAAAAGAATGATAAATTAATTTCTCCCATGCTGCTTGATTAGAAAAAAAATCTATCAGATATGAATAAAAATACCTTAATCACATGGTATTAAGGATGAACCCACAGTCCATCACAAGAATGAGATGACATTCAGGCTTCCCTGTTAGATCAGGGGTGTCTGAATCTGGCTGCTGGACCCCTACCTGTAAAACATGGAATCATTCAGGCTGGAAAAGACTTTAACATCGAGTTCAACTATACACCTAGCATTACCAAATCCTGTCCTCAAATCATCAAGCTAAATTACCCAACATCTGTTTCTGATCTTACAGATCAAAAGAGGACTTGTGCCAGTTGTGTCAGTAGAAAATGAGATAAAAATCAGCAGTGAGCCATGTGTTCTGGCACTGGATCAGAAACAGCCACGGGAGCAGAATGGTGACTGCTCTCCAAAACACAAGAGACACTCTGGCAGCTCCTGCAGCCTTGACTCCTGCACCCCATAACCCTGACAGAGCAACCACTGCTCTGCACAGCTCCTCTTTCTGTTCTCCCACCCTGAAAAGCCTTTCTCTCCAAGTCCCTGATCCCTCATGTAAATCAAGACAGCATTATAAACTGTGCTGTCATCTCCTATTCTGGAAATGTAAATTCAAGAGTCTTTCAACAATAGCTGGGAACATTGTGGTTAATGTGTTCCAGCTGATAAAGCTAGATCAAGCCAATTAACTTTTTTCTTAGTCTACAAGGAGATTTACCTTCCAGGTTTTAATATTTATAGTAGAATGTTAGAGTGGTTTCCATAAATCAGTTCCCTAAGTCAGTCCCAAATTTTGCTCTGTTATAATACTTAAAGATTTCTTCTAACTCCACGAATTTCATAGCATTTTAACAGAAGTGTTTTCTTGCCTAGCTTTCTCTAGACAGCTTCTCATGCATATTCAATTTGAACAAACAAAACTCTGTGTAATAACTCTGATGTTATTGTCCTAGGATTTCCAAAGGAGTGAAGATCACTTGGGATAGAAGATGACCACAGTTGGTATTCTTACTACAGACTAAATAACTAAATCATGTGATTTCACATGCAGAATCATCTGAATAAATATAAAAGGCTAACCACCCACGCAACTCAATTAACAAACTATCAAGATGCACTCTCATGCTTATTATTGCAATAAATCTGTGATTTAAATTCAGTGGCAAAATATTTGCAAACATTTACTCAACTACTGCATGCTCATTTTTTTTTTATCATAACATGAATCAGTGAAGCTCAAGGAGTGGTGTAGCTCCACAGTGTTTAATGCCACACATAAGTCTAGCATTATGTTCTTTAGTCCACACTGTGGCCTTGCATAGAAATGGTGTGACATAATCTCCTGTTTATTACAGATGGAGTGACAGACACAGATTTTACTGCTGTCAGAATAGCATTAACACTTGGTAGTAGTCATGTCATGAACTTATCCCTCCATCAGACTGCCTGGTATGGTGTTATATTGCAGAAAGGATATAGTCATTGGTGCGTTACTGGGAAGAACAGAAACATCAAAGCTGCAGTGCAGTGACTGGAGAACAAAATGAGTCTGATTCATCACCCTGAAAAATCCCATCTGAAACAAACGTCTCAAAAAACCAGCACAGTTGCACCTTTTCAGCTAAAAACAATGAGAAAAGTCAGTGTGCACAAGAAAGAAAGCATTTGCCACTTGTCCAGGCTTGATGGGAACATGAAAGGACATACTGCTGGTTAGTATGAAAGCAGAGGAGGAGAATAGGTGGGAGTAGCACAGAATTTAGAAGGGCAACAGAGAGCAGAAGAATGAAAAGCAGTACAGAGAGAGAGACTACAGAATGGAGAGGCAAAAGGGAAGGGGGTGAGAGACCTTTTACATTTTTTTTATTCCATTCTATCTTTTCACAAAGCTCCATTTTCCAACTTCTTTTGAGTGACTTCAATTCAATATGATGAAAGTCCTTTTAGTACTTTCAGCACTGCCAGCCATTTGCTAACAACAGTGAATGTGAGTAGTGATGGTGCATATGTGTGTATGTTTGTATAAACACACACATATATATGGATAAAGTCAGTCTTGCAGGACTCATGAAAAATATTTTTAAGTGCTTTCAGAAAAGTTTGTTACAGTTGTAGCAGAAGAATTTTTCAATAATTACATTTACCATTGGGTATATCTGTAACTAACATATAACATATATTTAGATATTTGAATTTATCCTATCTGTCCAAAATGTTTTTCTATTACTAGTTACTTTCTGTATGGTGCTGAAAATATTTATTGGCAGAGTGTCACCCATTTACAATCCAAAGGTTGACAACTATGAAGCTGTGAAGCCAACTCCCTAATAAGCTTCAATCTATTCCCATATCCTTATTTACCCATTTACCTCAGATGAAATTGCCATTCTGTTACTTCTTCCACCACCTGCACAGACCTGACTCACTTAATCTGAAAAAAATCCATCACAGCAAGATATTACATGTTCATGAAAATTTATGGCTATATATCCTGTCCCTGTAATTTCCAGTTGGCAATTCTTGTTAGTGAATCCTACACAGAAAGTCTCAATGAAACTGAAAACACCAATAATTGCAATGAAATAAGCCAACTGTATTGTTCTCATTGATATACTGGTCATCTGTGGTTACTTCTGATTAGTAATTGCAAGAAAACCAAGGAGATTGCAGTAAGGTTGTGACTTATGAATTAAAAGAATAATTTTGTACAGGACATGATGAAAAAGCATTTTTCCATTCTAACATGTTTCCTAATAGTTCAGGAACTTAAACACATGGTTTAATTGCTACCAAGTAATCCAAGGTCAGGGATGGCGTTATAAATCACTACAATGAATGCCTCTTCTTTAAAACTTCTATGAAATAACAACTGACTCCTGGTTCCTGATATTAAAGTTAAGTAAATGAGAAAAGAGTTAATTGTTTTAAAGATTTGTGAAATAAATGTAGAGGAACATTTGTACATTTATTTAATTGGTTATAAAAATATCTGTCAATGCCAAGTACTCTGAAGTTCATGAACATAATGCTAAGACAGAGGTGGAAATAAGCATTATTGCTTTCCCTTGAAGAGAAATGGATACCAAGAGACAGCATGTCTGGATTTTCACAAATGAGTGTTGAAAGTGCTTTGGTTTCTGACTGCCTGGTGATGGAAGGGGGATCCAAGCTCTCCACTCCCTGCTCTAAGATGGACATGGATGTGCTGGTGCCTAATGCTGGTGTCTAATGCTGGTGCCTGCAAATGCACAAGCAAAGGAGGTGGTAGGTGGCTGCACAAACTGCTATAAGAACCTTTTATTTCCCCTCCCTAAGCAAAATCACATGCCCAGCAGACTTATCCTAGCCAAATCCAGCCTGCTGACAGGCAGCAGGAGAGCTCTGCTCTGTACAGGGGATTGGTCCCCCATTCACCTCTGGTTCCTAAAGCATTGACACAAATTACTTGTCAGGCTGGACTTCAGGGATGTCCCAGCTTTCCCAATGTGCAGTTCATCTTGGGCAATTCCAGCAAAGCTAAACATTAAACCAAATTGCCCAGGGAAGAAGAAGGGAGGAAAAATGTCCTAAGAAGCTGATCTGATAATTTAGTCTTCTGTGAAAAAATAAAAAAGACTGTCAAGAATGAACTTTCTTCACTTTAGACACAGTCAGAAATTAAAAGGCAGCTTTTCCTGCAAGGAGAGAGCCCTGGATGTGATACAGGGCCACTTTCAGCCACATGGAATAATGGAATATTGCTTCAAACTGTCAAGGAAAAGCCCTGGAGAAAAGGGAGGAACCTGTGTGTGAGGAACCTGCCTTGTTTCTAAACAAGCAGAAATATTTCTTTATGGCTTCATGGTTGTTTACTTTTCTCTGATGTTTCAATCCTATTTGGTGTAGAATTTACAGCTTCACAGCCAAAGGTGTGGGGATGCAAATGGCTGGAATGAGACATGAGTATTTTACTTATGCCAGCCCAGCTTTTCAACTTCCACACCACTGCCCACTTCTTCAATCTCCTTTACCCCATTTTTGAAGGAAACAAAGCTGTTCAAGGTCTTTATGACCATCAGGCCTGTACTCCAGTGTAGCGACTGTTCCTCTCTGTTTGGTATCATCTGCAATTCCTCCTCCAATGGTCATGGTAAAGTAGAGCTCAGACACAATTTTTCAGATGTCAGTTAGAAATAGAGAAGGCACAATCCTTTCCATGCAGCTTGCCATGCTGAGTTGAAAAGAGACTTCTTTTGCAGTCAGCCTGGAAGCAGCTTGAAACATTCCTGTCTCTCGTGTGTCCTTGTGTCCTATCCTGAGAAACCCTGGCTGCTGTTACACTGAGATGTAGAGATGCTCACCCTCCCACTGAGGGCCTTTATTGACTTGTTAGAGACAGGAAGCAATTTAAAAGCCTTTTCTCATTTACCTATTGACTTTCACATCACTCCTTTAACGGATTATTGGATCCTGAGATAGTGACTAATGATGTTATCACTATTCATTAATCCTGAAAAGCAGCTGCCATCCGTGGAGTTTGGCAAACAAGATGAAAAGAAGACACTGTAGGAAAAATGAGTATAATGTCTCTACTGAAATTCCAAGAGGATAGCTATTATAAGCAATGCATCTTGTGGAGTGATAATGGATTTTGCTTTCTGAAAAGTGGTGACAGGTTCTTGCTCAATGAACAGCAAGAGAAAGAATTGGTATAGAAACATTCAGTGACAAACAAAAGTTCAAAATCCTTTTTCTGCAATTATTTCTGCAGTAGTCCTGGCCTGGTATCTAAAGTCATTGACAAACTTGGAAAAGTCTAGTGGAGGCCACCTAGTTGGTTGGGGCTGGAGGACTTGTCCTGTGAGCAGAGCTGAAGGGAGCTGGAATGGGTCAGCCTGGGTAAGGACACCTTCAGCAGGGTCTCACAGCAGCCTGGCCCTGCCCACCTGGAGGGTTATCAAGGAGCTGAGATGGGCTCCTCACTATAATGCACAGGAGGAGAATGAGAGGCAGGAGTCATAAACTGAAAGAATTGATTCCAGATAGATATAGAAAAAAAATTCACTGAGGACAGTCAGGAGGCCAGACTGTCTGGAGAGTTTCTTCAGCCTTGGAGAGTTCAAGACCCACATGGTTAAAGCTCTGAGCCTGAACTCAAAGATGACCCTGCTTGCAGCAAGAAGCTGGACAGAGGGTACCTGAAGTCTGTCCCAAAGCAGTTGATTCTGTGATTCTGCTTCTTTTTTCACAGCAGTTTTCCAGGACTTCTAAAGAATACTCCCAGTCTAAACACAAATAAGATGATCTTCAGTGCTCTAGCTACATCTGTCCTTACAATGAAAGAAGCTGATTGGCCAGTCCATATTCATATATCCAGGTGAAAAGAATCTAGAGACCACCGTAAAACCACTGGGGAGAAAAGCAAGTCATGCTGCTTACTGTACAAGACTAACTCCTCTCCCAACCCATCCTTTAGCAGATGATAGGCTTTTACATTAAGTGGTGCAACACCCTGGAAAATGAGTAATGACTACAAATAATTCCTGCAAATGGAATGAAAATCCTTCACAAGTCTGTCTGATCTCTGCTTCCAAAGTGCTCCCATTCATATTAATCTACTCTGAAGATCACATTACTCCTTCACTGCATTCACACAGGCACTCATCCAGAGTTATGCTGAGAACATATTGCAGAAGTGCAGAATTTCAGAGCTAGAAACTTGTGTTAACCAGACAGACATCTCCAAGAAGAGAACACATGCATGAAGTTTATACTGCTCCATCTATGGAGGTAGAAAAATCTATGGTCTCCACAGGGCTGTGTCCCCAATCCTTTTGTAACCACATCTAAAGGATGAAAAGCCTCAGGTCATCAGAAAAACTGGTGCTTCCTCTTCCTACAGCAAGAGCACTTACTGTCTGTAAGCAATGAAGGTTGTTAAGAAAAAGAGAATATTTATTTTAGCACAAAAATGATTATGAAAGTTTTTTTAAATAGCACAGTAATAAGCTTGAGCTAGCTATGTATATTACATTTTCATGTTCGTTATGAAAGTTAATGTCAGCTTAAGTACATGCATACATTTAAAATGTAGAGAACCTTTTGCAAATTAAAACTACATTGAAAAGAAAATTTAAGACAAAATATTCTATATAAATTCACAGAAGAAGTCTTATCTGAATTACTGACTCAAGTCAATGAGGCAGAGAATAGAAGCTGGTAGAATCTTGACAATAAGAAGTTTGGTTTTCCTTCATAATTGGAAGGCCACCTGGTCAAATTTTATACTAGTATGGTGATGCAGTGTATTTTCAAAGGCAGAGTAGCTTGTACAAATGAAGGAATAGCTATCCATAGAATAATGGACTATTAGGGGCTTTCATGCAGGAAGAATTTGTTTTATCAAATTGATTGATACAGATTTCTTAAGTGCTCAAAAATATAAGTGTTCTTTGGATTCTCTAGCTGCTGTCTCTCTCACTCTTCTAGCTTTTGGAGAAGCAGAAAAATTCATTCCTAAAAGCAAAAGGAAATTATTTCATCCAGAGTATTGTGTTCAAACTACCAGAGCAAAAACTAAAACCTAAATGGAAAAAGAACAGCAGAGATTCCACTTTTAGGACAGAATGATCCTTTCATGACTGAACAATTTAATACATATGACTTGCAAGTTCTGTGCCTGGCTCTGTCATCTTTTTAAATGCCAGTGTCAAAATACCTATTAAGAAACAGGCTTTTATTGAGGAAAAGATAATAAAAACCAGGTACATTAATAAGCTGTATGAGAAGCCTCACTCCAGAAATAATGAAGCTCATAAAATGAGTTTTGACATTTACATTCACATCCTAAAGCAACCAAGCCCTTTACTATACCTAGATCTGACCAAGAGCGATTTACCAGCCATGGAACTTCATAAAATTTTGTATACACCCAACCTGTGATATGAGGTCATCTATAAATAGAACAACAGAATTTCAAATTACATTTCTTCCTTCAGAAACATTGAATATCTAGAAAACAGGAAACCGGATTTTGTGTTCCTTTAAGTCCTCAGAAATCCCTAATGAAGCCCACAGAGTCCATGTGTACAAAGGATCATTTTCAGATAACGATGGGGGATGGGATTTTGGGCATGGTAGGAATATACACTAAGCAGTGGAGCTGAAGTTATAGGTCATAAATAACCTCATGGATCTACAGTCAGTCCAGAGAGCCTGCTGAGCTTCCCAACCCACCTCCTCAATGCCTACAACAATTGGTCCAGTGTGAGCATCTGGACCAATGTCATGGTAATATCAAAATGGTATTGTCTGGGTCAATGAGCATCTACTCATAGATCTGGATATTGATTTCTCCAACCATTTTGGGACATAATTTTATTTCAGTTATTGGATTTTGGAAAAGAATTAAGGAAATAAATAATTGATGTTTGAAATAATCATTTGAGATGAAAAACAGGAACAACAAAAGCTACTCACAATATTCACATATATTTGAAAGCAGTTGAGTTGGTTACATACAAATACAATAAATACATTCTTAGATTTTTAATGTCTCATGTTCAATAACTGATTTTCTTTTGCTATAAAATTATTGCTCTCTTATTCAAATGAGACCATTTTGAATGTAATGAATTCTAAAAATTAGCAATTTTAGGCAAAATAGAAGCATTCTTGGAATATAATTTACTACAAAATCAAAGCACTAAGGTCATTGAAGCATTGCACTGTAACAACCTGTTCAAACACTAAACTCTCAAATAATGGATAGAACATTAAAATGGAAGACAACAAAACTATTTTTTGTGCTTCTTCATTCTGCTAAATTCCATGAGACATATCAACACTCTATTTTAAACCTACATCTATTGGGAATTCATAAAATAACATAAGGAGAAGTGTTTTCACAATCTCAGGATCAAATTGCATCTTTGCATCAATTTTCTTACATTGTTCTAAATATTCTATCTTTTTTCTACACAAATAATCTTTCAAAAATACTATCTTGTTTATTTATGAGTGCATTATTATTCAAGACTGGATGCTGAACTGGCTGAAGCATTAATTTACAAAACTTATTATTTTAGGGTTTTGTGCTGTAAGAGATGCCTCTTGTTTCCATTCAAATAACTCCACTAAAAACTACTAAATTATGTTCTGCTGAAATGGATGAAATGGTGAGGACCTCAAGCAAACCACTCAGGCCAGTAGAACATTTGAATTCTCTTCAGCTGCTTTCAGATTCAAACCCTATTCCTAAGCTCCTGAGATCGTTCCCACCTCCTCTAGTGACCCATTTTTTATGTGATTCTCAGTCCCTGAGGACAGAATCAGCCATAGGTCAGGTCTTTTCTCTCTCAGGAAATGGTACTACAGGTTACTCTGTGCTTAGCAGGTGTATCACCCGTCTCAGCTACACACTTTGTGCCTCAGTTCACTAATTTGCTAAATGAGAAATAGTGGCATCTATCCTGAAAGTAAACTAAAATGTTTAATGATGCATTTAAACAGGTTTTAAATTGCAAGTGAAATGAATAGGCAAAATTACAAAAGAGACAATGAAATAAAAGCCTTCCACAATTCTGTTTGCATCATTCAAAGTGCCTGTAGGATTGCCAAAGATTTTCTCGATCTCTCAGAAAACAGGCAGCCCAGAAAAGAAGAAAATAAGAACAAGCCTCTTATAAGGAAGGCTCATCCATTTCTAAACAGGAATAAACAAATTTGAGAGGCAGTATGAGTGCTTAGCCAGGTTTTGATCTTTTACAACATTTACGGATACACCTGTCTTTTAATTAAGCTTACCATTTCAAAGGTCCAACATGACACTTTAAATATCTCTCTCTAAGTTTACCTTTGAAATTTATTTCCAATTTGTATCATTATATTTAAAACCCATTTCTGATTTCCCCAGTGCCATAAAAAATAGAGCAAATCAAGATTTCCAGAGTCAAATGATCCTTTACTGGAGAGCTAATAACCTTTTTCCATCTTCTCTATCTGAGGTTTATTGCTCCTCTGTCTCAAGAATTCCACCATTTCACCATAAAACTGTATTTCTAACCTCATTCTACAAATGGAACCAAACATTTTTTTTTTCCCACAGAACAGGAGCAAAATGCTTGCAGTAAGATAAGATCAGCTTTTCACAAAAAGCTTCCACACAAACATGAACTAGCTGGGGATAATTTATAGAGCACTGAGAACACTATAAAAGATTTATTCTATTTAGACAACTTGTTTGATTTTTTTCTGTATTCAAGTTTAATTCCACCCTTATTAAAATGGCCATTTTGTCTATTCTCTCACTTAATGAATGGAGATAATCTGGCACAAGTGTCATGTCAGATTGCAGCAATATCCTTCTTGAAGCCTGCAAATGCTCAGCTGAGTGCTGGCAGGTTGATTCTCTGTTCTCAGCACATGGCATTCTCCAAGCTGCTCCTGATTTGGGTGGCTGATATCAGCAGAGGCTGTTGCCAGGCTACTGTGCTGTGGCCACCATTGTTGGCCAGTGAGAGCTTCTTGTTGGCTCCTCTGTAGATGAGCATGAAAAGAACAACTCAGCCAGCCCAGGGTAGGTCCCAGAGCCTGGCTGTGAAGCACCACCAAGCCTACAGTGGCCTGGCATTATTCCAGCCACCAGAGCCATTTAAATACAGACAGGTGACTGCCTTGCTCCTGCCCAAAGCTGTGAGCCACCACTGGTACCATTGTGCCTCTGGTGGCTTGGCAGATGTGCCAGAGCCACTCCCTGGCACAGGGTGGCTGTCCCTGTGTGAGCCTCTGGCTGCACCAAGCAGGTGGGAGATGTGAGGGCATGGAAAAACAAGTCATGCTGCCTACAAAAATACCTGCAGCTCAGTGCAGTTCATGCTGGCTCGGGGTGACCTGCACATGGCAAAGCAATGGTGGTAAGGCAGTGGTAGCAGGTTTATGGGCTGTGCTTCACAGACTCACATAGGACACCATGTCACAGTAGCTCTGGGAACGGTGCAACCAGAAAGAGAGCCAGAGAAATGGGTTATTCTACATCATTGGTTTGCAAAGACAGATGTTGTAAAGCAGATATAACTTTAGAGCTCTCTTGTGTTCATTCCCTCCAGATTACAGTGACATATAAAGATAAGGATTGGTTTCAAGGGAACTGTGTCTGGCTGGACCTGCACCAGCTGCCCGATGTGCTTACTTCAGAGTAATGTGTTCTAGATTCATTTCTCATCCACTCACTTCCCATTGCTGTTTTATGTGCATACCAATAAAATCCTGAGCAGAATTCTGTGCAGAATCACCAAGAAAAGACAGAGGCTACCAAAACCAGAGTGCAAAAGGTGCAATGATTTCATCTCTTTGCCCGTGTTGTTCCCAGATAAAAAGCCAGTGCTGGTTAATTGATGTGTTTCAAACAGACAAAGCATACAAGACCAATTACAAGACAAATAACTCTGAACCTTATTCCTGGAAGGGGTATGGATTTCTTACTGCCTATACAGAGCAGGTTTCATACATCAAGCAAATTTGTCTCAAGGAGGTGATGGCAGAAGGGGTAGGACAAGTCAAAATGGTCACCAGTTCCATGCTCTAGCAATCAGGGCTGGGTGTCTTCAGGGAGATGTGCAGAACAGTGCTCCTTCATAGGCTCAGACTGGAAGAACAGATTGTCCACTCTGTTATTTAGCCCACACATCCTCAGGATTGTGGATTTATACATGGACTGTCAGATTTTAGCTCTGAGAGACAGAGGTGATTTGGCAACAGATACATCCTTGGCCAGGAGAGATGTGCAAGGCACACCTGGAAACAAGTCAAGTGATAATATCAAGAGAAAATCTCTCTTGGCTTGTCTCCTGTACTTCTCTGTTCAAATCACAGAATGCTTAACTGGATCTTTCCAGCCCAGAGCAACAAACTAAATTTATAATGCTCTTAATTGCTTTTCCTTTTCTTCTTCCCCAGCTGGCAGATGGACCTGTACCATATCAGCATTGCTTTTTGTTGTGCTTTCAAGAATGATAATAAAACCAACAAAATTATTTTCTTTTCTGCTCTGTGAACACTGCAGAGAAATTTCAGTAAGCAGCATTTGGTCTTTCTTTATTTTCATTTTCAGTTCTTACTGAGATCAAAAAATATTTCTGCTGTATTTTGTTTGCTTTTATTATACAGTGTTCCAAACATTCTCTTTTAATTCTCACAGAGGATGCTTTTTGGAAACAAGCCAGACTTGCTGAATCTTTGGCAGTTTTGAGACCGAAACCAGGAAATCATGCTTGTATAGTCTATGGACAAAGAGGGATAAAAGATGACTCCTATCACATGCACCAACCAAGAAGCCCATCTGGGGCTGGACATAGTGAAGATTTTAGTTACAAATGCCTGCTGCTACAGGTAACCTAAGATTCACCTTAAAGCAGAGACACCCTCAAATGTAACCTCACATTCAGTAAAACAATTCACAATTATAACATCCACAGAATCAGCACAAGTATTTTCTGTCTTCTTGCTATTTTACTGGGATGAAAAGAAGCATTTCACAGTCTTATTTGTGCCTAACATATGGAATGAAACTGCCATGATTTTGGGGTTTACATATGTGTGTGATATATATATATATATATATATATACACACATATCTACATATCTACATATCTACATATCTACAAACACACACACACACACACACATATAACAACACATGATCATACTGTCCCTCTGAAATGCATGTCTGACCAAGAAATATGAGGTACATTTCAAGTTTAAAAACTTTCACTTAAGAGGTGGCTCAGGGAACCTGCTAAATATTGAAGAAAAAGAGGGGTGGTATTGAGAGATTTTGGATTTTGAATTTTGCAAGAGTTATTTTGAACTGACTCTACTAACCCTCCTCCAGAGAAGTCAGGCTGAATAGTCCCTTCTGATAAGAAAGCTCATTTGCTTTCAATTATTATTTAATGTTATATATAAAAACAACAGATTTTTTTCATGAGGTAATTTCGGTATTGCATAGTTGTATCCCTCTTAAACTTAGTGTTGTAGAAGGAAATATTCATTTTCTCTTTTATAATAGTTTAGGCTGCAGGTAGAAAAGCAATGCACAAATTCTTGAAGTTTGGCTTCTCCTTGTAGATGAAGACTCAAGAAAACTGCTGTTTTCACTAGGATGACTTTGATTGTAGCATTTTCATTTCCCACTGAGCAGTCTGTTGAGGAAGCAGCCACAGCAGACAGCATGGAGTGCTATACTGCACCACAAACAAGGCTGAGAGAGAGCAAGAAATTAGTTCAACTACTGTTTGTGCCAAACATTAATTTAAATACACTTTTACTGTGGAAAAATAAAACAGGCTGGAACAATTTCAGTCTTTGAGCAATACAACTGATTATGTCAGTGCTCATGGAGCTGTGGTTGAGTCAGCTGAGAGAACCCAGGGCTGTGATTTTCAGTGCTGTCCCAAGGAAGAGCAGGGTGTTACCACTTACCAGGAGTAGAAACAGCAATGACCCATCCATGCAGACCCCAGTGGATCAGGAATAAGCCCCATGTGGAGCTTCTGCCTCTCAAAGACAGCTTGAAATTACCAGCCTGTCTTTAGGGCCATCAGCTTTTTTGCAAGTTTTGGTTGGTGAATTGGGAATGCAGACCTCTGCTTACTACATATAGTTAATTGTGTAAATGCCAATGCTTTGACATGGCTCCATTCTCAATGTCTGTATGGGTCAGATGAGCCAGAGTTCAGTTTGAACCACGGGAGACAGAAGCATCAGATTCAAAGCTCTCACACAGATCTGCTATTAAGTAATGCCAGGTTATTTCACAGGGAAGTAGATTTTGTTTTTAAACATCCACCACCTCCTTGCCCAAAATGTGTATTTTTTTATCTGCATTTCTCTAACATAATATGTGGGCACGAATCAATCTCTTTGTGAGAGATTTTTCCCAAACTCCAATAACATAGACAGAAATTACCCTGTGGAATCACAGACACCTATTCTTGCTTCTCTCTTGAGCAGTGCTGAGCCATGTGGTTTAACTTCCATGCAAAGACAGAGAGAATACAGCAAAACAACCCAAAACAAACAAACAAACCCAAAACCCAACCAACCAAAACAACCCAAAAACCCCAACCAAACAAAAAATATTCTATTATTCTGGTGTTTTGTTTTTTGTTTTTTTAATCTTTTGTTTTGGTTTGGTTTTTGGTTTTTGGGTTTTGGTTTGGTTTGGTTTGGTTTGGTTTGGTTTGGTTTGGTTTGGTTTGGTTTGGTTTGGTTTGGTTTGGTTTGGTTTTTTTCTGGTGCTGTTTTCCTACTTCCCTTAGTTGGGAACAAGGGTGAGTGGATTAAATGAGAGAATTAAAGAGCAGCTTTAGGGGTCTGCAGTTTCTCAGAGACTGCCACCCAGCAGGAAGGACTAGCAGAGTGTCCTGGGTCCTCAATTACCCCTTTGCACAAAGTGCCAAGGGCTGCAGCCTGTAGCAGCCTTTTTAGTCCCCCTGGTACATCTGGAGCTCACAAACTTCCCCTCCTTATGCAGTGGTGAGGAGAAATCTGGGCTGCTTTGAGCTCACACAATTTCATGCACTTTTTCAACTCACAGGTCTGGTCCAAAACAGGTCAGATAGACAAAAAAAGCTTTGTCAGACCAAATTTTTTATCAGCAGAAGAATCTGGGAATGGCTTCTCTCACTGCCAAGTTTGGAAGCATCTCAGGGTTGGAGCATTTGAAAGCACAGTTAGCAGTGGACATTGCAGCACTGTAATAGACCTAGAATTCCTCAGGAATGGTATCACAGATCAGGAATTTCCTTCAAAAGAGGAAAATAAAGCAAACTAGTGAGGATCACAAAGTTAAAGCATTTAACTGTCAAATGTAAATCTTGCAGTTAAAGAAAATACTAAGGACAGAGTGTGTACTGATCCTGGCACTGTCATTTCATCACTGAAATATCTCTTGCACAATTCTCTTGGCATCTTGTCTTGGGTTTATCTCAAATCACATTATTCTTTTGTTAACAAAGTATTTTCCACTCTACTACAGAACAGTAAACATAGGTTTAAATCCACCTGTCTCTGCCAGTAACGATTTTGTAGAATTATTGCCTAAGTTCTATTGCATTAAATGGGAGGTGAGGTTCATTTGGTAGGATATATAAACAATTCAAAACTAAATCTACCAGCACCCAATAACCTTCTTTGCCTAAGCATATACACATTTGACTATTGTTGTTATTTTTAAATAGTGGAAATTCCTACTATTTCTACAAGTTCCCACCATTTATCTATATCAAATCATCCCAGTGATTTCTTTTCCAAAATTGCTAAGCAAAGTGCTCAGCCTCTTCTGCAAGGCACAGCACTGCCAGTCTCCACAAGGACTGGCTGACACACAAGTATCTCCTGCTGTTTGAGGCATTAGTCTCACACAGCCCTTCACAGGAAATCTAAGTTCTTCTGTCTGACTCTTCTGTGAAAGCTCCTCTGCAGCAGGGAAGGTCATATCAAGGGTGAATTTTCTGCTACTTGTTACCTAAAAATTCCTAGTGATATTGAATATTCATATTTGCTGGTAGGATGTGCAGAGCACATGGGGTAGTACCCATCTCTTATTGATTAATTCCCAGCTACCCCAGACATGCAACACTCGAAGGCAGTTGTGAACTAAAGCCCTTATTTTAAATATATTTTCAGAAAAGGCAGTTAATTCATTTCCAGTGTAATGAGCACCAGATTCATTGAATAAACACTAGGTTACATAAATCCATATTTATGACTCTCTGCAGCAAACAGAAATACAAAGTAGTGTTTTGAACTAAGTCATGAGAGGCTAGACAGACAGTGCATGGGGACAAGTTAAATACACACCACAGAAAGAGTGGTGACTCCATGCTTGTCCTCATGGTAAAAACATGAGGGGAAAAAGCCCAGTGAACTATTAATGAGACTGTTGTGTTGATGTAGACAGGGTGAGGCAAATGTCATAACATCTTTTGTAAAGCACTCTACATTAATTGACAAACAAGATGTTCCATTTCTCCACTATAGTCAAAGGATGATCACTAAACAAAATAATTGAAAGTGACAAAAATATTACCAAAAATTACTTGATGACATTTGCTTCCTTGGCTCCATATTCTGTCTGTCTCCCTCCCAGGAGGATTCAAGATTTAATAAATACTTGGCAAAAGGGCTTTTTTTTGTCATCTTCTCCATTTGGAGGTGATTACTTGGAACAACATATTAGCAGTTTGGCATACAAACAGCAGTACTGTGCTATTGAAAATTTAAACCAGGAGATTTGAGAAGAAAGACTATTTGCTGAAAATGTGTTGTGCTCAATTCAGCCACTGAAAACATTTCAAAATGGACTCTTTCTCTATTTCATCTAAAATAGGAGGAAAAAGAATGACAGTGACTTTATGTTCAAAGAGTCCAAAACCAGAAATGCACAAATAAGAATTGAAAACAAAAGAAAACCTGACTAAATAAATGGCTTATGACCAAGTCTTAAAAACTAGCTTACCTCACAGAAGGCTATAGCGAAAATGGCAAGTAGGCTGGAAGCAAATCTGTTACAATTAGATACAATATGCTATGCAAAACATACCTCAAGGTGTTGCCTCTTTCAATCCTGCTTTGTTTGTTGCTCTTGAGCATGAAATGTAATTCTCTGCAGAAAAGACTAAAGGCTCTTTTT
>VXBR01001239.1:1047899-1102746 GCA_013400215.1 Cisticola juncidis | reverse complement strand
TTTTTTTTTTTTTTTTACCATGTAAATGCCTTGTGTCACAGGCACAGCCAGGCACAGCTCCTGGGCTCTTCTATATTGCAAATGGTATATAAGTTTCCAAAGAAACATGCAGAAATGTTCTCCTGTTCCCTGAAATGTGCATTGAGTTTACAATTTCCTAGAGATTCATAATCAAAACCCAGCAGGGTCTGCAAATGAGGAGCATCTGAGAAATGTGCAGTAAAACTGAGAATCCTTTCCTTCTCTTCAACTATTTTAGAAGTCCTAAATCCAGGGAAGTCAATAAAATATTCCTATTGAATATAATAGTCAGGAATGAATGAAGGAAGGAAGGAAGGAAGGAAGGAAGGAAGGAAGGAAGGAAATGATCAGGATTTTTCTTCTATATGTTCTGTAAAATCTGCTTTAAAGTCATCCAAAAGAGAATGAGTCCTTTTCATTTTATTAAAAAAATATATCAAAGCAATAATGAGCAGTTTGATCCCAGTGTGAGAGAACATTTTACCTTTTATTTTATGTTAAATGATCTCTTTCAGTTAATAACAATCCTACTTTCAAAGCAAGAAAATAGAAATTCTCTGTGGGACTATTCCATATAAAAGCAAAGTTTGTTTTTCATTTCTGCAGGGGCAATAAATTAGAGCCTTTCATCAACTACCATTTATCTCCTCTTTTATATGAGGATGCAAGTAAGTAATTATCAGTGAAGTTCAATGATCAAGCCACTGCATAAATTTGCAGTAGAAACTAATCCTGACTAATTAATCTGACAAAATGTATGGTTTAAAATAATCCTCAGTACCAGTAGTTGTTTCTCAATAGTTTGCTTTTATGTTAGAATTTCATCTGTCCTTCATGCTTTTTATTTCAAATTGCACCCAGGAGCCAGTATTACCTGGAAATTTCATGATGTTTTGTAAATACAGCCTTGGGTACAGAGACAAAAGTAAATACTCTATTGTTACAGATGAGAGCATCATGAGAGTAGTGAACCAATGCCAAAAAACTTTAGGAAATCTGGTGGAGATATTTCGGAAACAAGTTTAAGGGTGCAGTGCACAGAACAGAATCACTTAAGGTCTCTGCCACAGCTGTCAGGGAGTACAGACATTCAGGAAGGAAGAGTTAGCTAAATAGGTTCCACTGCACAGTAGTAAAAAACCCACAAAAAACAAAAACAAAAACAACCAAAAAACCCACCAAAAACCAACCAAAAAACCCCACCCAAACACACAAAAAACCCAAACCAAAACAAAACAAAAAACCCCCAAAAAACCCCAAAAACAAAAAACAAGCAAGCAAGCAAACAAAAAATTAAAACAAACAAACAAAACAAAAACAAAACAAAACAAAACAAAACAAAAACACCCTGGACATTCTTCATCCTTTTTTTCCCCCTTAATGCTAATAAATTTAAATTTTCCTTGTTACAGATTTGTGACAAATAAATTTTGGTTTTTGAAAAAAAAAAAAAAAAAAAAAAAACACCAAAAAAAAACCACCTTGGTTGTAACATACAGTTACTTATTTTAATATCTTTCTCCCCTAAACTTGACCTAAAATACTCAGGAAAATCCCAGGTTCCTTGCAGCATTGTTTCTCTCTAGATGACAAGTATGGAAAAGAACGTAGTTTAGGGATCCAATCCTGCAAATTGCAGGATGTGTTTAACTTCTTTAGCTTACATGGGCAATATAAATTCCAGTACCTGCTTATACAAAATTCACAAGCTAACAAAGCACAAATTATTCCCACATGAGCACATTTGAGCATTTCCTTAGGGGAAACTGAGGGATGTACTGGTTGCAAATAGTAATTTCTCAAGTCCAAACCATTTCTAAAAAACTAACAGAGGCTTAAAGAAGTTGGAGATGTTATAGAGAAGATCCTGACTATAATCCACTCAGAGCAAGTCTGGGAAATTCCTGCTGGATACAGTGACAGTATTTGAGCCTGGTGATTGGTACAGGGAAACAGCCTCAAATCCCAAGTCTGAAATCCCTCCTTGTGTTCAAGAAATAGCTAGATTTTAGAAATGAGAATCCACAGTCTGTTTGCCATTACTCTTCCTTAAAGGCAATAATAAGAGGGCTTCCATGTCAGAATTTATAGATATTTTTGCCCTCTAAGTCTCTTCCTGCAGGGGAAGATGCAGTAAAACATGCCATTACAAGTCACAGCACAGAACCTATCCAGTAGGATAAACTACTCAGACCTGAATGGTGCAGGCCCTAGATGAATACACTGTTTCACCACATCCTATTTATAAATCCATTGTGCTGTGTGTGATAAAACAGTAATCAAAAAATCAAAGCTCAGCAGGAGACTTATAGTTAATTTGGATAAATTTTCACTATTATTTACTATGCAGAAATGTATTTCCTATGGTGTCTGAGTTACAAAGGCATTATGGACACTTAAGAGATGAGCAGAAGGGTTGAACCAGTTGACAATTAGTGAAACACTGCATCTGCTTGTGATTTGCAGTCTCCAAGATATCAGCTTTTCCTCCTAGCAGCTGTCTTCTGTTTAAAGAATAAAAGGTATCTTGGGTTGCTATTTATTTATCTATCACTTTTCAAGACTTTGGGGTGTTTCCTTCATGCAAGCTTCCATGCAAGGACACCTCAGATTTTATCTCGTGAGTAATAAATACAGCACATCCACACTAGTAAAGTTCAGGCTCCTGGTTCACAAATGGGATTTAAGCAAACAGAAAAAAAGAGCTCTTGGCCTGAACCCAGACACCTTTCCATCTGCAGAGAGCTCTCTGAGGCTGTGACCACTTCAGTGCCTGAGCTCAAGGGAGCATGGACAGCTCAGTCTGCCACAGTGCTGGCAACAATCTGATTTAGGGATCACAACACTTTCTTCCCACGGCATCTCCAGGGAGCCAGGAGCTGAACCCTCAGAAAAATCCACTCAATTTCTTACATTCCCTTAAACTTAGATGCTGTGGAAGATACACCACTTAACTTAGGTACTTATAAGGTGCTACAAATGTGCCCCTCTGCATTCCCCTGCCAGCTCTGACTTCATCTCTCAAGTGCTTACACATCCCAGGCCCCTGCAGAGCCCGGGGAGGTCTCCGTGCCTGAGCTCCCCTGCCAGGGAAGCAATGAGGCTCCCAACTGCAGCCTTGTTCTTGGAGCAGAGCTTGGGCAGCAGAGCTGGCTGTCGTCTGTGTTAGTGTGGACCAATAGCAAATCAATTACAGATTAATTACAAATTACAAAATGCAAAGCTGGTAATAAAGAAGACTGCTGTTAGAGCAATTATTGCTCTAAATTGTAATGGGGGATTTGTGAGAAGTAGTAACATTGAAGAGCAAGCCTGCTATGGCTATTGAGGTAGCTCTTATGTGACTGTGCAGATATCTGTGCACAGCAGATACTGTAAAAAACAGAGAACCTTGATTGATCAGCCAACCTTTAGAGAACAAGGCTTCTGTGGATAATTTATCAAAACAAAGCCATCTTCCTGGCACAAGTTTGCTTTATCAATTTTGTTTGTGCTAGCTAAACAAACACATTACAAATATTCCATTATCTTTTGCTGCCTGTACTAGCACTGCAGCATTTTCAGATAACAAGATAAACATTTATAAAAATGGATCTTTGCATGAACCTTTTATCATGAACTTTTGAATAAAATGGATTGGCTGGTGGAAATAAGATGTACCTACACAGTCAGGCAAGTAATTTTTTAACAGTAGGTGCCCTTGTCCCACAATAAATCTGAGATTATTTATCTTTCTGTAAAACAAAGATGATGTAGTTTACACTGCCATGGGGCAGAGCTCATACAGATATGCATTGCTGAATGGGTAAGATGGGGTACACTTGCATCAAGTTTAGCCTCTGGTGACTTTCTGCTGTCCCCATCCCAGCAGATCACCTCATAATTCTCTGTGGAGGTCTTCCCTGAATCCAGAGACCTCTGAAGAGAGCATGCTTTTATCAGAGGCACTGCTGCACTCCAGTTTGTCACATTACCACCATGGCCAGGTATCCAGCAAGAGCTAGTAAAAAACCTGCCACTCCCCTTTGAAAACACAGATAGGTGTATCACAGGTGATTTCCAAACTGCATTCTGTGAAAGTTTTCAAAGAAACTTACAGGCCATGTGAACTCATATGCCAAAACCTTCTCAGCAAAAAAAACAGGTTCATGTTAAAATTCTTATTATTAACAAGACTTAAGCCTTTCTAAGTCTACCCAGCAATGGGTTTGCTCTTCAATAGCACCTCTGAGTATCAAAGACTAATAACTTGTGGTATGGAAATAATGAGCTGATAGTTCATTAATTACCAAAGTAAAATCTTCATTTCCCATTCACTGCTTCACCTGTGCTAAGTAGGTCTTCAACAGGATTGAGTGACACATAAACCTTCCCCTTGGTGTTTGTGTGTGAGATGGCTCCAGGGTGCCATTCTCCTCCCCCTTGGTGGAAGTTCCTGCACCATGCAGCAGCAAGACAAGGAAAGCCTTATGGCAGTGCTCTGCTCAGACCTGTGAAGGCTTTGGAGAGTTACTGGTGTAAGGTCAAGAGGGGAAGAGGCATCAGCTTGATTAACCAGAGTTTTATTACTGACACACTAAGTATACAGTTTACTGTGTAATCAAAGCTTCTTTGGCAATTCTCTGATTGCACTGCAGAAAACTTCAACTCAGTAATCAGTGAGAAAACCAGTGATGCTTTTACAATTTACTACCAGATTTCACTTCTCCTGTGTTACTACCAAAAGGCTAAAAGATAGAAAAATACACTTATCACTCCTTTCCATGCTGCCCCTTGCAGCCCATGAAGATGCTAAAACCTGCCTTTGTTTCTCCAGGGAGAAGATGACACTTACTGATGCTGTGATAGCTTCATCTATTTTTGCTGATGTACTACTCAGTGCTACAATTTGGCTCTACTAATTGATTCCTCCTACAAGAAAACAGCTGACGAACACCCATTTTAAAAAGTATGCTTAAATAGGTTTGATCTGACACTCTTTTAAGAATGCAGCTACTTTTGATTACTTAACATAACAATAAGCATCTTAGTCACTCAGTTGCTGTAGGTAATGCTGTATAACACTTGCATATTCTCTCACTATTCCTTGTTGTAACCATTAGTATCTGAGGAAAAAAATTAATGTGTTATTCAAATTTTGGACTCCCTTTGTATGTTTCTACTTCCACTTTTCCATGCAACAATAGAAGATAGATGATATTAACTGTGACTGGAAATGGTTTTATATGACATCTAGTCCTTTTCTTCATCCTAATTCTGGCTGCTGTGAAGTCAGAAATATAGAATAAAATACAATTGCTCATATATAAAAGTTTTCCTGTACAAATCTATTTCACAATTTCAAAAGGATGTTCTTTTCTAAAAACTCAGCTGCAAAAACTAGTACTGCAACAAATTTTAAAATGAAAGGGTAATTGCTAGAACCACATTTTAACAACAAGGTACATATTGGTACTCCATGGTGTAGGGAAAAGGAGGGCCTCATTACTGTAGAGAGGAGCAAAATCCAAAAAAGTCCTAAATCATTTGGAAAAGTGCAAAGGGAAGCAATTCTTTAATTGCAAAGCAGATAGAAGAAGGTTTGGCATGAGCCTTAGCTGCCTTGACAGAAGGATGCCCATGGCCATGGTGAGAGGAGTTCCTTTACCTGCCAAGCACATAGCAGGGTAGTTGTAAGCTGGTAAACTCCACTGCCTTGGGAGAGTGTCTGGGAAAATTCAAGGGGTCAGGAGGTGCATAACAATGCTTGTGGAAATGAGGAGAGGGTAAAGAGCTGATACCTTTTTTCTAGCAGAGGATTCAGTGACTGACAGCTCCATCAGACTGCAGCTCAGCTCTACATTGTCTCCTGCATTTTGCTCCTTCTTCAGCCTCAGCAGTCTTTGATAGTGTATCTGCCATATATTTTATATTTGCAATTTTCCTTATCCTACATTACAAAGCAACTCGGCAGGTAAATAAGAGTAAATCCTGATATCAAAAAGTAAATTTTTTGTGTATATGTATGTTTGTGTATGCTGGGAGAGATGATAATAATAAGCTATTTTTCATAAACGCTTCATATCTCTATATATATCTCTATAAAGATATGAGGTTGAGTAGACACTGGATAGAATAAGATTAGATTTCATCTCCTGGCCAGATTTCATCTTAGGTAATTACATTCTTCCTGACTAAATATCTTTATAATTTCTATTGAGCACAGTCTATTTCCTATTTCATATTGCTTTGCTATACATAATGTGAGCTCCTGTATTTTCCTAGAAATGGGTATGCTCTGCTAACAGGTGAATAGATCACTGGTGAGTACACAGTAAAATCAACAAAATGTTCTTAAATTCCTTTTGGAAACAGCCATAAATCTTACTGTTTCTGAAGCAGAGAAAAAGTTTGAAGAGATTTTTTGAGAACATTGGAAGAAAAGAGTTTGGTACTGAGGTAGAGATCTCTGCCTCTTTCACCTTTGGGTCAGGGAGTGTCAGGACATTGATAGGGGATTTGACGCAGGGAATTACAGAGATGTACTTGGATTGTAGCTGTATGAGAGGAGGAAATTTGCCATACTTTCAACAGTAGATGGATGAATCCATTAAACTCCCGGGAAGAAGGGATCTGTGCAAGTGACTAGACAGCTCTTATGTGCAGTCCTGAGCACTGACACAGTTGTCAGATGGTAAGGCCAAACTTGGGAAGTTACAGGTAGGAACAGGACAAAAATTCAGGATATGTGAAATTTAACTGATCCAGGTTTATTCTTCACAAACAGTGATGAAAGTGGCTGTGGGATCAGATATTTGCATCAACAGCATGACTTGTGCCCATTAAATGTCTCTTCAGAATAGACAGCCACTGTACAGCACAATGTGCCTTGTACAGAGTAGAAATCCAAGTCTGATTTATGGCATTTTTGAGCAAAAAAATCCACAGGAAATTAACGATTACTTCCAGAAATTAGTACCACTGGGAAAATCCAGGGTCATGACTATATACATCAGTGTGAACTGCTTGGGGTCATTGTCCTGCTTGTTAGGTACATCCCTAGTCAGAGTCCCAAATATTTGAGACACATGAATACAAGGAGTTGTCACTAGGGAATTAACTTCTTGAGAACATCTCCAGTGTTAGAAGCTACTAATTTGCTACACTTTTCAGAATATTAACAAACTGTGTGCAATGGGCCAAAGAGCACAAGAATTTCATACACAAATAGAAAAATGTAGTTTATTATTCACATGCCTTGTTTATTTGCCAGTCAAAACTGAAAGCATCACCACAGCATGGGGGAGACTCTTCTTTGCAGAGCAGGTCTTGAGCTCTGCCAAGTCTACCTTCATAGAAGGAATGGTGACACAGAGACCACACATTCAGTGCAATTTCCAGAGCAAACATATCTTGAAAAATAAGTTTAAAGCTAAATTGCCTGAAACAGATCTAAGATATCAGGAACTGAATGCCTCGACTGTATATTACCTGAATTACCTGAATACATACATCTGTCCCCAAAACTCCATGAGAATGACTTATTTGTAAGATTTAAAAGGAAATTAAATTCTTCCTGTGTTCAATTGGGATTTAAAAGTGCAAACCCACTGCTTCACTCTTTTTTCTGTGCAACAGTGGAGTTTAGGAATCTATTTTCTGTATAAAATGCAATCTGACATGAAAACATCCCTTGATCAATGTTTAGTGCAAAGCTCTGCATAGAAAACTACATACACAAAAATAAATAGAGAAGGATATGAACTGAGCAAGCACATGTGATACAGCCCAGCTCAGGATTAATCACCTCATACAGCCCCTGAATCCAGGCTCTGGAATTGCAGATGATGATGATAAAGTCTCAAGGGGCCCAAAGTGTCTTTGGAGCTGTGCTCTGCCTGTGCTGTGCAATTACAGCAAATCCTCCTTCACACTTCCGAGGTGCCTGGAAACCTCCTGGTAGCATTCAGCAACCAACAGGATTGAGCAGCTAACAGAGCCAGCATGATTCAGCAACCACTTCTTTCCAGCTTCTGGTTTTCTTTTCTTTTTTTTTTTTTCCTTATGAAGAGCAATACTGTGTATAGTATAGTTTTAAAGTATATCCCTTCATTATAAGTTAAAATTAGGTCTTTTTGGTTTCCATTATGCTGTATTCCTAGTCCTGCTGTAGTCCTAGTTTCTTCTGTTGGGTTTCTTTTCCCCTTGTTATGCTTATGAATCAAATAAATTGAGAATGAGCATTAAAGCTGTGCTTTACACAATTGTCCATATAATGTTAGAGTTCTTGTAAGGCATTTGATATTATTTGCCACTGAGCCTCTGACTTCTTGTCACTGAGAAGCACAATATGTTCTTGTAAAAAAATCCCACTTTAAGCAGTTGCAGAGTAAACTGGCTCTCCATTTATCAATGTGTCCTGGGTAATTATGCAATGTTTTTAAAAGCTAAGGAAGAAGCATCATCATTCAACAATTATTTTCATTACACACCAGTCCCTTATCCAACAAAGGCCCCTATCCACAGAGCAGAGCATCCACCCTGGATCTTCTCTTGACAGAGAGACTTAAAACGTTACTCTGACTTTCTGTGATTTTTTAATTTCAATAACATGAAAAAAATGTGAAGGTTTTTTCATAACTTGGGAAAGTGGAGTGGTTCATTCTGTGACACTGAGAATATTCAGTGCAATGAGAAAAGCACAGCCTGATAGAGATTTGGGGTATGTGAATTTCTGAAACCTGCCAGGACAGTATGGGAAGATAATGTGTGGGCTCAGTCACTGTGAACCCAAATCATCCCTGGCTCTGTTTCATATGGTATTAGGGAATGTGGAAACTCTCCCAAAAGGAGAGCCCTGGACCAAAATGACAGTCACACAGTGTGGAGAACAGGGGGACAGGATCTGACAGTGAGCTGAGGAGTCACTTGGCAGGGACTATGGGCACAATTTCTTCTTTCCTTTGCTGGCAGATAACAAGAAAAAGAATGCCATGGTGACAAGATGAATCCCCAATAACAAAAATGAGTTTCTTTCCCAAAACTTCAGTATGGTTGGACCAGTTAAAATCAGTGCCCTACACCAGCCCTTTCAAGATACACACAAATATTTCATGATTTGACCATCTAGGATATTCATAATGGACTATGAACAAAATATTCTCTGAATTTAGGAAATATCATGTGAATATGGAAAAAGGAAGAACTTGCTGGGCTGGCAATGGCTGCATTGCTGCCCAGAGCCTTCATAAAGGTCACGTAGCAGCAGTTGATGTCTCCTCATGTAGGTGTGCTCTAGGTGACCAGCTCAGCAGCCAAGCAAGAACATCTCAGTAGAGACAAAAATGCCTCTGTGCCAATTTTAATAAATATCATTCTTTTTAAGTGCATCTGAAGCTGCAAATCACATGCAGACATCAAGAGCCAAGTGAGCCCTGAAATCAAAATCACAGTGCTGGAAAGTGTCATTTGTAAAACTGTTCACATCTGCAGCCTCTACGATGCTAAACACAGAAGGTAAAATGATTACTGTCCTGTAAACTTAAAGGGAATTTTCTTCTGCCTGTTCCTGCCTGAGGATTGATGTTGCCTACAGTTGCAAACCCAAGTGAGAGGCTGAAAAGCCTGGAAGTTTGGAGACAAAGCCTTGTGTGATGCAAATTCAAGTCCCAAGTGTCTGCCAGGGTGCCAAAGTCGTTGGTGCTCAGCCTCTTGCCCACAGCCTTTGCAAAGGGTGAGGAGGTATCAGACAGCTTAAAAGAGAGCAGAGCACAGTTGGTGCAGAGCTGAGCACCACCACTGGTCAGACCTGAGCTGGAATGTAGAATTTGCAAACTGACAATTCTCAAATGAGAAATTCTGATTTTGAATTTTTTTTTTCAATAATCCATGTCCAGGGCATGAGTGAAAAATATGCCCCCTACTCTGCTGAAATATTCTCTCTTCCTAGAACTGAATTAAATTTCCCTTCCTGCTACTTGCCTTTACTCATGGCAATAAATTATTTAATAACATGCCAGGATGTAAGTAAACTGCACAACTGAATGATTCCCATTCTTTTTCTCTAGGGAAAACTGATTTTTGTAAAACCATCGGGTGATGTCCCAGAGACATCTGGTGATGTCCAGGTAAGGTCTCAAACCAGGATCTTCTCTTTTATCTTGGTAGTCTCAAGACCTTAAGGAAAACAACAACAAAAAATCACAGCATGGTGGGTTTTAAAGTTTAGTAAAAAATTATTTGGTCACTAAAATACTTCGATGCAGCAAGTTGTAAACAACAAATCAATTCTGGAAAAAATAATTCAAGGAGAAAGAATAAATAAATAAAGTGAATAGTTGATAATTTCCTCCAATGTTTGCGGAAAGCTCTGCAGCTTTTGCTAGGTCAATGACACTTTTAATAGAGGTGGGTTCTATAAAAATGCTCTTAACAGAGTTGTTAGTGCAATGTTTGCATGCCTTTGTACTGGTGTCTGATCAGGCTAAGCTGACTGGGTAATTGGTCCTTACCAGCTGGGACCAAGTGTTGGAGCTCCAGCACCAGAACAGGGATGGGCTGGGAGCATCTGGACACACACGGATTTACTGTGTACTGCACTTAGAGAGTCTGTGTTGTTTCCCTTCAGGATTACAGGACGTGTAGGGTGGAGGTCCCTATGGCAGCCTGTGAAATAAATCCTCCTTTTTAACCTCTCCAAAGTTCCAACCTAGCTCAGGCCTCCTTAAGCTTTGGAGGAATATTTCATAGACAGGAAAAAGGACCCAAAAGAGGCTCTAATCCTCAGCTGCAGTGAGATGTCTATTCCAGGTGGTCTCCAGAGGGAAAGAGGGGGTGCACAGAGGAACAGGGTCTTTTCTCAGCTCTTGCCAGGGAGGGTCAATTTGGGACACAGTCAATGGGGTCAGAAAGGGAAGGAAGGGTCAAACTACATGGTACAAGCTCTAGGGGTCCCTGAGGGGGGAGAGACCATTCCCACAGGGGAATGTAACAAGCCTGCATGCCAAATTCATCTGAGCTGCATCCCTGTGATTTACCTTGGATCTAGGGCATGGGAGAGTACTTCCAGTTCTTTTGGCACAGGAGCCCTGCATTTATTACATTCCTGTTCTCAATTGCACCCTCACAATTGCTGGTCATTTTAACAGTGTTATAACCAAATTAAAAGAATGGCTCAGTTTTGTTTCATTTCACCTTTTCAGTTGGGGTGAGTAGTTAGGTATTCCTGATTGAATTGCTCCTTCATGCAAATGTCACCACTCTGTTACAATAATTACAATGCAGAAGGAAGCCCGGGAAGCTTCCTGAGAGAAAAAAAATAATGACATGTATAGGAGGAAAATCATAATCTTGTTTGTTTTTTTTTTTTTTTATCAAGCAGTAACCAAGGGAATCCATTAGTTTTGTAAATAGGAAATTTAACAGCACAGCAAATCAAGTGGCATATAAAAATCTATCAATATAATTACAGAGAAAAAGGATAAGTAAATCATAAGATAATATTCCTTGAATACTGGGAGAACTCACTGAGAGCAATCCTGAAGAGAAGGACCTGGGGGTGCTGTGGATGAGAGGCTGGACAGGACCCAGCCATGTGCCCTTGCAGCCCAGAGAGCCAAAAGTGTCCTGGGCTGCATCAAAGGCAGCGTGGGCAGAGGTGAGGGAGGGGATTCTGCCCCTCTGCTCTGCCCTGGTGAGACCCCACCTGCAGGGCTGCATCAGCTCTGGGGTCCCAGCACAGCAAGGACAGGGACGCGTTGGAGTGAGCCCAGAGGAGGCCCCAAAGATGATCAGAGGGATGGTGCACATGTCCTGTGGGGAAAGGCTGAGGGAACTGGGTTTGTTCAGCCTGGAAAAGACTCTGGGGAGACCTGATTGTGGCTTCCAGTACCTGAAAGAGGCTTATAAGAAAGATGGGGTCAAACTTTTTGGCAGAGTCTGTTGCAATAGGACAAGGTGTAACATTTTTAAATTAAAAGAGAGCAGATTTAGACTAGATATAAGAAGAATTTTTTTACAATAAGGATGGGTTTTTTACAATAAGGCCAGAACACTGGCAGAAGTTGCTAAGAGAAATTGTGGGTACCCCACCCCTAGAACAAGTCAAAGTCAAGTTAGACCAGGCTCTGAGCCATGAGATCTAGTTGAAAACATTCCTGCTCAGTGCAAAGGGGGTGGGACTAGGTGACCTTTAAATGTCCCTTATAACCCAAACCATTCTAAGATTCTATGATTGTGTCTCTCAGGCTGTCTCAGGTGCAAGGCTTACCCTTTCTTCAGTTGACTCCAGTTGCAGCTAATTATATTACTGACTAATTAAATAGTACCTCAAGGTTACTGAAATGTCTTATTAACTTCAGGGGCCAGAAACAAAAAGTTAAGTTAAAGACTGATACTGAAAATCTGTTACTCTAGGTTTGCCACAGGGTTGCAGAGCTGATCTGGAGCCAGTGTTCACTCCTGCTGTTTGTGTGTCACAGTGGACACAACCTGGGTATTTGCTGTATGGGAGGAGTCACTGGTACAACAGCAAAGCTGTAAAGGTGTAACAGCAACACTGTAAAGGTGTAACAGCAACACCAGTTTTTAATTCTATGTGAGGACAGGTAAATGGGGCTGAAATCATCTTACTTTGAACAGGAATTGGTAACAAAAGTTTTAAAACTGGGACTGTCTATTAGCATTTATCAGTTTGATCTTTCTCTCTCTTTTTTTGGGAGGGGGGATTGTAACAAAATATGATCAGGAAAAAAGAGAAATTAGATGGTTGCTTTAAATCTAAATTTGTCAGAAAAGTGAAAGTTACTAGAAACTGGTGAAAGTAAATAAGCCTGTCACGCTTCAATTTTGGATGTGAATTTTAACAGTTGTTTAACAGTAGCTTGACTTCCACAGTGATATGTGAGAGACAATGGCCTTATTCTGAATTCTGCTCCCATTTTCTGCAGTCACTTGGCTGGCTTGAAGTTATTTATAGCTTTTAAAAAGCTGTTTAAAATGTAGTTAATAGATGGACTAAAGTAGTTTCATTATTGTTAAACTGTTTTTAAGAAATGACATGTGATTATTTTTGACAGAAGCTCAGCACTTAACGAACCTTGAAAGCTAATTATTGCTTCATATGTTCTTCCATGGGAAAAAAATCTTTTTTTGTAACAGAAAATGAATAGAATTTGGGTGTTTAGTTACACACAAGGAAGCAAGATGCATGGTAATTGATTTTAACAAAAGTGGATGTCCTCCAACTTCCTGACTGCCTTCAAAAAGCAAAATTAGGGACACTTTACTTTCTTCACCTGTTTTACCTGGTGAAACCTCAAGTTCTGTGCAGGAGTGGGCACAGTAGCATTTCCAACATGCAGTTTCATGCTGCAGTAAAAGAGCACTTTGGAGTGATTGGCATAAAAACAGCTGCTAGGCCAGGCTCAGTGGGCACAGGGACAGGACCTGGATCCTCACAGTTCCCCAGAGAGAAGTTCCCCCAAACAGAAGAGACACATGTACATATATGTGGAGGGTTTTTCATTCATTTTGTACAAACACTTGAGACAGATATTTCCCCATTCCCTTCCTCATCCTTTCTTTCCCTTTCCATTTTCCCTTCCCTTCCTCTAGCACTTCCTGTTACCTTATTCATCCTCTAAACATCTTCACCTCAGGTTTTTAAAATCTGCTTAGTTATCTAAGAGCTGAAGCATGGGACATAAATAGTCAGGCTTCACTCTAAAGAATTACAAAAGGAGAAAATCTTATGCATTTTTGTCTTCCAGTACCTGAAGGCAATCTACAAGAAAGCTGCAGAGGGACTTTTTACAAGGGTGTATAGAGATAGAACGAGGAGTAGTGGCTTCAAATTGAGACTAGGTTTAGTTTAGATATTATTATTAGACCTGTACTGGGAGGGTGATGAGGAATTGGAATAGGCAGCCCAGAGAAGCTGTGGATGTCCCATCCCTGGAAGTGTTCAAGGCCAGGTTGGATGAGGCTCTGAACAACCTGGTCTAGTGGAAGTTGCCCTTGCCCATGGCAGGGGGGGTGGAACTGGATGATTTTCAGATCCCTTCTAACCCAAACCATTCTATGATTCTGCGATTCCAGGGCAAAACAAGAACAAAGATGCCTGAGCTGCTGCTGGACACTATTCTTGCAGACAGAACTCTCCCCTTGGATGGCAACTCCTCTCTCCCCAGGGGTTGCCTGCACTTACACTTCAATATCCTGCTCCCTCAATTCCTTGGCTGGAAAAAAAAAGATAGTAGTACTTTTCTAACCCCCTCAAAGGTTGGTGCAAGGATAAATGAAGGGACAGAAAAGCCTCTAAATGAATAAGGGTTCATCTTATATGAACTGTAAATATCAGTAACGCTGTTATCATGTGTTCAGTATGCACTCAGCAACTTGCACTGTTAACAGTCCTGGGTGGAGGAGAGCAGAGCAGGAGGAGCTGCCTCCAGCAGTGGGGATGACAGCCTAACACAATAGGTTTAGTAATCTATTCCACTTTTAAAAAATAAAGCATAACTTTATTGTCTTAAAATAGATAACCAACAGAAAATTCTGTTGGTTATCTATTTTAAGACAACAGAAAATTCTGTTGGTTATCTATTGAATGAAAATTCTTCATTTCATCTGAAGAAATGTCAGTTATTCCTCTCAGAGTTGGTTGTTCTACTAATTTTTTTTCATTTGCAAAGAAGATTTTATAGTTTGGATTGTTCATT
The DNA here is from genome assembly GCA_013400215.1 of Cisticola juncidis. Taxonomy (NCBI): domain Eukaryota; kingdom Metazoa; phylum Chordata; class Aves; order Passeriformes; family Cisticolidae; genus Cisticola; species Cisticola juncidis. The sequence goes on along the minus strand of VXBR01001239.1, from coordinate 1,088,026 downwards.
AGAGTGAGAAAAAAGGGAAGGTTATGCAGCCAACATCAAACATCTCCTCATATACAGAAGTATCCATGAAGGTGTAATTTTTTTTTGTGACTTCTACATTTATTTTTTATGTGATTTTATTACATTCATATATATTCTCTGTTGATAAAGAAAACAGTTAGAAAGTAATTTGCTCTTTTAATGAGACTAATAAATTTATTTCCATGTCTGTGAGGATTTCAATCAATAAAATAGTATTCTCACCAAGGAATCGGTAAAAATCTTTAAAATATATGTGAACTTCAATTTTGGAATTCAATTGGAATACATGTACAGAATATAATTGCTCTTAATGTATCATGAAGAGGAGCTGTACTTTTTAATATCCTGTTTCTAGGTGAAGTCATAAAAGGATAGCTATTCTTCTACTTCTGACTTTAAAGAACTTCTCTGGTTGTCATCAAGATTATTGAAACATGTCTGTTCACTGTTCTTCACTCTTTTACAAATAGGGTGTTAGGAAACCATTGAGAATTACCAAAGAAAACAAGACGAAATCTGATGATCTGGAGTACTTAATACAACAATTAATAATAAATTGTCTAGAGAGTTACTAATAAACTTACTTTTTTGTATGTACACCAATGTTTTATTTTTGTATTGTATTTGTCTATCCCTTATATCCCTCTAGCCCAATTTCAAAATTGGTGTATCACATGAAAACATCCATGTATTGCTGATGTATGCTTTTCATTTTTCCCACTGAAGTAATTCCCAGTTCTTCCTCCCAGTGTCACTGGGGAATTCAGCTTCTGACAAAATATGCCATGAGCTTCAGAGTGAATTCTTCAAAATACCTCATTTAAAAGAGAGAGAAACTAACTGGCTTTCACAGGCCCTGAGCCCGTGTGCCCTGGTTTCCATAGGCAGTGGATAGGACCTAGTCCTGGTACTCAGCACAGAAGAGGGACCAGGGCTGACCAGCAGAGCTACTGGCTCACACACTTAGCTGAGTTTGAATCCCAGCTTGGGATTCAACAGAGCAGGGCTACAGTTTGGTCTGGCCCACTGCATGGACAGGAGTCACTCAAGAACTTCAAATCCAGGTCCAAAATATTTTCAGCTTAAGTCCTTATTTAAGTATGAGCCCTGACAAGTAGGACAGGTTGCACATTTCAGCACTGGCTTTGGATAAGGATGGCAGGAGTGGTTTTACTGTGGGACATGTACCAAGTCCAAAGTACCAAGTCCACATTTCCAATACTACTTGCTCACAGAAAAAACAAACAAAACCCCTCAACAACAACAAAAATATTCCCTCTTTCTCTACTGACATGACATAAAATGAAAATTTTAGGGGTTTTGAGGGTCTGTGGGTTCAGCACAGCAAGATTTATGAATAGCCATGGATTATTCCTCATATGAATAGCTTCTGAATCACCTCTGACAAAGGTAGTGTACAAACTGGCATTTGAAATCTGAAGTTTTAATTCCATTCATGGATTGTGTTCCCAGTCCTCCTCTATGGCAAGGTAATTTAGACAATTTGTAAATGAAAGTAATTAAGCAGGTGTAAATAGCACCATGGAGCAGTTAAGTGTGCTCTTTTCCACTGAGAACAATATAGTTAAATGAAGTTGTTAATTTGGTAATTTGTAGGAATCAAGCATTACAGTTACATGCTAACACATTAATTAAATAGTCAAGATTCTGTCATTATGATTTGATTCACAGTATTTCACTTGAGAACAATCAAGATTCATCCACAGATACACAGGCATATTAAAATGGAATACTGAAACAATTATGTAAACCCAGTGTAGATGAAAGATATTTGCTTGCCAGCTCTGTTTTATTTGGATAGGCAAAAGGAGTCATTCTTCTAACATATTTTCTAACATTTATTTAGCCAAGCCACTTGGTCACAGCCAAAAGGCTCTGTCAACATATGGTGCAGGATGTTTAAAACAGCATTTGTGGGTGGTATCTTCACACTTTTGATGTGTTAGATTCAATAAGGAATCTTAAATTAGACACAGAGATTATAGCCCTGACTTGGAGAGAGCTGAAGGATTCAGGAAGGCCCTGGGCAGCCCTGCTGTGCCCAGGTGCAGGCACAGGCCAGCATTTGTCACAGCCCCAGTGCCATGCACAGCCCCAGGCTCACAGCATGTGATGTGAGCTTTGTTTGGATGCAGAGCCCTGCTCCAGCTGGAAGCACAATGGTCAGGCATTGGCACCCCAAAGCAGAGGATGTGCCCTGCCTCTCATCCACCCAGCAAGGGGGTACAACCACAATCAGCTGGCTGATACCTCCAAATTCAGAGCAGAGGAGACTCCATGCACAGCCCAGCACACTGGATCTCTTGGTGAGGCAGCCATGGGAAATGTCTGGCTGGGGACCATGCACTGAAGAACTTTATGTGCTTAAAGGAGGTGTTTGGTTTGGGGTTTTGTTTGCTTGTTTGTTTTTAAATAGCCTCTTGGGATCTAATCAGGCTTAAGACTTGGAGCCGGGCTGCTCTCCTGAACCCTGGCACCCAAATTGTGTCTATGATGCAGTGGGGGTCCAGGTATAACCTATAAGATATATTTTACTCCTGGTATCAGCTTTTACTCTTCAGAGATTTTTGTTGAATAAGTTGACTTCCTAATCCTGTGGCCATTGGATTCTGAGATTAATTCTTTTGCTGCAGGATGAAGAAAATTTTATAAGCAATAAGCCTTTTATAGGACCCCTCAGGGAACATTATCACACTCACAATAAGAGACAGTTAACATTTTTCAGCATACTCTTCATCTGCAAGTATAACCAAAAACCTGTTTTAAAGAAGAATCAGGCAGAGGCATAGCTTATAAAAATGGAAAGAAAAAAAATTTTAAAGTGTCAAGAAGATTTTTGCCAAAGTTTTCTGTTGCAGAATTGAGAATTATGTGCACACAGATTTCACCCATAGCCTCACTGTGCAACAGTAGGAAAGAATTAGAAGTGCTACATTTTAAGAGAAAGTGTTGTGTTCAGAAATCATTGTCAAGTATGTAAAAGGGAATGTGTTATTTTTAGAAATTAAATGTATTTTTCTCCTCTTCTTCACATTCTCTTACTATTTCTTAGCTCTACAAAAGCTGGAAGAGAGTGAAAGTTTTTGAGTGTGGCAAAAGAAAAAGCCCTTTTCCATATTTTCATCCTTTTCTCATGGAAAATATTATAATTTCACATTGAAAGTACTCCTCAAAAAAGCTCTGCTTTTCCAGTTCTACCTATGCATGAAGCAGAAAAGGCAGATTAAAGGAACTGTCAAAAGTTTCAGTGTTAACAGCAGAGTGAAAAATAGAAACTCATTTTATCTGACTTTTCCTTTCCCTAGTATTCTTCTTGCTGTCACTCTCCAAAATGTCCCCTGATGTTAAGTAAGAGCAGGACTTGGGAAAGGTGGAAAAAGATCCTTCAGACTTCAAGACAGGGATAGTATTTCATGTTTTTGAATCATCTTGAGAATGCAAATGAAAATTTTGTCAAAATAATTTTCCAGACATTGACACTTGGCAGTCTCTAAATTGCCACAACAAATCCATGTTAACTTTTGCCCATGACAAATCAAACTCTTTTAGTCTCTTTCTCCAGCCAAACTCTCCAGTCATATTTCTATAACTTATTACACACCACACAATTTTTTGAATGTCTGGTCTCACACAGGAACCAAGTTCCCTTGTATGTGCACATCTTCTACATTGCTATACCTATAGCCCACCTTATCAGATCAGGAAGACAAACTACTGCTTTTTTCCTTGTCTTTCTACTTACTTTGCAATAATTTTTATACCCTGTGACCGTAAATCAGCTCCTGCAATCCCCAACTCCTGCTTATGTAGGGAGGGTTCACACTAAAAAACACCTGGGTGTTGCAATTCCAAATGCACAAGTTCCAGTGGAGAATCCCAGGAAAGAAAGAAGGAATCCCACAAACACTCAGAGAGAATGACACGAGCCTTTCAAATTTCTGCCATTATTAAAGTAGAACACAAAATAGTGTCATTTGTCCTTCCACTAGACCATGCCCTTGCTGCTGCTCAGCCTAGACATTTATTTGACAGTGTTGGCCATGGACAGCAGCAAAGTGCCTCAGTGAGTGCTGGCTTTGGCAGACTAGGGTGCTGTGCTTGCTCTCTCAGAAGTGTTTTCAAGTTAGAGAGTAAGGTACAGCAGAAGGCTGACATGAGAAAATGTTACCAACAAGACAAGGTTAATGACAGGTCCCAGGAGCTGCTCCACTGAGGCTTCTTGTCATTGCACTGCATCATTCATGAAATGGGTCCCCAGCAGAGGGTAAATAGACTGAAAATTACTGTAAGAAATTAAAATGGGGGGAAAAAATGTACTCACTGCCATTACTGTGTCCCATAGATCCCTGTGAATACAGGGTATCTTCTGCATATATGGGTTGGATGTGGGACCTGCTCCACAGAGAAGAGGGCAAACCAGGTTTTCTCTGCTAGCACAGTAAAAAATTAATAAAACCCCATAATACTAACCTTTTCCAAACATTGGACAGCAGCTCCATATAGTGTTTCATGATGGATTACATATTTTAACTGCACTACCCAAGGAGTTTTATTGCTGACCCACAATTTTCTGAGTATCTTCCTTCCTTGCAGGTAGAACAAGCTATGATTTACTGCCACTGAGTTCTCCTAAGTTTAACAAGATTAATGGGGTTTCCACAGCTTTAACAGTCTCATTATCTTATGGTTTTAATATGTTATGTGAAATTATTTCGATCTTTATGACAAATGGAATATTATGTAATCTTTTGTTACAATTGTTCCCAATATATTAAGTCTAGAAGTAATACCACTGTGCTTTCAGGTAGCTGAAAAAGAACTACCTGGCCAAATTCAGATGTGTTAATCATCATGTAGGACAGAAATATTAACCAAGGGACCTATAGGAAGGAGGGTATGATTCAACTGTGTGATAGATTCGTAGATTAGTACAAACACAGAAATGAAACCTGTCCTATAAGGGCAATGAAGGAAGTTGTTTTATTCCATTACAGGCTGGAAACAGGACAGGTTGCTTCAGGAACCTTCACCAAAAAAAACAGACATCACCTGTCTCAAAAAGCTCTCCAGTGTACAGCAACTTAGATGGAAAAGCCAATTATCCTTTCCCACAAACTGGCTTTGAGCAGTTAGTTTGGCTTTCATCAGAGGGAGAGCTGTTGCATCACCTGCAGCTCAAGCTATTTTAGAAAGATTGATATTTACAATCAATAAGTCACAAGCAATTACAAAAAAGTGAGTACAATGGCTGGAAAGTGATGCTATAACCATGATCCAAAACCCTGTCAGCTTTCAGTTTTACTTTATAAGATTTTGACAATTTGTCTTTTTTTGTCTGGTGTATTTTGCCCATGTAAATGCAAAACACAGAAAGATGCTCAGCTCTTCTAAACATCTTTGCTAAGTGAAACTCAAAAGGCTAAGTGGATAAGAAAAATTATGTAAATCACTTGTGCAGGGAACAGCTCAGTTTTACTATCTTTCATATGTTTTTACAGAATGGTGAAGAATTTTTTTTCATTGGAATATTACATATTCCATTCTTTCACAACTTTCATATGCATTTAAGAGCATAGGAAAGCAAGGAGTTAAAGTATATACCTTGGTAGATTTTATCTTGTGAATTCATCCCACACAGTCTGTTTTCTTTTTCCAGTGTTTCCACAACCTTATTTCAAATTAATGAAGGATAATTACAGTAAAGACTAAAAAGCCTATCTATTCAGAGCTTTTGAATGTAATGTTTGTCTCTGTACTCTTTCCAGAGTGCCATGTAAATGGAACAGAGTACCAGAGACTTCCCTCATGCCTTGGAAGGGAGCAGGGCTGAATTTTTAATATGAGAGTGTTTAGGAATACAGATTTACTGGCTACAAGTGTTTGTTAAGGAAAATGAAATAAGAGCGCCCAATATCCACCAGACAGATTAACCTGCTGATGATTTTAAAACATTTTTCCAGCATAATTAAAAAAGAACTTTTTGGGAGATCTCATCACATTCTGTCTCAGAAATTTGCCATGCAGCCTGCAGTATCTGTTTCTAATTCCAGAAGTAATTAGATATCTCCTGGGACTTGCCCTGGATGTATTTTCTTGTTCAGCCTGTATGCACCTTCATATAAACTGATTTTGCACCTCTCTTGTCAGAGAAAGCACGATAGAAGAACTATTAATTTTTGCCATTTAGAATTCTACAGTAATATGATGGCTAAGACATATATTGTCCTCTGTACTCACCTCTTCCCACTCTATCTTATCTTAGATAAATACCACTTATGCTACTACTAGTAGAGGCTGAAATAAATTTAAGGTGTCCTCTTTTACAGGAATATCACATTTGCTTCCCTGAGGCAAGTAATAAGCACTGTGTAAACCAGGCTGGCCATGCTAGGAAATGGTCCAAGCTCCATCCAGGCCTGGAAACAGCCCAAACCTCAACATTTCAAATATTTACTTCCTCTCCATGCAACTGCTTTTCTCTCTCTGAAGAAGGGAATTTTCTCTGTCAGGTTATGGTGTGTGGGCTCATGCATGGAGAGTTACTTCTGACAGAGGTGACTGTGTGCTCCAGACTGTCCCAACACTTCAGGGATAACTCAAAGAAGAGTAACCAAGAAAGGTCATTTTCATGGTGACAGGCACAGGAGAAGCAGCACAGAGGATGGGTTCAAGACACCTAATGTGAAGTGTTAGAATGTAGGTGTCTGAGTGTGTTTATTTCCATTACAGACTGAACAGATTCAGGCTGTGATTCAGGTCCTTAAGTGTTGAGCCCTCTGAGACACCCTAGGACACCCCACAGGCCCCCTACATGTCCTGGGTCACACCCATGAAGTTCACATGGGTGTTAGAGTGTCTCAAGAGGCCCCAGGCAGCTCCTCTGGTCATGAAACTGAGATGCACATGCCTGCAGGTACTCACACAAGGACACTGAAATGAGGGCTTGGTCTGGAGCTGAGCCTGGCTGGGATGTGCTGGACTGCTCAGGGCACTGATGGAAACCACAATACTGAGTTGTTAAACAACTCTCTTACTTCATAGAAATGATTGACACAAAATCATAGGCAGACCCTGGAACTGATGCAAATCCCAGCCACTCTCCTATCCAGTACATGGACAAGGATAGCTGAAAAAAGGGAAAGATCAGACAGGCAGGACTTCCTGATCCAGCAGGTTGCCCTAATCCTGCAGGCACTCATAAAAATTTGCAGACACAACCTTTTCTAGGTACCTCATCTTCTTTCATAGATCTTTACAGTTAGCAATTTTTTGACATGTAGCATGCTGCTGCAAATACTAATTCTCTATTGTTTCCTCTGATTTTAAATTAATTCAGACCAGAGATGCCTGTGCAATTGGAATGACATGCCTCTATAGAGCTCAATAAATCCCCTTATGTGTATTACCCAAGCAATGTCTCCCATTTCATTTGAAGTTTTCTTTCTATTTCAGTTGTAATCAATCCCTTTAGCAGTCTGAAAAAAACATCTTAGAGGCCACCGCTCCCAATCACACTTATAGTTAAGTTTGAAGTAAATTATCAGATGTGGATTGAAAAGCATTTTTTTTTACCTATTGCATGATTACAGCTTCTTTTCTAATCAGTCTTCTCTGGGTTTTGTGTATCAGCTATTTAATCAAGCCATAAACACATCCTTGTCAAAGGTATCCTTGATATCCTTTCATTACAATCTATGTCACTTTATTCCAAAAGACAAGAACCTGACATGCCACACATTTGTCTACAGCTATGAAGGTTATACTTCTCATATCTAGAAATGGAAGAAAAATGTCATGTCTCCTGGTACACCTTTCCATATGGACAAAATTTGCCCCTCAGAAATATTTTTAAACACTTTGTTCTCTCTAATTTTTCCAACTCAGATAATGAGATTCTCACCCACTTTTCTGGGGAATGTTCCTCAAAACTTTCCCTATTCTAATGTCATCCTACACAAACAAGGACTTTCCACTGCTGACATTTCCCAAATATTTGCCATCATGTTGTCTTCATTGTCCCATAAATCTGATTAATCTTCTCCACACTACATAACCAGGGCTCAGTTTTCAGTCAGTAATAATTTTGTTTCCTATCTGTTGCTCTTCTGGAATTGAAATTCCTTTTAATTACCACCCACATCCTAGCAGAACACAGACACAAGTACTCTTGGCTGGAGTTTCTGTGAACTAGAACTGTAACATATCATCACAGTAGTGGAAAACAGTGCTGCAAGATTTGCTCTGGGTGCATTTCTTAAAGCAGGTATACCAGCTAAGCTCCTCAAAGTGTACAGTCCCGTGGAGTACAGCTGATCTCTGCCACATCAGTGCCCTGTCCTGGGCCTGGATCCAGAATGCAGTGAGAAGTGGGACTCTCATGCCTCTTCACACAGCACAGGACACAGCAGGTGCACCCCCAGCCTCTAGTCTTGGTGATATTTGTGCTGCTGACCTACCAGGGCAATGCATCCCAACAGAGCTTTCCATTTACAGCATTGCCACATTGCAAATTCAAGATTGATTTTGTCATAGATACTATCAGCACATTTCCAGCTTCTGCTTGAACACTTGTGTTTAAATATTTACAGTTTCTAGGTTTTGTTCTAATATTTAATACAGATATTTACTCCACATGTTTACTTGCATTTTCCAAGCACAACATTGCTAAGTGTAGCTCTGCCCTTCATCCTCTTGCCTTATTGCTCTGTTCTCAAGAGGATTGCAGTAATTCCTTGTATAGTATGTGTTGCAAACTGGTCCCTTTGGTCCAGGACACCAAAATGTAAAATGAGACCAATAGAAGGAGCAATAGAAGGGCAAATACCTGCACAGTGGCAAGCCCTAACCCACAGTGTATGCACATAGTGCAGAGGGGGCTTCTGGTGGCCATGGCATCATCAGCAGGCAGGGCACTGCTGGCTCATATCCAACTTGCCATCAGCCAGGGCCCCCAGAGCCCTTTCTGTGGCACTGCTTTCCACCTCTCATTCCCCAGTCTATCCATATACCCAGGGCTTCCCCAGCAGCAGAGTCTGGCTCTTGTTTCTTTTAAACTTCATATGGTTGGTGATTTTCCAGTTTTTTAATTTGTCAAGGTGTCTCTGCGGGGCTTCTCAGCCTTTGAAGGAGTCAACAGCTCCTCCCAAGAGTGTCTGGAAACCTGCCCAGCTGAAAATGACCTGGAGGTTCTGGTTGACAGCTGGTTGACTATGAGCCAGCATGTGCTGGATGGCCAAGAAGGCCAATGGTATCCTGGCCTGTAACAGCAGTAGGGTGGCCAGCAGGACCAGGGCAGTGACCATCCCCCTGTACTCAGCACTGGTGAGGCCACACCTTGAGTGCTGTGTCCAGGTCTGGGTCCCCAAAAGACATTGAAGGGCTGGAGTGAGTCCAGAGAAGAGCAACAAAACTGGTGAAGGTCTGGAGCACAAGTCTGATGAGGAACAACTGAGGGGCCTCGAGTTGTTTAGTTGTTATGGAAAGGATGCACAGGGAGACCTTATTACTCTCTACAACTACCTGGAAGGAGGGTATAACCAGGTGGGTGTTGTTCTCCAATGTAATAAGTGATAGGACAAGAGGAAATGTTCTCAAGTTGAGCTGGGAGAGATTTTGATTGGATATTAGGAAAAATCTTGTCACAGAAAGGGTTGTCAGAAACTGGAACAGGCTGCCCAGGGAAAGGGTAGAGTTGCCATCTCTGGAGGTATTTAAAAGATGCATAGGTGTGGCACTTGGAAACATTGTTTAGTGCTAAACTTGGCAGTGCTGGGTTAATGGCTGGACTCGATGTTAGAGGTCTTTTCCAACCTAAATGATTCTATGATTCTATTTAAAAAATTCAAAATACGTTATTTGGGATTGCCTTTTCAACTCTTCCCTAGTATTTCTTAATGAATCAACTGCAGAAACATTTACAATAGTTTTGGCAGTCCGTAATATTATGTCCCAACTTTCAGCTTTGACAAACACTTCTCTATTTTTCCATTTGTTTTGGTAGGATCTCTTTTGATTTACTAGCTCAATTCCCAAATGGCTTTTGTGCAACTCAGTTTCATAGTCTCTGTAGTGTCTTTCATAGGCAAGCTGTTGAACTAATAAAAATTACAAAATTAATAATACATTCCTTTATCTCAAAATGTCAACAATAAGGAGTAGAAATAGCTGAAAATAAGCTTGGTCTTTCCCAAGCCAAGGTTTTAAAAAAATCATAACAGCAGCCCAACATTTTACTGCAAAGATATTAACATTAGAAGCAGCCAGAGACTGCACAGGATAAAAACAAGGTTCAGTGAGTTCCAGGGCTCTCTGCTTTGCTGACATTTAATGTCCTGTTTGAGCTTCTCTGTGCAAAATGATTTCTACATTTGTAGAAAAAGTTCTCATTTACTTTGTGACAACATTCAGAGAACCCATAGTGTTTGCACATACATGTTTGCTCAGAGGGTTTTTCCGATGGCCATGGCACAACACTTTGGAGAGAAATTGGGTGCCCTTTCCAGTGTAACCTGGAAAATAAAGTGGCCACCAAGCCTAGGCATTGGTATCTGCATCCCACAGTGTACAAGCTCAGCAGTCAGAAGCCAGCTCCTGACAGAAGTTTGTTGTGATCTGGGAATGATGCACGAGTTGCTTAACCCCAGACACTGGATGGTGACAGCCTAAGCTCCAGCCCAAAGAAACCACAGTCATGGGAGTTTTCATCCCTGGAAGCTGGGCCAGGGGAGCAGATTCCTGCTCTTCCTGCCCTCCACACCATCAGCCTGGTGCTCTGGAGCTCTTTTGTGTGGTGTCACCTCCCTCTCCTCGGGCTCCCTGCTGTGATCTGTACACAGGCACCTCACTTCAGAAGCAGGGAAGGTGGGTGCTGACATACCTGCCTGATTGTCAGGGTGCTCAGCTGGAAGGAGGGAAGGGAATGGGGATCTCTAAGTTAGGAAGAAATAAAAACTGAGCCCAGGTCTTCAATTTGTTGATGCAAGTATGGAAAAGCAGATGTTATTGCTGGACAGTCTTTAAAATTAATAAGTATTCTCAGCTACAAGTTCTCCCCTCTAAGAGGGTTCCACACTCTGGACTAACCTTATGCAAACTTTCTGATATACAAATTAATAAAACCCAAACAAATAATCAAAAAGTTTGATTAGGTACAGACAAGCCTGGTTTTGCTAGCTCTGAAACAGCAGAACAAAAAAGGACTGAGGGATGGGAGCTGGCAAGATGTTATCTTTAATACTCACTTGTCATCATTGGGACCAAAGCTGCACTGCCTGGGAGTGCTCACAGGATACAGCTTTCCTGTATGGTTTGGCAGCTTCATGATACTGGCACCAACTCACAAATGGATGTTTGCAGAGAGTACTTGAGAAAGTAAAAGCTTTTACCCCCTGAAATTTGATTATTCACAANTGGCAGCTTCATGATACTGGCACCGACTCACAAATGGATGTTTGCACAGAGTACTTGAGAAAGAAATGAAATTTGATTATTCACAGTGAAATGAGACTAAAGAAAGTGAAAACAGGAGCTTAAGATCAACTTTTAGAAGTAAATCAAGAAAAATGAAGAAAAATTTTGTCTTAATTACAGCCTAGGGAAAGTTTTAAATTAGTACCTAATATTGAAAAAAAAAATTATTATCCCTTTAGATGAGCTCCTGTATTGCTGGGTAACTTCATTTTCCAGCCACTCAATAAGAATGTACATTACTATTCCCTGGAAAAAGAGAACATACCAGAGCAGTGATGGATACAAAGTGGGGGCATTCAGGGTTTCTGTCTGAGAGTCCTTTTGCAAATAGACTCACAAAATAAGAAGCTGCAGTGTTAAACTGGAACAGTTTCATTTGATAATGAAAAACCAGGTCCATATGAAATGCCCCAACTTCCATCACTTAGCAGCAAATCAAAAGGGAACTATGAGGAGAGATGGTAAAATTACTGTTAGCACAAATGAAGAATGTTTAATAATACCTAATAATGCATCAAACAGGATGGGCTGCACTATACCAAAACACTGCATTTCTGCTCTTTGAGAGTCACTGCTTGCCAAGGGCACCCAAGGGCTGGCACTTCTGTCCACAGCACACAGAATTTTGAGGGTCCACAGACTGTTTCTGAGAGACAGGGTCCTAAGGTCCTTACAGAGGGGTTGTCAGTGCCAGGGAAGGGAGAATTTGGATTAAATTCTTTTTGCCAAGCCCTGTCCTGAAGTCACCTGGAATTATTTCCAAAAAAGCACACTGAAAACAGGATTTACACTCTGGAAACAACACCTGGAGAGTGTTTCCAATGAGCTGATGCTTTGGGGAGAGCAAAAGTCACCCTTATTCTAGATTGTGGATAACAGTTTTGAGACATTGGAGTCTAACTATCAAAAAAAGAATATGCTTATCATACAGGAGGTATAATCTGGTGGGTTTCAATTAGTCTGTTGAGTCCTGTCACTTTTATGCAAGCACTGCAGTAAAAGAAATAAATGGGAATTTTTGAGCTGCCTGTCCTGCTTCTGTTCACAGTGAAAGATAAGAACTAGACCAAGTAGTCAATTCTTGCTTTCCTGTGCAGATTCACATGCTTTATCTTAATGCCATAAACAAAAAGCATGACTCAAAGTCACCACTTAAACACTCATGTTTTCATGGCTTCCAGCCACAAGTGTTTTGTAAGCATAAAAATATAAAATGGTCAAATGGAAGTAATGAGTTTTACATCTCAATACCTGTTCTGTAACTAATGAAAAATCAGCATTATTGATGCAACAGTTAATGAAGTATTTCTCATCCTTCCCTTATTGTAATGAATAATATTTCAGTTGAAATCCGCTATATGGAGAGCATGTATTTGAAGTGCTGAATAGCAGCAGCTCTTCTCAGCTTCACTCACTCCTTCAGAAAAGGCAGACCTGCAACAGCAAAGGAGCAGTAAGGACTGCACCCTTCCCAGGCTGTTGCAAAGGCAGGCAGAATCAGGTCCCCTCTCTGTCATCTTCACAAGATTAGCAAGATAACTAACTAAATGATTAATATTACCATGCAGTGAGAATCTGTATGAAGTTCCCACAGGCAAGATTTTCAACTTTCTATTTAAACACAGAAATCAAATTTTAGTTTCAAAAGAAAATAAGAAATTATAAACCTATCCATTAATTAATGTTGTATAACTGGTCACATGCTCAGAAAGGTGAAAGCAAATATTTGCACCTGGGGTGAATAATAGTGGAACTTCTCCCACTTCTGGTTTGCAATCTCCAGTGTGCAGTGTACCAGGAGCACCAGAACAATGGCAAACAGGAGAGCAGATGAGAAAGCTGTCATGTTAGAGGAGAGGGATTGCTTCATTTTCAGTTCTCCTTTGCTTTTAAGCTTTTGAAGGAAAATGCTACAGATCAATAGGTTTCCTCATTAGCCAACGTTAGCACCTGGCTGTGAATACCAGGAGCAGCCCTGACTTACATACAGATGAGCTGTACAGAAGACAACTGAGCTGACCTCACTGGCATTGTGGAATTTTCCAGACTGAAAGTTTATGTGCCAGGGAATAAAGGCTGAATATATACCCTGTCATTTCAAATTCACCTCTTGGGCACTGTAGATTTCCTTTCTCTCCTGCCCAACGCTTTGCAGATTTATCCTACTAATTTTCAGTTTTAGCCTTCATTTTTGGGGGAATGCTTCCCATTCTGTTCAGATTTTCTGGTGAGAGAAGGGCAAATGACCAGCTCTCTTTGAAGCCACTTGTTCCAGTTTCTTCTTTTTAGGTTTTGAAAAAGCTCTATACCATTCTTAAGAATAAACACCTTGTGAATTATTTTAAGACATTCAAATAAATTGTTTCAAGTAAGCATATTTTTTTCTACATGTTTTCTGCATTTCACAGGATAAAAGCAGTTTTACTTCATGGCACTATGATGATACAGCTCACAATTCCAAATAGAATTAGTTTCCAACCCCAAGCATTTCAGCAGAGAAAATTTTATATGTGCTGAAACCCTGACAGCAGATACATTTTCCTTACACCTGCAAAACTTCTCTACATTTAATACCTGTGCAAGAAAATGCTCACTTCTCTTTCTCCTAGGCTCCTCAAATCTGCTTTCTGCACCCAGGAATTGAATCCATGGCAGTGACCAAAGCTTTTTGACATCAGGGTTCAGGTAAATAAAAAGCTGCAGATCTTTACAAGGGAATCTCTCTATTCCTTTGTTTGTAATTATTTACTTTCTGTCAAATTAAATTGGAAGCTTCTTGCTACAGGAACTATCTCTGACTTATCACATAAATAAAGTTGTACAACCAGTCATATATCTGAGAAGGGTGAAACCAAACCTTTGCCAAGGCTAGGAGCAAAATTATATTTTCCAAGATTTTGCATTCTGCTTCCTGACAATTTAAAACTGCAATTATTTGAGTCAAGACTGCTCTCCAGCTGCAGTTCATAGAGAAAGGCAAAATCCAGATCCTGTGGCTCCTGCATCAGGGTGTCTGGGAGCTACCTCTCCTCCCACCTCTCCAAGGCAGACAGCACAAACCCCAGAGCTGATCACTTATTTATGTTTTGCATCCAGGAGTTGTGAAAGGCATCAGCTCTGTCTCTCAAAGGAATAGGAGACACGTGGAAACAGCCTCCAGTCCAAATGGAGAGCTCTGTGCCAGCACATTGCTCTTCCAGAAGGTATCACAGGGCCTGTGTCAGCTCTCCATGCCCTGGAGACCCACCCATCACCTCTGCAAGTCTCTGCAGCTGCCACTACAGCTGACAGAGTTAGGTAAATGCTCGAAGCCACCTGTATCCTGCCTATGCAAGTACTTTTAGAAAAACAGCAGCAGCAGCAACAACAACTTAGCTTGACTTCTAGGTGATTGATTCCTTTTTTCAAGAATATAATTTTGTATATTTGATTATGAAAATCAAATAATGAAGAAAAATGTTTTTTTTCTGTCGCAAGCCACTTTGAAAAGTGATGGTTCTTCATTTCCTAACTTGATTTGTTCAGCTAATCTATTTGACCTTATGCAGACCTTCTGTTTTCATGTCTGAGTGGCAGGGAGGAGGGATTCTGAGTGCATGTGAGAAAGCCAGAAGGGCTGTGAAGAAAACCGAAGTCCAAAACCTGTTTTGTTTTTATGAGAAAAAAGTAAAAAGCTGCATTTATGGCAATGGGCATTAGAAAGGTCTTCTCTATTCTTTGTGTTGTGGGAATCCAAAAATGAAATTATTAGCCTAAGATACAAAAGTAAACTATTCAAAACCATCTTTCTGCATGATGCCAATTTGTTCTGTGAATAAGGCTTTGTGTCTCCTCTGTGCTCAACAGGCAGAAACACACCAGGTACAGTGTGCAGGCTCAGAGAAAGACACTCATTAAATTCCATTCACTTCCAACAGCCTGAGTGGCCATCACTTCCTGCTCATTTCAGGTCTGATCCTGCAGTCTGACATACACTTGAACAACACCTTCCCTCATACAGGGGGCCAGCATGGACGGGAGGAGAAAGCTGCATCTCTACCTCTCTCTCATGCCCACAAAGAGCAACAGGAAGGGCACTGCTCTTGTAAGATTTTGGTCAACCCCTCGTGGTCCTTCCTTCCAGCAGCTTTTGTGTTATTTCTCTAATCTCCATTTCTGTGCCAAATTTTGTGCTAATATTTTTTTACCATGTCAGAGATGAAGGAAAACTGCAGCTCTGGGGGGCATGTGGGTACCCAGAAGACCAACCAGCAAGTTGGTTTGGGGCCTAGATTCCAGTTTGGAACTTGCTTTCACTGTCTGAAGTGGCAGGTACATTTTTTTCTTCTGCTATTGGCACAGCACCCTCAGCTGTCCCTCAGGATTAATTTTTGTTCTGACCAGGGAAATTGTCCTTGGTGCAGAGAAGAGCTGTCCTTCCTGCTCCAATAACAAAGCCAGCAGGATTATTATTTAACCAAGAGCAGTTTCTTTCTGAGGGAGATATAATCCTGAGTGAGCCCTGGTAGCAGAGGCAGAGCAGTTGGACCAGAGCAGTTGGCAAAAGGGAATATTAACACTCAGATGGAGGACTGGGGAAGTAGAAAATTTGGGGGATTTATAGAAGTTACAGGCCTGCCGGAGATCCCACAGCTCTCTGCACAAGGGGCAGCTTCATCTCTCAGTACTTCAGCTTTATATATTCTCTTCTAGCTAAAAGTATCATCTGATGGGTTGATTATCTTAGATTTCTGTTCAGATATAGTTGGTACTGAAGGTAGCTGGGCTTTTTTGTAACCTATAAAATGTGACCCGAAGAGACGCAAAAGAACAAACATTTTTATGGGTAAGGTAGTATTTGCACCTCTATAGTACAGAGCATTTTAATGGTAACAAGAAAGGAGGTGGTTAGTATGCATAGAGTGGACTTATATAAGTAGGAGTAGTAGTAGTAGTAGTAGTAGTAGTAGTAGTAGTAGTAGTAGTAGTAGTAGTAGTAGTAGTAATAGTAGTAGTGCTAGACTTATATACTAGTATATAAGAGTGGACTTATTCTTGTATTTGGGATTTAGACATTGCAAGAGGCAGCTTTATTCAACTAAAAACCCACACAGCAGTGATCTTTGTCAGCTGAGAGGTACCAGCAACAGCTCATACACCTGAGAGGCAAAGCTGCTTTGATTAACTTTTACATTAAAGTATTTTCCAGCACACCAGTCATTATTTTTTTAGAAGATATGTATTGATAGCATAACAGACATTTTCAGAGTGCCAGTAAACCCTGAGATTTTGACTTCAGAAGGAGAGGCTGTAAACTAATGGCAGAAACACAGAGGCAGTATTCTGCAGAAAAATTTGTCCAGAAATAGTTTCATGTGCTTTGGCCAGATAAGAAACATTTGAATATGCACCTTTAGATACCCTGTATTGAGTAAGTGCTTGCTGCTTCTTCTGAGTGATTTGTGACAGTGCATTCCATCTACTGTGAAACAAGACTCCTGACAGAAATAAAGGATAATAGTTTTTAAAGCAGAGTGGAAATTTGGAGTCTTTCCATTGCCTTTAATGGGCTTTGGATTGATTCCAGACAGTCTGCAGTGATGTGTTGCTCCCTATAATTCACAGGCTCTTGCCCTTGCCCTATGACAAGAGATCACCCAGCAGAGTGTGTGCTGCCTGCAGCACATCCACACTTGGGGCTGAGGCAACTCCAGCAGCACCAGCCAGGGGTAGTGCCATGTTTGTGACTCAGGATGGACTTAAAGGGATAGAAAAAAACCCCAACAAAGGCAAAGGCCAGCCCCAGGAGTTGTCATGGATACAACCTTTCTCCACTGTGCCATGCCAGGGGTCCCAGCCAAGAAGTGGTTCCATGATTTGGGTTCACAGCTTTCCTGCAGGGAATCACAGAACCCTGTGGAATTGGACTGGTTGGAACTGCCACCATCCCTAAAGTACCTGGTGACCTCCCCTCTCCCCAGGGCCCCTGTGCCCAGCTCTGCTCAGTGCCCAGACCTGGCAGAGGTCTGCCTGGCTGGGTGACACACCAAAACAAGGTGATGAAGTGTGATATGGGACAGGGGGACAGGGCCACCCCCCACCCCAGTTCAGTGCACAGCCACATGGATTTTTGGAGGTGGTAGATGGGGAGGGCTGCCCCACTCTTCCTGGGTCCCTGGGTGATAACCTGGCCAGAGCTGCAGCCGGGTGAAATTACAGCTGGTTGGTATTTGGGTTTCTGTTCTCCCTAAGCTCAGCAGGCTGCTGGTTTTGAATTCAATTTCGTTATTGGTGTGAATAGGAGTTGCAGGTTGTTTTCTCCACACTGGATTGTTCAAAGTTATACATGTGCATTACTGGCTCGAGCTTAGGCTTCAATGCTCAAAGATTTGTGTGTAAATACTAACACACCTCAGAAATTAAAAGGCTGAATAATTACTAGATATTAAGCTCCTTGGAGAAAGAAAAGAGTCATTCTGCAAAAGAAGTGTCCTTTTATTTCCAAAATGAAGCTGCTGAAATAATGCTCATAGCAAGGTTTAGCAGCAGAGCTCTCAGCAGTTTTGTTAATAAGAATTTTTTCAGCCAGTCTCTGTGAGAAGCACTGTGACTCCAGGCAAACTCACATCTCCTGTCAGGTATAAAAAACCACAACCATCAGCCCTCCTGCTTTGTGTGTGACTGTTAAGATGAGGTATGAGGGAGACCAGTCATCACATCCCTGTCTGAAGCAGCTGGACTTTTGTGAGAAGCTAATTTTATTCATGAGAAGAAGTGATTTGCTAAATACAGCCTATAAAACCAGAATTTAAGGTAGGTGTTATTATAACCAGAAAAATAAAATATTAGCCTTTCCACGTCGTATAAATCCATGCATTCTTTTAATAAGCAAATTTCTTTAATCAGTGCCTGTTCATTGACTTAAGTTAACATCTAAAATCTTGGCACTGATCTTTGGCACGTTTGCTGAGACAAAATGTCATTATTAACAATTAGAGCAGAGTTATTCTAAAATATTTTGCTGCATTTGAACAATTATCTGCGTTACCTCTGACAGGAGTGTACAGGCACTGATGCCAAAGCACAGAGCTGAGCTCTTTATTGTTTTCTAGTCTTAGTCTGAAATTAAAAACCACAATGAGCCAGTGGAATTAATGCAGGCATCACACAGTGCTATCTCACCCAAGCTTATGCAAAGACTGACTATTTTCACATTCACCAGTTCTGTGTTCAACCAAATTTCTGTGCACACACACACACAGGCTCACAGAGCTCCCCGTACTCTGCCAACCTCACATCGCAGAAACCTCATTTGAGTGGAATTCTCCGCTCCTGAAAGCACAGCTCAGCCCCAGCACAGCTCAGTGCTGGTGGCGCTGCCCACCTGGGGAGCACCACCACTGAGAACATCTCCCTCTGACAACACAGATTGCTCACTGCAAACCTAGCTCCAGAAAAAGATCCTGCTGGCACAGCCCTCCCAAAGCAGATCTTGGAATCCAAGAAGTCCCACATAACTGAAGAGTTATGAAGTAATTGTAGACAAATAAGTAGTGGTACTGCAAAGTCTTGGTGAGTCATCCAAATTACACGCAGAACTGGAGAGTCATGGCTCACCAGTTTAGCCAGCAAGAGAGGATTTTGTTTTACTTTGCAGGCCTGCAGTTTGCAACCCTTTTACACCCTTTTACTGAGTGGTTTGCCTGTTGCTCCAAGGAAACTATTTATTCTGCTGGAAGTCTCAGTTTGTCTTTGAGGCTTTTCTTTAAATTGTCATTGCTATATAAATAGAAATAAGCTAAAAAGCTTATTTTATTCTAAGCTAAAAACAAACATTTAAAATGTTTAGAAGGGACTTGCTTTTATACCAATATACAATTGTGTGTGTGTGTGGGCATGCATAACATACAAATATGCAAGTCTGTTTAAATTGAATAAATATAGAATAAAAAGACCCAAACAAAAATGCAAGCACCACAGTGCACTCTCTTATCAACACTTTCCTCTTATTTGGAGAAAAAAAATAAACAGTGAAATTGTTGAAGTATTTCTCTAAGAACAAAGTCTACCATTCCTGACATAAAGCCAAAATAACTATTTTAACAGGTCCTAAAATATAGAATAGTTAGGTGTGAGATATAACATAATTTTAAATGTCAGATTCTATATTCAGGAGGGTGTTATAGAAGATGAAGATTAGGACAGAGCAAGTGATACCACTGCAGCTCTTGGTGAGTGCCTAAGACCTTCAAGATTTAGGTGTCCACATTGTATCATTAATCACAAGGTGACCAGTGACATGATCTAGAGAAGACCATAATGTAAAACACAATGTTTTTGGAAGGTACCCAATAACTTGTTTTCCTTCTTGAGGAGCTTGGTTCTTTCCTTAGGCAGTTTTCAGTAGAAATTAGCAGCTGATCAGTTTTGGGAGCTCTGCCAGGCCAAGGAAATTTATGCAAACAAATAACTGGATATCTCTAGCTCAATTAACTGCTTCACCCAGTTCACACAAACTCTGGCACTCTCAGTGAGAAACAGCTACCAGTGGATCTAACTTCTGCTCCATTAAATCTAAGCTCCTTTAAAGCTCATTAATTTCCAACACTGACTGATTTTTTTTTCTGATGTGCATTCCAGAAGAAACCATTAAACTACAAGGCCTAGCAGTAAAATTAATCGTGCATCTACTGGACAGTAATGTCAGGTGAATGTCATTAATTGGAGCATAAAAAGATCTTTATCATCATTTCAATAGTGACTGAAGTCCTGTGAGTGAATACCAGTGATAGACTGTGAAAAGTTTTTATTATCTAGGTTGGTTGATTTCCCTTGCATCATTTGATATAGACACATTTTACATTAAATGAAAAACATTTTTGATTATATTAACTGCCTTACAAATGTCCTACTGATCACACACCTTTTACCCATTCACTCACCATTTCAGAATAACGAAGATTATTTTTAGAATTACAGAAGAGGCCACTATCCTGGCATTTTACAGTGCCTTTTTTGGCCAGAACAGAGAGCACAGATACAGAACCTGTTTGTCCTTCATCTTCTAACAACACCCAGAGTACTGTGCTGGCCTCACTTTAACTTGGGTGGTGACCTGCCTTTCTGCTAGGAATTAGAGATTACTACAACTAAAACTAAACAGGGCATTTCTGACTAATAATACACAGGTGAGACATACATTTTAACTCTATATGTACAGGACACATAGAAACCAAACCATTTGTGTTCTGCTAAACTGTTAGCTCGGACAACATCTTACAGGAATGAGCACAGCACTGATTATGTATTTTTTGAAAACCACAATTCATTTTAAACATGGATATAGGAGAAAAGCAAAAACCTTTTCTGCCCTTGATTGAGTCTGAAATTCTGAAATTATACATACATGTGGTGGTTTTTTCTAGTTTGTTTTTATTTTGTTGTTGTTGTTGTTTTGTTTGGTTGTTTTTTTTGTTGTTGTTGTTGTGTTGTGTATTTTGTTTTGGTTTGGTTTTTTGTTTTTGTTTTTGGTTTTGGTTTTTTGGGTTTTTTTGAAGCAGTAGATAACATATATTCAAACTCTTATCTTGGTTTAGGTTGTGGTCATAATCATATGGGGACTGAATCAACTGGAGAGTTTCAGGCTTGCTAAACTTTATAGTTATCTTAAAGCTATAGACCTAATTTCATGTTAGATAAATGGAAATTAATGCATCCCCAAAGGCAGATTTCTAAAATGGGTCAAACAAAATGCTCTTTAAAACTATCTGATACTCTTGGTTGACTAGGGAACATCAAGTACAAGAATGAATGTGAAACAATGACTCAAATTTAGGTGTTTTGGGGTTACTTGATTCCTGTACTCCCATTAGAGTCACTGGAGCCTGAAGAGCAATTCAGCTCACCATAAAGTGAGTACCTGGTGGCTGTTCAGCTGAATCATTCATTGATTGCTCTTACTAGATCTTCATTAATGGTAGTGGGAGCTTAGACACTATTACAGAATCACAGAATGTGCTGAGTTCAAAGGGACCCACAAGGATCATTGAGTCCAAATCCTGGCCCTGCATCATTTCCAAGAGTTACACCACGTGCCTGAGAGAATTGTTCAGAAGCTTCTTGAGCTCTGGCAGGCTGTGCTGTGACCATTTCTATAAAGAGCCTGTGCCAGTGCCCAGTCACCTTCTGGCTGAAGAATCTTTTTCTAATATCCAACCTAAACCTCCCCTGAGGTTTAACAGAGCAGGACAATCCCCTCCCTTGCTCAGCTGGTGATGCTGTCCCTGATGCCTCCGGGACAGGGATGGCCCTCCTGGCTGGCAGGGCACTGCTGGTTCATGTTCAGCTTGCCATTGACCAGAATGCCCAGATTGCTTTCTATGGGTCTGCTTTCCAGCATCTCATTCCCCAGTCTGTCTGTCTGTCCATCCAGGGTTGCCCCATCCCAGGTGTAGAATCCAGCACCTTCCCTTGTTGATCTTCATATGGTTTATGTTTGCCCAGTCCTCTAATTTGTCAAGGTCTCTCTGAAGGACTTCGAGGGAGTCAACAGCTCCTCCCAATTTTGTATCATCTGTGAACTTGCTCAGTATCCCTTCCAGTCCCTTATCCAGGTCATTTATGAAGATGTTGAAGAGCTCAGGGCGGAGGATGGAGCCCTGTGGAACCCCACTAGTGACAGGTCACCCATCTGATGTCACCCCATTCATTAAACTCTTTGTGCTTGACCCATGAGCCAGTTGCTCACCCATCCCATGATGTGTTTATCCAACTTTGTCCAGGAGGATCCTGTGAGAGACAGTATTGAAAGCTTTACTACCAACACTGCAGTGCTCTCCTCCAGTGGGAAGCCCCATGCTCTCCACAGCAGCTTGGTATCAACAGCTCAGGAGCTTGACTGGGCTCCAGGTCTGAGGTTGTCTTTAGAGAACCTTCTCTGTAAGAGAAGAGGATAAGAAACTCTCAGGCGCTGTGCAGAACTCCCTGCAGAGCCTCAGACAGGCAGGGACTGGCAGGAGCAAGGGAAGAGGGGAATACCCCACAGGAAGAGGAGGAGAACTGCTCTCAGGCAGCTTTGCCATCAAAGGAAACCCTACTGCTCTGTGGCCCCAGGGACAGGTATCAGTACTCACAGATGGGAACACAATCTTCACTCTGTTCAGCATAGAAAACTTAATTTAATGGGCTGTAGCTACAGCAAGGGGCTTTCGATAGTTAAAAACTTTCTAGAATGAGAAGTTAATGCAGGATGGGAGCAGGTTGCACAAGGAGTTTGTACAGTCTGTGTTACTAGAGGGCAGGAAGAAACTGGAAAGGGCGATGCCCCAGGCACATGGCACTATTCTGCCTTGGACAGGAGGACAAAGCAGTTACCCCAATGTTTGAGAGTCTTATTTAAAATCATTTTGGCTCCTAGAGGTCCAGTACAGAGACTTTGGCCCTGGTTACTCTGTTAAGTGGATATTCCATTCTTTCCCTTCACTCACTAATGTATGGGGTTTTTTTAAAGTAAGAAGGCACTTTAGTAGATAAATGACTCTTTAAAGGTTATTATATAATTGGGTCAGGGACAATGACGAGCTATTAGGGCTACTCAGACCTGCAGTTCCTATATAGATGAAACACTTAAACATTTGCTAATTGTCTATAAGTGGGCCCAGAGTTGATACATTTTTCAAGAGAAAATTGTTCTTAATTACATGTCTTTTGACCACTCTATTTCCTGTACTTGTCTCACTTATGTATATAGTGCCACTGAAGTGGACATCATTTGAGGAATACAGTTGAAAACAATTGGAAGTTGGCATTGTTTTATGGAAGGCTGATGCCTTGGGAAGGCTGACCTGGAACAGAGACCAGACAGTGCTAAGAGAATAAAGTAAGTATTTATTCAAAGTCCTTAAATTATATATTTTGGGCAGTACAAGAGCCTGACCAGGGCTACACCCAAGATGGACCCAAAATGGTCACAAAATGGATGACCCCTCACAAGGTCTCACACTTTTGTAAGTTTTGGTCCATTTGCATATTGGGGTTTAATTGTCCAATTACAGCTTCAGATTATGAAGTCCTGTCCTTCTTGTTTCCTCTCATCAGTCCACCATTGTTTATGGTTTTGGGACGGAAAACTTGAAACCAAAGGATTTGTTTTGTCTACCTACTCTAAGAAGAGAGCTTACTAACACTTAATATGAGGCTCAGAGCTGCACCCCTAGGCAGCACAGAATCTGAAAAACTTGAAAGCTAAAACTTAAGGCATCAGGGCCACAAAGCATTAGGGACAGATTCATTCTAGCCATGGTGCCTTCTGACAGTCATGCAGACTTGCCTCATCCTATTCTTACTTTTCCTTGCATCATCATTTCTTCTCTTGTCCTGCCACATGGTAGGTGTAAGTAATTAATGTCTGCAAAGTGCTTTAAAACCTGGGCTGAAAGAAACTACACAGGAATGCTGATCATTTGGAACAGTTTCAGAAACAGTCACAGCATACTCACTAATTTTATTTCCAGTGTGAATTTTCCTTGAGTAATTTGCAGTGCTCATAACTACCAGAAGCAGATAATTTCCTGTATCCTCATGCTGTATTTGCTCATGTTGTTTGCCTATTCACTGAAGGAAATCTTTCTCAAAGGTGAGCAAAGTAAATAAAGGAGCTTGTAAGAGTTTTGAACTCCATCCATCCTACTGCACAAAACCTCCATGAAGGGCCTTGTCCCCCATGATCCTCCTGGCAAGAATGTGGGTATGTGGGTCCAACACTAACACCCCTCCCTGCAGAAGTGGCATTTGAAATGTATGCATTAAATGCATACATTTGCATTTGAAATGGTTATGCATTAAAGTGGTGGTATTCTTTGTTTTGGAAATACTACCTTTGAATAACTGGCCTATTTAGTTAATCACCAAAGAGTCTTGATCTTCATCAAATGCAATTTCAGAACCAAAGAACATGAGTGATTTCCATTTGTAACTAAGAGCTCCTCAGTACAGTGCAGTATAGGAGAGATAATCCTGGTACAGCTGCAGCTGCCGCAGAAACTGCACGTTTTGTCCTAGCTAGATGGGGCTTCTAGCAGAATATTATGGAAGAATACAAATGAAATAATAATCAAAAAGTCCAAAACATCTCTACCACCACTGCTATAAACCCATCCCAAGCTGCTGACCTTTTGGGCTCACTGCAAAAGTACTGTAGGAAGGAGGATGCCCTCTCGAGTGATGGAGCAGCACAGCTGCTGGGCTGGATCCCATTTTAAACACTGCAGGGAGCAGCTCATCCCCATTACCATGTGTGAGCATGCCTGCATTTACACACACACTATTTTCAGAAGAGTCCAAGCCACTGAAAGGTATGTGTCTCAATAAAGTGAGACAGTTACTGTTGATAGCACCCTGTCTGTAACTTTGCTCCACTCAATAACCGTTTATGGTTTGGTTGTATCAGCATTAATCATCTTCTTTCTTTCTTCTTCAAAACCACCTATCCATCTTTCAGGTTGATGGAAGATATTTCTCCATTAAGAGCACATTATTGCTAGGAACAGCCTGTCCATCATGCAGAAAGTGCTATCACTCCTCAATATATGTTCTGCTGCTCTATGCTTATGAGAAAAGTACCTCTGGGCTTTTAGAGCATCTTCTCTGTGGCTGCCCTACACCTCCTCTTTCAGCCTACATCTGCCTCACTAACTAGCCTTGCATCAGGGTGATTCTCAGACACAACTCTTGCTGTCATTTTGTTTTCTTCAAACAGAGCTGTCTCTCTTAAATACTTCCTTAGAAAGCATTTTGTCTTTTCTATGATGCCCAGCTGGACAGCCAGAAGTGGAAACCACCATGACAGATATTTATGTGGTTTTAATATATAAAATTTCCCATGGGGAAGGTGAACACTTAGTCATGCCTTCCCCTTAGCACCAGGAGCAAATCTGAATGACAACTTTCGTGGGCTCATAGTCCAAGTCTTCTAATCTTCTCCACCTGGCACACAGACTTTTTTTTCTTTTATTCTGGAGACCATGAATGAGATTTTTGGGAGGAAGTTAGCTGGTGTGGCTGAATCCATGGCAGTGACCAGCAGTCTTACAAGTGAGTAGAATCAGCAACTGAGACCCAGGCCAGGGAGTAGAGCATAGTTTAAATAAAAAACAGAGATCAGCCCTTGGCCCTTAGTCTCGGTATAGCCCTTCATGTCTCAGATATCACTCCTAGGCAAATTCTATCATGCAAAATCCTATGAGATTCATAGACCTTGGACTTGCATTTTCTCCTGTAGAAATTTCATTGATAAAAGTAATACAGCTTTTTTTTTTCCCCCCTTTTTGAATCTCACATATTTGAAAGCAGACAGCAGCACAACAGTTGTCTGTTCTAATGTTGTGTTGTCTCCAAGCCAGGCTTCAAGGATTGCTCTGACCTTAGGCAGAGATTACAAGAGGCAAACTCCTCTCCTGTTATCTTGTTATACCGTTTCTTCCAGAAGAGGTTTTACAAAAAGTTTCCATTGCGACATTTTCCCATTATTACAGGGGGTATGGTGGGAGGAAAAGTTTGATGAATTGTGTACTCCATGGTACCCTCAAAACCAGTTCCTTCAGAAGTCAGCTTGCACAATAGAGAGGGTATGAATTAAGAACAAAGTTTTTTCATAGCACCAAACTTTTATTGCATCTTTTGGGTTGAATGGGATTAGAGACAGAGGAAATGATACCCTGATTTTTCAAAAGCAAACACTCTCCACAAACTATCTGTAAGAAGATGTTCTCTAGGCATAAAACTATTCCCACAGCTATAAAAAGCAATGATACCTGGATTTTATCTCAGCCATTTATCTCATAAATGGTTTAAATGCTGCAATAGCAGCAGCCATTAAATCTCAAAAGGGCCTATAAACCAGCTCTCAGTCTGCAGCTAGACTGTCTAGTTCTTCTTGGATTTACATTGTATAGTTACATTAATTTGAATTTACATAGTTACATTAATTGTACAGTTAGGAACACTCTCACTGGTAAGTCAGCCAAGAACAATCTTTGCACAATTTATTTGCTTTCACGGCAATTTATTTAGGTTAATAAAATCAAATCAAGTCAAATCAAACAAACCAGTTTTTCTTATTATGAAGAACATAACCACGTCATACATAATCATTGAATATAGCAGTTTTCTTGAGATTTCCTCAAGAAACACTTTGACATTTTCTAGAGGAATGTACTTCACATTGAGTGTCCCCCGGTGAAGATCAGAAGCCTTTACCTGCACTGCTGGCTGGAGCCTTCAGAACTCCAAAGCAGTTGTCAGCATTTTATAATTTGTTATAGCTCAGGGCTGGTGCTCAGGATGCAAAACTTGTTAAAACACTGTCTGTTATAAATGCCAATCCAATTCCAATTAATAAAATAGAATTTTATTAATTAAAGAATTACAGGACAAAATTTTGGGCAAACCAACAATCAGAAGCACAGTGCCGATGTCAGGGATCGACGCTGGGTGAACCTCAGCTATGGCCCCTATTGCACCATAACTCCCCTTGTTCATGAGTTGGCTCCCTTCGGGGTCCCTGTTTTATACAGTTTATTTGGCTGGTGGCAGAGGATTTCCCCACAGTTCTTTGTCTTCGGGGTGTTTTCCTCATATTCATTTCTGCTGTCCAGTCTGCTGAATGGGGTTTCCCTGCAAAGAGATGAGTGTGAAGTTCGTTCCTCCGTTCCTCTGTGTATGAATAGGAAGCGATGTTCTGAATGAGAGGCATCCCCCTGATGGTATCTTCGGTGACGGCTGGGAGTTTCACAGTTCTGATTTCAGTCCTGATTAGCCTTTTACTTTGATGTCAATTGCAGGCTCCCGATTCCCGGCAAGGCATTGTCCTTCCTGGAATAGCAACTCCTGAGTGTTGCCCATCCTGAAATTAGTTGGTTTTGCGCTTGACCTGCTCGTATTTTATTTCACAAAATAAATTTATATTCTACATACACCAAAAACATGAATTAATATACAATGTTTATTACTCTGTCCCAAAAACACCTGTGTAGCAGCTCACAAATACATAATGACATAAAACAAGGACAGAACTGAATATAAAAACAGGGAGAAGCTAACTCTTCTCACAGTAACTTACAGTGCCTTCCACTCCTGTGCATGTCTGGTAGCAAAATAATTGAAAAATAAGCTTTGCTGTGAGCTGGTTAATTATTCACATCTATAAGAGTTGCATGTGTGCATGTCTATATTCCTTGGATTTTTTTCCACAGGTCCAAAATACAATTGGTCTATGTGATAAATGCAGTAGAATAATTCGTGTTATGGTGTATATAAAATGTGATGTGAAATAAGTTTTGTAAAATAAAATGCACAAGCAGGTTGGGTATGAAGCCGACAAATTTTAGGATGGGCAACACCCAAGGCCAAGAATCCGGGAGAAGCAATACCCCTTCTGGGAACTCGGGAAGTGCAACATTAACACCAGAATAAAGGGTGGACCGAAAATAGAATCAGTCCTCCAGGGCAGTGAAAGTGTGAAGCACCCAGCCACCAGGGGTGATATGGTTTGGGGAGAACACCTCTTCATTCATTATTTGATCCCCTATTCTTACTCTGAATGAACTGACTTAATATTTATTTTCTCTTGGAAGCCCTATTCAGCAGACCGGATGGCAGAAATAAATATCGAAGACAAAGAACTGTGGGAAATTCCTCAGCCTGTAGCAAAATAGTCTCTATAGAAGAGGACCCCGAAAAGGACTAAAGTTGTGAACGAGGCCGTAGCTGAGGTTCACCCAGTGCCGATCCCAGGTCTCAACACTGAACTTCCGATTGCTGGCTTACCTAAATTTTTGTTCTATAATTCTTTAATTAATAAAAAAAAAATATTTATTAATTGGAATTGGCTGGACATTTGTAACAGTCTACTTTCATGTGACACCATTTGATTTCTTTGATTTTATGAAAGGAAGCAAAGCAATTGGAGGAAGATGCGGCTTGCCTTTCTGCTCTGGAAAAATTCAGAGGAAAGCATATTAGACTCTTGGTAAGAAAAAAAGAAATATTCAGGAAAATATTTACGTACTTGTAAATTATCTGTTTTGTGAGCCTTTTTGGATATCAAAATAAACATACATATAACGTACTCATGTGCACTTATATATAAATTAATAAGCAAGTAAGGAAGTTTCTGTAAGAGTAAAAATTAGGTTTTATGAACTTCTCTTTATGAAATCACCTGAATATTAAAAAAAAACCCCAAACCCTTACATACAATATTTTCAATGCACATGAAATATTTGATTACAAGAGGGTTATATTTAATTATATAACAAACTTTCTGTCACACTCATCACTGTGTTACCTACAGATTTTCCCAGAGTGCACTAATCAACATAGCAAATTGTTGTTTCTGAGGCAGAAAAGACAGCTGAAAAATGGAACTTTTCTGTTGCAGTTGAAGGCAACAATGTCTACGATCTACCTCTGGCCCTTAGGGAATTTCTTCAAGGGTTTCAGAGTGATTTCTTTTGTGGATTCTGCTCAGACAAGCTTTCTCCTTATCGTAAAAATGCCTGTACCAGAAGAGAAAGACAGGCAAAGCCATCTGCATGCCTGCAGGAGCCTGTGAGAAGCTTTCTGCATATCTTTAGCCTCGAGCCATAAAGCGCTTTAGCACTAAGGGCTGGAAACATGAGCTTGCCTCAGCCTTCTGTAAGAAGCTAATTCAGATGAGAGAGGAAAGGTTTGGTGGTGTCCTGGCAGCTGCACACTGAGGAAATGCATTCTGCACTACTCAGAAGTGCTAAAGTGCTACAGACTTCATGCCTCATTCTGGTTTTGCTGCCATCCAGCTAATATTTATTATCCAGGTCATGAAGCAATGGCTTATCTTGTTCCCAAGGATAGGCTGGAGTGTGTCATCCACCCAGAAGTGAAAGAGTTAATCATAAGCACAGATACTCAAAACAGTGGTAAATCCAATAATCATCAGCTGAAAGTAGCTCCAGGAGACCTGGCATTATGCAATGGCAAGTTACAGTGTGCTCAGCTTGAACGTGAAGAAATACACCTAAGGTGACCCACCTAAATGGGGTGGACCAGAAATTGACTGGGAAAGCCCTATGAAGACTAATTTGTTGTTGTTGTTCTCTTGTTTCAGCAGCCTGGTCAGTGCTAGTATTGAAATGTAGCGGGATGGAAGTCCCTGCATTTGATACCTCATGAGAAGATGAATGCAGTGCTGCCTTTCCTTGTCTTGGCTGAGTCTGTAGGGTGCTAAGTACCCTGTGAGGGGCTTAGAAGGGGTTTGTGGTTTAATTCAAACACATCCAGGTAAGGCAAGGTACACTAATGCCTCTGCTTCTGTTATACTATATTGTCACACCCTGAAACAGTCTGGGAGTTATCACTTGTCCCAGATCAGCTGGACACCCTCCATGGCATCAGTGGTGGCTCTGCAGTGATGTCTCAGGCTGACAGCAATGACACAGTTTGAGTCAGAATATAGAAATCTGCCCTGGGTATGGATCCAACATCTGCAGAACCTTTAGTTCACTAACTTGCACCTGTCAGCTCCACAGCTAGCCAGGGAGCAGCCAGCAGATACTCCTGGGATGGAGTGGGATGTGCTCAGACAAAGGCATTTCAGAGTAGTTTAACATATTCTTAAACCATGCAATAGTTGTATGTGAGCCTAGGGGTCTGTGTAGTGAACTTTATTCCTTTTAGAGAGAAACTAAAATTACTTGATGTCATGTCATGAGGCTGGTCTGGCCATCAGAATTGGGAAGACCCCAAAATTCCAGAAGTGGAAACAGTGTTTGTGCAAACAGGCTGAACCAAGGGACTGAGCTGGCCCCACTGCACTATGGAGTTACCAGCACAACCCAGCATTTGCTCAGCCCTGTGTGATGTTCTGAGAGACACTACTGTGGGATACTACTGACTGTCTCTAGGATTTCTCATCAGCTGTGAGCATTGTCCCTTCCAGTGACTTGTAGATGTACAACAGAGCTCTGCATCTCACAGCAAGAGTCACATGAAATGCTTGGCAATATCACTGGAGTTAGTAAGTGAAAACATACACTTCTGCTGAGTCTAGCTGGGAAATACAGCTTTAAAGTGTTGCAGCCCATCAGACACCTGGAAAGACAGGACATTGAAAAAGCTTTAATAGTTTATTTCTTGTATACATTTCCTTTCAAGATCTTAAGGTTAGTGTGCCAATGCTATATTAGCAATGAAAACAGCAAAGTGCAGAAAATAGTCCAAAAAGGAAACCAAGGTAGTTTCATACACCTGTAATAGCAGATATCTGACCTGATTTAGAAGTTGACCCTGCTTTGAGTCCAAATACCTCTGTCTAATTTTTTTTTTAGGAAAAATGGTAAATTATTCAAAGGATCTTCTATTACCACATAGCCACAATTACATCAGGTGCTATAAGACATATACCATAGCCAGCAGTTCTAAAAAAGTGACACAAAAGTATTATGATTGTCACAGTTGCCCAAATTGGTCAAATCATCAGGCTTCAGTTTATTTCAGGACATGAATATTTTCTTAGGTTTCCCTCAAAGACATCATCTATTTACAAGATCATTGCTCTGAAGCTGACTGCTGATCCCAGCTTTGGCAGTGAGAACTCCATCCCATACTCCAGATCATTAATAGGGACATTGGATGGTCTCCCACCATCCCACCATTGGATGGAATCACACCCTGAGGGATTCTTCAGGTAGATTTTATCCTACTGATCACAATGTCTGGAGTTCCAGACAGTTTTCCACCAACCTTCTCATCCATTATCCCAGCCTTTATGCCCCCAGTTATGATGACAGAATAGTGTGGGTGTTTGTCAAAGGCCTTGCTAAACAACACAAGCTGCTGTTCCTCACCTGCTGAAACATCCATCCCATGCCAGAAGAGATCAGGTTGGTTGGGCATGGCTTTGGGACTTCCAGACTTGCTCTTCCCCAAAACCTTCTTGCCTTACATTGCTTGGGAATAGTTTCCAGGAGGATCTGTTCTATAATCTTCCTGTGGAAGTTCAAAAAATGAAGTTCTCAATTTTCTATATAAAAGGATTAACAACCTATCAGCCTTACCCATCACTGTCTGCTTCTAAGACTGAACTCTGCATTAAGTGATTTTAAACTGCTTCTTGGAATATGTTACTCATGCACATCTATAAACTCTTCAGAGTAAATAAATCATTTGTGTTCAACAAGTCAGCAAACTTTCCTCTGCCAAACTACTGCCAGAGTGATCCAGAGTCAAACCTAATTCATCTGCACTTGCATATAAAATAAACAATCTGCATCTCATCAAATTATGTGGAGTCTCTAGAAGTTATGATGTGCTCCTTACTCCAGATCTCCCAGCTGATCATGATGCTATTGCAGATGTTGCCCTTCCTAACCAAAACCCCTCATATCCACATGTTTCTATAGGCTGTAATTCTAGCTACTAAAGGAAAATGCCAGAAGTGGACAAGTCCTCAGCAGGGTTATTGCAAAGAATGACAGCCCCTTGCTGGTCAGCTCTATGCAAGGAAAAAGCTCTGCATTTTTGATGGAAAAGCATTAGCTCTTCTATACTGAATGCTGAATTAACAAGCCATAACATTACCAGCATCATTAATGTTAAAAAATATCCCTAAGAAACAGTAAAAGAGACTAAGCAAAGCAACCTATGATAGAAGCATATATGAGGATGAGGATATGTGCTGTGTCTGGCTAGGATGCAGTGAACATTCTTCACAGCAGCTCATACAGTGCTGTGTTTGACTGTGTTGATAACATGAGAACATTTTTGTTATTGTTGAGGAGTGCTTACACTTAAAAGTGCTTTATACTTACTTTGCTTCTGCAAGCAGCTTGGTTTCAGCTATTAAACTATTAACACTTGCCAACATTTCAACACACGAGTTTTTGGCTTTGTTCTTTAAATTCTCTCCCCCTTCTTGCCAGTGGGGAGTGAGTGAGCATCTGACTGAGGGTCAGCTATCAGCCAGGATCAACACACAGTTGTCTATAAGGATATATATGTTAAGCTAGGATCAAAAATACCTGGTTATGTGTTCCACAGGATCTTTAAAGCACCTCCAGGATAAGCTGAGGAGTCATGTCCCTGTGGCACAGTCTGCTTAGGACAACATAATACAAAATAATGCAAAATAGTGTAAAAATCAACATCCCCTTACTCTCTCATTTGACATGCCTTGAACAAAAGAGTGACATAGAAAGTATCAGCCAGAGAAGTGGTGCTAGGGACCATCAGGAAAACCTCACCTTTCCAGGGATGTTTCCTCAGCAGAGTCCCCTAAGAATGCTGCAGCTACACTGCTGTGCACCTCTTGGGCACAGCTGTGCCACCAGGCTCAGCAGGACACCACCAGCTGCCTTGCAATCCCTCTGTTGAGCAAATAGTGGTGTTGTCATTTCAGACCTGCTCCATGCCCAGCTGTGAGCCCGTTGGCACTCCCAGATGGGCTTTAAGGATCCCAGCAGCAGGATCCTTCACAAGATGCTCTCCTGGGCTGTGGAGCACAGCTGAGAGCACAGGCTTGGTGTGTTGGTGGAAGGTGAGGAGTGACTGACTGTCACAAGCTGGTACCCTACAGCTGTGTAAGCAACATGACCAAACCAGGCTGCTCTGAATGTTTCCATCACAGACAGAAAAAAGACAAATCTTTTTACCACCTGTCTTGCAATGCTGTTCCCTGGCCCCTCCTCGGCTCTTCTGCCTTGCTGCACTCCTCTCCTTGCCTGCATTGCCTCTCAGCCCTCTGCTAAATTCCAGCTATCTGAACAGATGGGACATTTTCTCCGTTTTGGTTTTGTCAGGAGCTTCCTGAAAAAACTACCATAGGAAATCTGCAAGGCCTTTATATTCAACAAATATATCCCATATGACATTTTGATGGAAAAAATGCTCAAACAAAGAATTCAGTCAAATGAACAGCTCTCCTAAAGCCTTCATGACATATTCATTGCCATTTCTTGTTTTCTTTTCTTTACAGAATTGTCTGTGCTGATGAGCAACTTATCTGGGAGATTATTTCTATGGAGGGTTGTGCTTCTACCCCTGCAGTAGGGCAAGTCTGGGTCTGGCAGAAAAAGATGGTCCTAGAAGGGAGGTCAGGAGGGCTCTCAGTGCACACAGGAGTGGAAAGTGAAAGATGCCCTGCCTCCAACAACTTCTGCCTCTTCTGCTTTTTGGGTACTGATGTCATAGGATTTTGAAAAGGGCCATATTTCTGTGACATTTTGCTTGCCTTAGCTCATGCTGGGCTGAAGACCTTCTAGATCACTGGTATATGCTTTATATCCCTTAACACACCACTTCCAAATTAGGCCAAGACTATAGTAGTTCTGTACTGATAGTGTACGTAGTCCTTCATCCCAAGAGCTGAGTGCTTTATACATCCAGATAACAAATTTCCAAAACATTCTTAAAGATATTTATTCTATTAAAGTGCAAGTGACAGTGGAAATTTCCACAGGATTATATATATATATATATATGTATGTATATTTTATATATATATATCTCAATTCAGGCAAATTGCAAGAACAGAATGGAAATGTCCCTGTATTTGGCCTTTGCAACCCCAATGGCCAGTGTTCTCACATGTGTCAGATCATGCCCTGTGAATTTAGTCGAGACACAGGAATAAAATTAGTCATTAAACATTTTTTATAAGAAATTCTGTTTATGCAAGTTTGTTACAAGCATTCAGCTGCTATAGCAACAGGCACTTTATAAATGAGCAAAGTCACAAAAACAAACATACCCAGTTTTATTTGAGCTCCACTGAAGTAAAGACCATTCCTGCACTCTAGTGCTGGATCTTTTTTTCTAGGTGGAACAGTGGAGAGCTTTAATTCACAGTTTATTTATCTTAGGATGATTTGTTTAAATGATGATATTTTGAACTAGATTTTATTAAATGGCAGAGTACTTGCTCCTTCCCTTTGGCATGTAAGAGAATGTGTGTCCATGATGGATTTGAATTACTTCATCATATTTCCACACTTAAATGTAAGTGATGGGCCAGAATCATGGCATGTATGTGCTCTAAATTGTCTATATTTGGATCTGCACTTTCAGTGGACAGGGTGAGTAATAACAAGCGTAAGATGAAGGAGTAGGAGACTTCAGTGGGACCATAGGAAAAAAATCTATTGATGTGTGTACAGAGTATTAGACTTGCTTGCTCAGAGCAGTTGTAGCATTTCCAACACAACCTTTTATTGCAAAGAAGAGGTTAAACAGTAATTTTTTGGGGGGAATATCTTAGGTTGTAGAGCTGATCCTTTCCTGGAGCAGGGGACTGACTGAGAGGCTTTCTGAAGTTGCAGCTGAACTTGTAAACTAAATTGTGCTGGACTAGGAGCCTCAACATTTAAAAGATTGTCACATTGTTTATTTGACATCTCCCTTGCTGGAACAGTTTATTCTGGTGTCCAGAGCACACTCCTAGTTAACACTTCTGCATAATATAGGAGATCCCTCTATCTATCTATATATAGATATAATGTATATGTGACTGCAGTATGGATGAGGTCACACTTGGGACAGAAGGGAGTTATCTGAAGGTGTTTTGTGCCACTGGCTGTCATGACTGGGGAACAGACTCCTCGTCGGCCTTATTAGCAGAGTCCTGAATGTTTTATTAGCACAGGCACTGCCAGAGGATTTGTTCCAACCCTACTTTCCCCAGAACTGTAATCAAGCATTTAACAAAAAGGAGCCATTTATGAAATATTGGTACTCAGCTCTCAGCAATGTTCAGAGTCTGTTTTGCTTCAGGGCCTATTGTTTGTCTGTCCCCTGAAGTTATCTTCACAGCCCTGCTTTCACTGATATATCACTGCTATATCACTGCTGGCTTCAGTGGGGATTATCCCAGTTTACATTTACCAGGACTCAGAAGGCAGCTTTGTTAAGGGGAAAACCTGGTATTCTGTTTTCTTTAAGTACATTGGGTGAGGTAACAAGAGAAAAGGATGTGGATGATACAGAAAGAGCTAAGGATGTGCAGCTTTAAGCTAAGGATGTGCAGCTTTACGATCTGGCATGGAAACAAAAATGTCCAGAATCAGACATTTGACAGCAAAGTAGGTAACCAGTAGTATATTTCTGGAAGCTTGAAAGAGTGTTGTTAACTTTTCAAGAAAGGTGGATGTTTTCCAGCCTTTTTCAGTTTAATTTGTGTGGTCAGGTTTTAAAATTTGTGCCTCTCAGGGAACTTGCACTGTGCAATTTTTCACCTAACACAAATCCTTCTTTTATTCAGTGCATGAAGAATCAGCCTGCAGTGTTGCTGTGAAACCCCTGGGTTGATGAGGACCCTGGGCTGATCAGGACCCCAGATGGGCTTTGCTTACCAAATAGGTGACTCTGAGCCCCATGTCACCAGTGGCCCTGATGTGCTCAGATGTTATCTAGAGTAGAGGTGTCCATGGTAATAACTAAGAGCATGGACAGGGGCTCTACACTGCACATCTGGACTAACAGCTCCTGCTGGTTTCATGGGGGAAGAAAGTCTTGCTGAGGCAATTATGGTGCAGCTGTTTAATCTGCTGCCCATGGTATAGATGAAGTTGTTGATAAAGTTTGTCAGATATCCTCTAGAGTAACCCTCTTTCCCACAAATGGAACTTCTTGAGCTTGAAGGTTTCAGAACAGATCCATGATAGGATTTTACCTGTCTTGTGAGAGAGAAACTATCTGTGGCCAAGAATTCAAAAAAAAAAGAACCTCCTAAGAACTTG
The DNA here is from genome assembly GCA_013400215.1 of Cisticola juncidis. Classification (NCBI taxonomy): domain Eukaryota; kingdom Metazoa; phylum Chordata; class Aves; order Passeriformes; family Cisticolidae; genus Cisticola; species Cisticola juncidis. Next base: position 1,051,772 of record VXBR01001239.1, on the reverse strand, counting down.
ATGCTTTTTCTTGGATAACCTGTAGATTTTTATCTCTTGATTTTGAAGGCCAACATGTGAAAGAGCCATGAGGTCATAGCTCCCAAGATGGGGACTTGCTGAGGTGACCTTTGGGAGATTTCCTTAGACTGTGTGACGACAAAAAGGATGAGAAGCTCTACTAGCATTAAATTTCATATTATAAATAATTCCAGATTAATGGACATTTTAAGATGGATCCATGAGACAGAGAAGAACGTTTACTCAAAGAGAAACTGAAAGATAATTTTATTAAATTCTTCCATAACAGATTTTAGGAAAGAAGTAGCAACATACTCGTTAGCACTTCAAAGACATGCTGGAATTCACAATTCCTGAAAAACTTATGAGCCAGAGGAGAAAACTTGAAAGGAAACAGGACATTGAAGGAGATTCTGTCATTCTTTTGTCACTGATGGCTTGTCTGTACTCAAAAGATCCTGTAATCCTCTGAGAATGCTGATGGTGCTGGGCAGACAGGCATTTCCTACAGAAAACCTGGCTGCTTTTGTGACCCTAGGGAAGGCCCCCAGAGTGTGATAAGCAGTCACAAAATCTACAAATGTAAGAAAAACCTCATGCATTTGATAACTGTAAACTTTCCTTGCTCTCAACAGGGTTGTCTTCCCTTGTGGTCTGGGCCACTGGGAATCCCAGGGAATCCCTGGCAAGGGAATCCAGACAATATTCTCATCATTTCAGAGATGGAAAATACAGTCTACTGCACTGAATTTATTCAGTTCATAACTGAAGGGAAATGGTAACTCTCATCTTTTCTTCATTCATAAAGGATCTTATTGTGATTATTCTGAAACCTAATTCAGATCAACCCCAGCATTTATAGTAATTTAATGTAAAAATCTACAAACGAAGAGATCAACAAACTTTTCATATAATGGGCTCAAAAGGCATCAGCTCTTTTAGCTGGTTTTTATAACAGAAACAGCTGTAACCATTTATAAATTTAAATTTATAAATTTTTAAGACCTTCATAGGTCTTGGTACCCAAGGAGCAGTTTGTGCAATCTTGCACTGTGTAGGTCTTCTCAGACAGGCCAAGATGCAAGATACTCATGAGCTTGTGATATTTCTCTTGCACCTTCTCTTGAGGTATGTCTAGTTTCTACCATGCACATGAAAAAGGAATAATGCCATCAGCAAGAACAAAGATGCTGCAGAGGAGGCAAACTGTCCTTCCTACTCGTGTCTCAACTCATGGCAGACGTGAAGGGCAAGCAGGGAGGAAAGATAAGTCTGCAAAAGGTACAGAGATTTACCTGACTTATCAAGGACTCTGTTGGTTTAGTGGTTCTTCTTGTTAGCCATTGTTAGTCTCTTGAGGCACACTGCTTCTAGGGACCAACTCACAAGAAAATCAGGGTGTATCCTCTTTATTATATATACTAATACTCTTGGGAATAGAGGTATTAAATGGTGGAGCCATGGCAGATGGGTATTAAGGAAATGGGATTCCCACATTCAGGTTGTGTCTTAAAAATCAGACCCCAGGTATCAGAGAGACCTGCACTGTGCCTTCTTGTGATAGACAGACTTTTTTTGGCATGGCTGGGGTCAGGAAATGGTCACTGTGGGGGTACCCATCTTCTTACACCCCCTGCTCACTGGGGTGGGGCACATTTGGATGACACACTGGGCCTTTTGGCAGCAGAGAGGTTTTGCTGAGGAAGGAGCAGAGAGAGCCACCAGCTGGAAGAGCAAGGGAGGATCAGCTTCTGCATTTTTATGAACTTTAGGCCTTGCATGGAGCATTTCCCATATTATAATATTAGGTAGGCTTTTTGAAATACTGTGAAGCTGAAACATATTTTGAAGTATGGCACACAAAAAAGTGTCATCTAAAAACATGTTCTTTTCCTAAATCAGAAAAGCATCTTTTTATAACTAGTGCTTCTCACAAATGGCAGACCTTGTGCCCTGGGATTTTATTACTCCCTCTCTCTGGAACTCTCTGTCAGAATGAGTATAATAGCTTCACTGTTTTACAGCAAAAATATGGAGTTTTGGGTTCTAAAACTGTTAACAACCCACAGATAACTAACATTCATTTTTTAACAGTATACAGGAAAGAATTACATTTTTCTTCCAATCCAGGGTTTCATTAAAATATTCTCTGTTTTTGAAGTTCAAAAACAATAATTTGCAAAGAAACCTTTAATCAAAACACAGGAATTGGATTCAGATTTTTTTTTAGTGTAGAAGAACAGATGGTTTGTGGGAACAACTCATTATTCCACAACATTATCTCTTTAAACAAATCTTTCTTTAGCATGCATGAAAACTGCTAGTTTGCTAACTCTGGGCACATAAAGGCCCGTGTTTACACACAGCACAGGCTTGGTCAAAGCAAATTCACTGGCTCAGTCTTAGTATGGATTATAATTGGTATTGAGCTGTGGAACAGTGCTGAACACAGCTTGGAACTTCCACTTTCAAAGAAATTACATTTAATTTCAAATATAACAAATACATTTACAAATGAAAGTTCTTGCAAATCATGATGGTTTTGGTTTAATTTGGAGAAGTACTGATATTAAGTGTCAGACATGAAAAAGTCTTGGGGCAGCAACAGCTGCTGGCTGAGATTAGCACAGGTAATATGGGCAAAACCATAATTGACAGGATACTAATTTCATTCTGTAGTACCAGAACATTGCACATCTGGGTTCAGTTCCCCTTTAATAAACTGAAAGTGAACATAGAAGAGACTTCCTACCCTTCAAAACAATAATTTGTTCCACAAGAGACATACAGGCCCAGAGCAAGCTCAGGCTATAAATTCTACAGTGAAGGACTGCACAAGAACTCTCGTGTGCTGTGTCAAAGGAGGGAACTCTCCTTTGACCAAATCTGTGGCTGTGATGTTAAATTTACCTGCAACCTTACATTTCTTTTGCAGTTTAAGGTTAATTTCATCATCCTTTATATTTTATCTTAAAAAGGACTTGGGTTCATTTGTTTGGGAGTGTAAACAAAACAGGCCTACAATAGTCTGGTGGGAAGGATAAATATTCAACAGAATAGATCTCACAAATTACAATCAAAAAGGATTTAAAGTCTTTTAGTACCAATTATTAAAACCAAAGAAAAAAAGGCTCTTTCAAATGACAAACACAGAGAAATTGGGTAAAACTTGCAGTCCAACTATTTAAATTCATTCTTTTCTACCACCATAGGATTTCTAATACTTATAACGAAAATACATGCTGAAAGATAAAAGAGAGGGGAAAAAATAAACTTCAGTTGTATATAAAAGGAATAAGTGGGAGTATGGGAACATATTTGTAACTGTTTTCTTATTGCTAAGTGGGACAAAATTACTCCAGAAAGGCATGGAATTATTTAAACCACGTATTTAAACAACCCATACTTTGTTGATTTTTTAATACACAATTCCCTTACAGAGAAAAATGTCAAGACAGATTGATCCAGGATATTAAGGATAAAAATTAATATTATCCCATTGGTTTTATATTATTGATTTGCTTTTGAATAAACAGCTTAGCATAGGATTCATTTACTTAATTATATACATTTCAGCTGTTAACTGTAGACTCCCTTTATACTCAGTGGACAGAAAGAACATTTGTAAAGTGCCATTTATTGCACCCTTAGATCTCTGAAATGGGTGGATGAATTGCACTCCTTGATAGCCAGTTTCTCTCAGGGGCTGTCTCTTGCTTTGGAAAAACAAGTATCTGTCAAGGAAAACTGAAGTTTCCCTTGGAATGGAGAATGTGAAAAAAACCCCTCCCTCCAAATTATTACAATTTTGCAATTAGAAGCTTTCAGCCAAAAACATGGGAATAGGAATAGCAGTTGTTTACTAAGAATAAA
>VXBR01001239.1:974812-1047787 GCA_013400215.1 Cisticola juncidis | reverse complement strand
CTGACAGAGTCAGAGATATGATCTGACATCTTGTTGTCAGGGTGTTGGAAGCAGTCCAGATTAGTCTTCCAGGAGTGACAGATGTTGTTCTGTGGAGTAGAGATGATCCTGTAGAACAAAGGGTCCAGTGCTAGAGAGATGGGTTTGGTCTTCCTCCGAGAATTCAGTAGAAAACCATCTGCATTAGTGTTTGGGATTGCTGGTTTTATCCTGGTGGAAAGGCTTTGGCTTCTCCAAATGAGGAGTGGAGATGAGTAGAGCATCTCACAGTGNAAAAAAAAAAAAAAGAATACAGTAGTATAAAAAACCAAACAAGCAAACAAACCAAAGTCCTAGAAAACCCTGACAGAGTCAGAGATATGATCTGACATCTTGTTGTCAGGGTGTTGGAAGCAGTCCAGATTAGTCTTCCAGGAGTGACAGATGTTGTTCTGTGGAGTAGAGATGATCCTGTAGAACAAAGGGTCCAGTGCTAGAGAGATGGGTTTGGTCTTCCTCCGAGAATTCAGTAGAAAACCATCTGCATTAGTGTTTGGGATTGCTGGTTTTATCCTGGTGGAAAGGCTTTGGCTTCTCCAAATGAGGAGTGGAGATGAGTAGAGCATCTCACAGTGGATGAGGTGATGTTATCAGTCATGTGAGAGGCCTTAAATGGCCCATTCACAGGTGATGTCCCTCAGAGCAGGGTGGGTGGAGGAGGAGAGAAGAACAATACCTCCCAACAGGTTTCAACAGATGAAAATAGAATACACATTTTTGGTTACATTTTTCAACCCAAGACAGGCTGTAAAGACAGTTGGCTATAATTTGTCCTGATGTTGAGCTCCACCGTGCAGAACTCTCAATTTAGTCAAGATGACCCACACTGGGGGAGTGCTTCCCCTGCCCACACAGGCATGCAGTGCCACTGAAGGAGATGTCCGTGTGATAGTGCAAATAAGATATTGAAGAGCATAAAGAATCCATGTTCTTCTCCAGCAGCAGCTGAACCCTAATCTGACACCCTGCAGATCTGTAGTACAGCTGCTCTCTATGTAAATGCAGAGACAACTTAGTTGAGGCAGAATTATTATTGTTTAGTGCTGGGTAGATTGGCACAACACAGGAATATGGCAGCCTTTTACACAAACTGGGAACCAGATATCTGATTTAGATATCTTAATTTCAGAGGACTGGATTTCCCTCTGGAGGTCCTCAAAGGTGCTGCTTTTCCTTGTTAGACATTATATGAGTTGTGGCACTTACTTTTGGAAGGATGGTTACTTTTGGAAGGATGGTTACTTTTGGAAGGATGGTACCTTAGATGCCAAGAACTGAGCACAATTCATGTAACTAAATGGACAGTATCTTAATTTATGCAGTTAAATACTGTATATGACGTTACTATTTCTGAGAAAAGTGATCCTCAGTCATGTACCAGGTGTGGGTAATGGATTTTTGAAATCTAGTTTTCATTGTATCTTCAGCATTGCTGAGCAGTCAGCAAATGCCAGATCTCTGTGTGCTGGACACTCAGAATTGCAGGCGTATTTCAAAACCATGGTGCTGCATTGACCCAAAATTCACACCCCTCTTTGGAGGCTTTTTGTTTGCTTGTTGGGAAAGGAAGGGCTCAGGCAGGGTGTGAGTGGGACTTGGTTGTTTCTAGAGGAACAGTACACATCTGAGATCCAGCACAAGACAGGTATTTACACAGACAGAAGGACTCATGCCTCAAAAGGGACCACAAAGGGAACTGTGGGTGACAGTCCCAGACAGAGATGTCTCCAGGCAGACTTGTCCCAAGGAAACTACTCCTTAAAACTTGCTCTGACTTCAGTGGGTTTGGGGCTCTGTTTCTCTGTGCTTGCTTAACCAGTTGAAGAAGCAGCACCTCCCTGTTTGACATGGTGATTTTGGGGCTTAATGACCTGAGGTATAGAAAAGCTGGAATACTGAAGTATCTAAAATATGTAATTTCAACCTGCTAGAGTCAAGAAAATTGCACTGTTTTTCCAAATCATCCTCTATCCCCATCTACCATTTACTAAACATCTCTTCATCTCATTGCCTTTTTTGTAAACCTGGTTTCTAACAAAAGATCTGATGGGAAACACATCAGATAAATTATTGAATTTAATAGAAGTACGAAAGGAAGAGCTGGCTGACATTTAGATACACTGACCTTTCAATAGACAAGCTGGTGTGTGATTGAAACACTGCCTCATTCAAGGTTTTAGGAGGTTATTCCACATAATAAAAAAGTAAAAATAAAAAAGGCAATTGGAAAACATAAAGAGTGGGTTCATTTAATCTCACCTGATACAAAGCACAATCTCAGTGCTATACCATTCAGTATATCTGCATTATTTTACTCAAAAACAAATCTAGGGGGAAGAAAATTTAAATGGAATTTTGTTATTGTTAAGCCATTTAAGATTTTCACCAAAGACACCAAAACAAGTTAGACAAGTGATATTTCTTTTTGCTTGCTTTGTCATCTTAGCTTCTCCCTCTTTGTTGTTTATGCCATCTATTTTATCTTTGTTTAGAAATCTTTTTAAAGCATCATTTTTTTCATCCAGAATCAGCAGCTTTGTTATTAAAGGCTTGCATTATCTTGGTCTAAGAGAATACAGAGCATTTGAAAGGGCTTTTACAGAAAACTATTTGAAAAATATGTCATTATATATTAAAAAAATCAACTTCTGAAGAATGTTAATTTTTCAAAGTGAAAAATGTCTGGTGCTCCTTCTGTTTTCATTTATAAATAAGTGGGTAGATCAGTCAACTAGGCACTCCCAGCAACCTGCACAAACAGTTCCAATTTGTTTCATTTTCAGTCCAATTATAATCCAAATAAAAGCAAAAAAGATAGGACCAGGACAAAATGGAGTACAAAAGACATGCTTTAAATGAATGAGACAAGATTTTTTACAGTTTTTCTTTACATGTAATCTTTTCCTTATAAGCAAACTTATATTTCTCCAGCTGGCTTCAGGATCACATTTTTTGAGCTTGGAAATTAAGAACAGTTCTGATTAAAATTATGCCTACTAAAAACCAGCATTGAATATGTTGAAAATTTACATTTTTCCAGCATCAGCCAACTGCTGAAACAATGGGCATTTTAGTAATTCTAAAGTGACTAAGTGAGACATTCGGCTGACAAGGTCAGGAATGCAATGTAAAGCCCTAATCAAATGATACTGTAAGGAACATTGTATATGGGCTAGCCTTCCACAGGCCATTCCACTCCACAAAAACTTTTATACTTATACTTTATTATAACATGTCATTTCTTACTAATTGATCTCATGCACATATGACCCACAAGAACTCCAGTACCTGCATCAGACTGAAGTGAATTGCTTATACCACCCAAGAGAAGAGCCCAGCTCTGACCATCCCACCACATTTCACTTCTGCTTTTTTTTTTTTTTCAATTTAGAGGTCAACTGTTTGCACTTTAGAAAGCTACCCAATAAAAACATGGTGGCAGATACAGTTGCAATCTTTGCAGAGCACATGTTGGTATAAAAGTTGCCATGTACATTTCAACTCACACTTCAAAAACTGTCAAGTGTCCAATTTTTTAAATTAACTATGATGATTTAGAGAATTCTACAGCTATGTAGATCAGAAAAAAGTGGGTAGCTGTTTGAAGTATGCTTTTTAGATGGAAGTCTCTGGTCAGCATCTCTCTAACTCACTTTGATATAGTTATTGGCTGCTTGGCTGTATTTGAGTTTCATGCTGTTTTCCTGGCTGGATTGCAGAGTTTCTTGCCCCTCCCCCTAAGGGACACTCAAACCATGGCATTTGGTTACAGACTTCAAGCCCTGCAACTCAAAGATATTCAGAGCCTGCATCTCTCTCTAGCCTGGTGCAGCCTCTCTTAGCAGTAAGATAAGACCACAGCTCAGCTCTGGCCCTGAACTCAAATTTCGAAGAGATGGAAGACAGTTTGTCCAATTGCTTTACATTAGACAATTATACAGCTGGTCAAAATCACTTTCCCATTGGGGTCTGTGGCAAACCTGGCTGCCTATTACACTGATGCAAATTAAAGCTTCACTGCAAGTAAACATCGTTTCTGTTCATTTGCATCAGCATCATCACTGAGAAGTGGTCCGTGTCCACACAGAACAATTTCACAGTATCATAAAGAAAAAAAACCTTTTTTTCATGCCCAGATGATTTTCTCACTTCCTGAATGTTGTATTATTGTGCATTCAAGCATAATTAATGTTCCTGTCACTTCAACCATCGCCAGCAGAAGTATTTTTATTCCATAATTGCCTGTTTTTCAGTGTCCATGGACATGATTGTATTCACATTACTGGCACTCTCAGAGAGAAGAGCATGAAAGGGAAAGCATTCCAGTGTATGAATCTGCAAGCACCTGCAGGGCCATACTGTGACCAAAATTGTAATGAATGCTGGTGTTTTAAAAGAATGTATCTGAAGATCTCTCTTCCTCTTGCAGTGTTCTGATCAGCTGAATGATCCCTAATTATCCCCTAGAGTAGTGGAGACAGCTCTTGGAACTGTGGCTTTGACAGCTGCAACAGCTGCTGATGCACGAAACCAAAGAGCTCTTGAATCCAGTTTGCAACAAGACAGCTCTTCCTCTCCATTTCTGCCTTTAAAAGCTGCAGTGGAACAGTTTGAGGACTGAGAATTTAAATGGCATCTGCCAGTGCAGATGGCATCAGAAGGGATTGTGGGGCTGACTGCACTCACACACCCTGCAAGGAGTTTATGAAAGTGGTGTCATGAGGGCCCAGGTGTTGATGGATTTTGAGGTGTCTCTTCTATTTAGATTGATAGGTTATGGATTCTGGACTAACTGGCATTTTAGCACCCTGGGAAGGGTAGACCAGCAAAAAGCAGAAGCATTTCAGGATTGTAAAAGTAGTTGTAAATGCCCTGTTCGAGCAAACAACATCTGAAAGCACCTAGCAGGACAATAATTACTTTAGCAATTTAGGTGCCAAAACAAAACACTTAAAAACAGTTTCTTGAGAGCTGTCCAATTAAAAAAAAAGAAAAAAAGGAAAAGAAAAAACCAGCCAAAAGGTTTTCAAAGTGAAATAAACAATAAAAGTCAAACAACACAAAATTATTCCTGCCATAAAATTATACCATGTCCTGAATACCATATAGCATTCCTGTGGTGTGTTTAAAGAGATGAAAAAAGGATAATGAAAACAAAGAAAAAAATTAACCCCCACCTGGTACATTTTGGGTGACTAATCATTCTGGGTCTAGTGAGTACAGGGGAAAATACATGAATATAACTAAGGTCAGAAGCCCAAGGCTCCAACAGTAACAACCAAAATATTTTTCCAAACAAAACAAATATTTAGAATCACCCATAGTTATGAGGTATTTCTTCTTAGCAAATAAAAAGTTTGTAGAAAAAAACCCACAGGACACAGGAGTTTAGAAGGAGCCACTTAAAACCTAGATTCTAACATTTTATTTCTAACACTGGTAAAGTGCCAGGAAAGATTGAATCTAAGTTGATGCCAGAGAGGAAATGGGAGGCATTAGGGACTGAGTGCCTAATTTCTGCATTCTGGCACACTGCCATGCTGTGATACTGAAAGCTGGGAACTGCCTAATCATCCACAACTAGGCAGTTAAAAGAAAAGGTTCTCCAATTTTTGCAGTGGCAACCCAGGCAATATCACTGATTAGAAGGAGCAACAATTTACCTGCCATATTTATCTCTGAAAATTTGGCATTAACTTTACAGAAATAAAAGCATCATGGGAGAGATTCAAACCATGTTTCCCTCCTCTCCTGGGAAATGGTTGAGTGTTGATCACTGCCCTTGACACTCTCTGTAGGAAGCTGAGCTGTAGGAAGATGCAGGGAGACACAAAACCTGAACTAAGCTGTGCAAAGATTCCTTCAGAACTTGACATTTCCTCCTCAGCCTTACAGTCACCAGCATATTCTGTGCATTGAGGAGAAACACTTAAAGGAAATTCAGGCTCAAAAGGTTTCCAGTAAGGAAGAATGGAGGCCAGAAGTTCTCAGAGAAAATATAAAATGTGCTTCTTCATTACTTTTTTCCCCCTACAATTCTGCTTTTGGATATTGTTGCAGAGACAAGCATTTAATTCAGGGAAGTTACAAAACTTCCATTTTGCAGCTCAGTTGATTTCTTCTTTTCTTTTTTTATAGTCTTTTTTAAATTTTTTTTTTTTATAGAGTTGAGTTTAAAGAAGTAACTTGTGTGATAGATGATACAGCCCCTCCTCTGTCTGACCTGCCAGTAACTGGAGAAACTGGGAAGACAGCAAAGGGAGGGCAGGAGGGAGGAGGCTTCCCAAAGCTGTCACAGCAATATCCTGCATGCAAGGAGCACCAAACCCAGCCTTCAGTAAGGAGACACAGACCAAGTTGCAGAGGGAAAAAAGTTTGGGAAAGAGAATAAAAGCTAAACTAGAAGAGGAATGTGGAAAAACAGAGGGAAGTAGAGGAAATCTGGAGATGGAAGAGAGGAAGCAAAATCAAAAAGAAGAAATTAATGCAACAAATGGGGAAAGGGTAGTGAAAGAGAAATCAGAAAAATATAAAAGTGATTTCAAAAAGTGAGACCAAGATGACAAAATGAAACACCATCATTACCCACAGAAGGGCATAAAGAAAACTTCCTTTTCAAGCCCTCTTCCTCTCTGAGGTCAGAACAGGTACCTGATGTCAGCCCTTGGGGAAGGGGTGGTGGATGCAGCCCTTCACCCCTGGCACCCACAGCCAGGCTCACACTGCTCTGCTTCCCTGCCAGCCTGGCACAGCCCCACTCCCAGCCAGGCTCAGGGTGAGCACAGAGCTCCTCAGTCCTGCCCAAACACTCCAGTGTCAGCCCTTCAAATTACTTCCAGGGATAGCAGCTCCCCACTTCTCTTGCATTGTCTTCCACTTTTTCACATCTTCAACTTAAAAGTGCACTGTGGCTGAGCTAAAGGAAAATACCTCCTTGTGGATTGTGTGCTAAGATAGCATCACCTTATGTTTCAGCATCATAAATGCAAGTGAGAAAAAGTTACCTATAGGAATATACCTGTCAAAGATTAAGGGGTTTAACTTGAGACAAGTCATGGCCTTCTGTCCATGACTGACAATGGATTTTTACTTTCAGATACCCTTCTGTTTAATCTCTTATTAAAGACTTATTAAATATATATATTTTTTTATATATATATTTATATATATAAAGACATATTAATAATAAATAATAATTTATTATTATTATAAATAAATAAATAAATAAATATAAAGACATATTAAACTAAAAAAAAAATACCTAGAGCACAAATTTAGAGTGTTCCATCACACTGGAAAAATAGAAACTGCTTTTTATAGGTGGCAAGCAATTCACCTCAACAGCTACATATTGGTGTAATAGGTGGGTTTATTTGTTTGTTTGAACTTAAATGGCATTAATCTGTCACTGACTGTCAATAGACAGTCAATTAAAAAGAAACACAAGCAGAGAAGAGCAAGCAGGTGCTTCAGGAAAAAGGTGCTTCAACAAAGAAGAGCATTGCTTTGAGAATGAGAAATACATCCTGACTTCACAGGGCTGCATTGCAGTGGAAGAATAAACTTACCGAGCTCTGAGGGTGAGTTCCTATCTCACAATGTACTTGTGTCCCTAGGATTTATTTATACAGATACAAGGCTTCAAAAGAGTGTGTGCAAAGGTTAACCAGCTCATTTTAGAGTCTTTTTTTCCCAGCAGTTCCACAGGAACCCAACCTTAGAAATCATTCTCAGCTGTTGATGCATCTTAGCCAGGCTGCAGGAGCTGTGATGACCGGGAGGCAGCAGAAGCCCTGTGCTCTGCACGTCCCCTCCAAAGGGACCACAGCTCCCTCTCTTCTGCCAAAGGTGCTGTGCAGGGTCTGCCAGGGAGTGCTGGTCCTCCACAGCTGGGAGGAGCTGTGCAGCAGCTCTCACACAAATCTTGTACAAATGATCCTCTACACCCAAAGCCACAACAACACAATGGGCTGCTCTGAAACTAATTTATGGCAAGCAACAACACAAGCACAATCCCTGCTCTGGCAGGGCTCTCACAATTGGTGTGGGCATGTTCTACCATTCTGTGATATGCCAGGAGACCTTACAGCTGTACAGACCCCAGCATGTGAGTCCTGTAATCTGGTTACAGTCAGGTTCAAAGCATACAATCACAGGGAAGGCTGTCCAACTGGGCAACTTCAGCTCAAAGCAGAGAAAAAACCAAGTACACCTAATTTCTGAGGTCAGTTCTTCAAAGCAGGGGCTGTCAGACCTGTACATTTGTGTGGCCCCTTGCACAGAGTGGCCTTCAGGCCAGCAGCCACAGCTTCAAGCTTATGCAACACAAATGTTTATTAATAACTGTATCAGTTTTACATCTCACTCTCTAAAACAGGTTGCACCTCCTCCCACCCCCAGCCCAATCAATCAAAAGCCCTTAAAATAAATCTTCTCATTCATGACTACAATCAAGTCTCAGAGAGAAAATAAGAGTGGGTATTTGCTATCACACAAAATTAGGTTATCATCCCCAATTATTCTTAGGAGACTGTAAAAGGCACAGTTCTTGTCTATGCTCCTCTTGGTGTTAGTGCTTGTTCTTTCTTTGCTTCTTACTCCTTCACTGGGGAATGCAATTTTGAGTTCAATGTAGCATATCCTGGGAGCCCCTCTCCTCTGCTGCTCACAGACCCTGTGTGAGCAAAGGGGACAGAGGCTGCCCCAGGCACTGTCTGTAAATCCAAACCCAGCCACAGGCTGTGCATCACACAGCGGCACATCACTGCACCTACACTGCTGTTTGCATAACAGACATTGATTGTCTTACAGCTGAAAAGCACCATTAAGTACTTTCATTTCATCCAGGAAGCACAGAAGTGTCTCCAACATAGAAGACGAATTTCAGATAATATTTTGTAACTGAGAAAGTCATTCGTTGGGAAATTGAAAATCTCTGGCGTGCTCTGAGTCACCACTGAATTCCAAACACAGTTTCTGTTGCATTGGTGATGCTGATGGCACAGATATAATACCAGTTTGTAAAGTATGCATTCAAAAATGCCATAATGTCTTTTCATAGGTAATTTCATCACAGGAAGAAAACACTGCAAGTGAAAAATAGTATCATTGCAATGAAACTGTAGGTGGACCTGCACATCCCTTGGCAAACATAATACTAAATCTATAGATGTGGCACAATTATTTTAACATTTCTAGGACCAGTAAATACCAGACAGAAACGTAGTCACTATAGTTGGAAAGAGAGTTCTGTTAGAAAGTCAAGTATTTAAGAGTTCCTACATAAATTGCCAGTTTTTCAGTGGTTTCCTACCACACATCTGAATGTATTGTCATTTACAGCCACTTGTCTGGAGGTTCACCTGGGGAACAACCAGGGCTGGGATGAGTTCACATGCCTAGAAGAAAGATCATGTATATTCAAGAGGAAGAATGGAGAGACCTGAATTACCTCTGCAAGAGACCTTTGATGACTATGTGTGACTGAAAGGATCATGGTGTGATCCTCTGAACACTTAACTGATCAAGTAATGTGACCCATTTTTGTAGATATACAGTGGCATGTGGAGAAGGGTGAAACAAGAAGCAGAATTTTTTTCAAGAATAATTTTTCTAACCTTGCAAATTTCATTTTAAAATATAATAATAAATATCTGTCTAAAAGAAGAGAAGGGGCAAGAGATAGGGGAAAAAACCAGAAAACTGAAAAATGTTTTTTCATCTAATCATTCACTGGAATATTTCAAGGCTCCTCATCAGCTGGTGGGTTGAAATAAGTTTAATACAATCACAATGTACAGTCAGATTTTATTTTACATATAATACATTCCCCAAAAGCCACTCTATTCATCCCTAGAAGGAGATTTAACTAAAAGAAAACAGAATTCTAATTCTTAGAATTCATGTCAGAGATATATATAGATATTCTTCCAAATGGTCTTCTTTTACTTTCTTTGCCGTAAGGAATGTGGCATTTTTGATCTTTTAGACTTAGAAGTTATCAGCAATTACAATTCTCCTTGTGTTGTCTGAAAGAGGTGAAATAAAGGGCAGGGACTAAAACCTGATAGACTAATTAAAATGTTTCCAGAACCATGCTCAGAGAGATAAGTTCCTCACAGAAAAAAAAATAAAACTAATCTTTAATGTTATTACATTTCCATCCTTCTTTTTTGAATACACTGTTCAATCCATTAATATTCCCACTGAAACTTTTCCATGAAATAAGCATAGTTCACTAGAGTCACACTTGTAGTCTGTGAATACAACACCAGATAATAAGGCTCATACAATTTTACCTTCATAGTTCCACGAAAGATAATAATGATGTCTAATGGTTTCATCACCTCTTCACCAGCTAATTATTTCATTTGTACAGCTGGAGAGCACACAATAGCAACCACACTCACAAAGGAAATTAAAAAGGAAAAGTGGACAGAAAGAAGTAGAAGGAAAAAATATTTGTTGAAATTCTACATCAATTGCTAACATCAGCTGTGAGAGTCGTATGTGAGAAAAACAGACCTGCACCATTCAGCTCCTCAAAAAGATGGGATGTGGTGTCACAGGTAAGGCATAAGCAAGGCTGCTTGCCCAATTAAGGACATAAAATTAGAGAGGATGTGGTAATCTGGCATGAAACATAGCTGGAGCTAAAAATATGAACCTTCCAGGTATAGGTGACATGTACCAGCAGCTTGTACTTGTGCTTGGGATTGCACCTGGGTTTTTTGAACTTCATGAGATTTGCACCTGGGCCACCATTTGCACAGGGCCACCTCTGAGGGCTGTCCAGGTGCCTCTGGATGTCATCCCTTCTGTGCTGCCTGTGACTGCCCCTCACAGCTCGGTGTTGTGGGCAGAGCTGCTCAGTGTGCCCTCCCCACCGTGCTGCTGACAGGGATGTCAGAGAGCCCGAGCCTGCGGGACAGCACCGTGTAAGACGCTCCCTTGCAGGAGCATCCTCCCTCCTGGGACACTCCTGTCCCCACAGCCTCTCCACAGGGGCTTGGCAGGGCTGCTCCCTGCTCTGACTCAAGTCAGGCTATTTCCAGTCTCCATTTATAACATAATAAAATTTATTTCACTGCCCTCTGCAAGAGTATGTATGCGTGAGGGGAAAGGCGTATGTACAACCCAGAGTCTCGTTTTCAGGCTTGTCTCTTAGTGACTGTTTTCACTTCCCACACTGGGAGCTGTGGTGAAACTGGAAGTACTGGGGGAAAAGGCAGGGTTTGTACTCTGGGTCTGCACACTCCAGCCTGGTGCTCTGTGCCTGCCAGCCCTGTACCTTTCTGCTGCATTGTGATGAGGTCCTGAGGCAGAGCAACCACACCTCTCTCTCAAATGGAGATTTAATTCCTTTAGCAATGGTCAGGTTTCACTCATGCCCGTTACAGTCCAGCACTGCCTCAGTCTCATTGCACATAAAATGGAAAAAACCCAAACATTTTTCAGCTCACAGAGCTGGATTCTGTACTGTTGATGAGGTCTCAAGTAATGTATGCACTCTGTAAATAGTCTGTAAAACTGCCTAGAAAGATTCTCAGATGGGATAGAGGACTGGCATAATCAAGACAGACACCTAGACTCTCAGTCTGAAAGATATCTGTCCAAAACAATGGCTTAAGAAGTGCATATTAAAGCACTGACTGTGCACATTTAGAAATGTTATCTTCTGCATTACACTGGACCTATTCCCACTTCTGCAGGAGGATGTTTCTTTCAGATAAAAGCAGTGTAGTAAATGTCAGGATCAGTGGTGCTGGGCTGATTGGGGGAGATGCTGTTGTGCAAGCTCGAGAGTTCCACATTTTCTCTGCATCCAGATTTCTAAAAGTGTCTTACTTCAGAGAGTTTCTATATTGTATTTTAGAATGAGAGCCCCAGAGGGCACCATTCAGCCAATACAAAATTCCATCAAATCACTTGGGGTAAAACATTTTGTTGACCTTCCTGACATCTCATTTTATTTAGCAATCTACTTTTTGGATAGAAACAGACGAATAAAGCTTTGCTGAAACTTGTTTCCTAGAAGTGCTGGAGTTTTTTACAGGGATTATATCTCTTTCTTTTTTTAAAAGTCAACCTTGATACTGTACAGCAGTTTGCATCTGCAATAGAGCCTGAAACCAATAACTAAACCAGATTTCCCTAACCTGTTGTGGTTCCAGTGAATATAGGAATGATATTTCACACAAATGAAAAAAATGGCCAATAGACTTAAGATGTGCATATTTTACACCACTGGGTTGTGCACATAATTTGAATTGTGTGATTAAAGCAATAAGAAGCCATAGGAACTTGTGAGGAGTATTTCATCTGCCTCCCTGTCACCCAGTTATGGTTCCTGGGTTTACCACAAGCTTTAGAATAAGGGAGATAAGGCTTCCCCAGGTTCTTCTGCTGACCCTTGGCAAAACCCTGGCCAGCCCTGCATCACCTCTCCTGAGGAGCAGCCTGCCCTTACTGCTCCAAGACAGCTAAAAACAGGAGAGAAAAAACTTTAACCTCCAGGAATCTGTTTATCACACCTACTTGCTGGATGTTACTCCAATTTTTTTTTCCAGTTTCCCCTTGACATTAATCTGAAATCCATTAATCCAGTGGTCTCAAAGGCATTAACTCCTTGCAGTCTTTCTCCTTGAGAGCTGCAGAGGTTTTTCTTTCAAATATGGTTGAGGCAAGTACAGGTGACTTTTCTCCTTGAGCCTTGCATAAGACTGAGACAATTGAAATGGAAATTTAAAAAAAAGAGAAAATAGGTCAAAATACATCAAAATTATGGTCTGCCAGGCTGCAGATCCACTCTAAGAGGTGTTGGATGCCCCAGGTGTTTTTGCCTCAGGTTGACCCACAGCTCTGTAGCAAGCATGTTTTAATTTCTGCAACTTTTTGCAATACAGAACCGTGTCTGCTTGTTTATTCCCCACAGTCCTCTGGGGCTTTTAAAGGACTTTGTAAACATTAATAAAGCAAGTGATGATAAGCAGTAATAACCCACTTGTAGTGTACTGGATGTTAACATCCAGGCCCTAAAGTATCAATTTAGCCAGTACATTTTTAAAACAACAACAAAAAAATCCTATAGAATAGATTTACTTGAAAATGTTTGTCCCCAGGGTCCACAAACCTTCTTGGGCTTTTCTATCTTTTAAAACATCTCCTGTCCTATTTTCTTGTACAGAGATCTCTTCATTTATTCCCTTTCACCTGCATGCATTCCTAGAAATATGTTAAAGTAAGCATAGAGTGGGAGAAACTGGTCACAGCATTGTTGTGACCATGTACAAATTTGTAAAATGACAGAGCCTAAAGAAAGTTTACTTTTTACTTGTACTAGACAGAAGATACTGACATAATTTGTTGATAAAATAACCTCCAAAGAAATTATCAATTTGCTGTATATGTTGGTAATTACCTTTAGATAATTTTAGCAATTTCAGTTCATTCGTTGGTCCATCTCCAGCGTTCCTCCTTGCAGAACTATGGTGCTTGCAGGAAAAAAAAAACTGTTATGGGACAATGCAGGGTTTTGCTCTAATATTTATTTGGGAAATTCACAAAAAGGGAATTTTTAACAGCCACATTGTGGAAGGATAAGCTAACACAAGAGGGAACTGAGCAACTTCTGATGCACTTAATTTATTTTGTGGATTATGTTAGACAGTGGCACTATATG
This sequence comes from Cisticola juncidis, assembly GCA_013400215.1. NCBI lineage: Eukaryota > Metazoa > Chordata > Aves > Passeriformes > Cisticolidae > Cisticola > Cisticola juncidis. The sequence goes on along the minus strand of VXBR01001239.1, from coordinate 1,034,067 downwards.
GAGGACACCAGAAATTATTAACTGCAGCCATAAAGGCAAGGGAATCAAAGCAAACTGCAGTTTTGCATGATAGGCTGAACTGTCTCTAGGTACTCTGAACTCACTTCAAAATGTAAATACCTCTGAATACTTCCAATTTCCCTGCTAAGCCCCAGGGGCTGCACAAGCAGTGAGGGGTCAGCAGGATGCCCACCCTCCATCTCCATCTGGGCCTCAGAGCTCAGGGAAATGAGAATGGGGTCACAGGTTCCACCTGAGCAGCACTGCTGAGCCACTCACCAGCCTGTCAAACCCCTCACCTCAGCCACCAGGGAATGACCTTTTGGGAAGAAAGTACAAGTGTGTGAGGGATCTTCCACCTCAAACTGCACCTGGGTCATGCATTTCTGCAGGGAAAGCTGAGTGCCATGACTGAAAGGTTACTTAAAGTTACTTGTCTTGTCTTTTTTTTTTTTTTTTTTTTTTTTTTTTTTTTTTTTTTTTTTTTTTTTCAGTGCCTGCTTGGTCTCAGAATGACATTTTAAGCCACAACTGCTGTTTCAGACACTCTACAGGGCCAATTCTTGTGACTCAGATCAGAAATATTTACTGAGCACATAATTTCTATAATTACACAATGCAAGTGAAAGAAGCTCACACCGATCCCTTGTTATTGGCAATGCTGATGTGATATCCCAAATGTTCTAGCATCATCTACCTCAGGTGACCAAGCAGATGTGGAGGGACACACTGCTGCTGGGTCTCCCCAAACCCACTTCCCTGGTTACCCAGGAGAATCTCTCCCCACAGGCAGGTGCCCTCAGCCTGTTTAACAGGGGGAAAAAAAGGTGTAACTGTTGAAAACAGATTATTTTATGAGTAGACACAAGCATCTGAGGATGCTTGAGGTGATAAAAATTTAAGGCCCATATAATGCATGTAATTACATATATTACATATATTTTATCATCACCTAACTAAATGAAAAGTATGTCTTTGAGATAAAATATGTATTTATGTAGCTAACTAAAAGAAAGGCACTAGCAGTGAAACCTTGAAAGAGTAAAATTTACCCTTAAAATTTATATCTTGAGAGAATAAAATTTATCCATTATACGATTTAAATATAACACTCACATCAAGTTTCTTTCTTCAAAGATTCACTGTGATATTTCTGAAATAGGGTCTCATATTTCAGTAGAGATGGTGTTCAGTGTCATTCCTAAATAAAAACATTACATACACTGTGGGACACCATTCCTGTGAAAGCCTTGCAACACTGTCCCCATTCAAGGAACTGATCTCATTGAAATCTTGGTCTTCAGCTCATGTGTTTCCAGTCTTTGGGCTGGACCACTGCCCTCTTCATTGGGAGCAGCTTCTCCTTGCTGATGCACACTGATGCAGTGTGACAGCTTCCAAAATTTTATCTTATATGTGCTTTAAAATTACTCAATTATGATTAGCCAAAACATGGTGGAAGTTTCTGACTTCAGAAGCTCGAGACATTTGGAGAGCATTTGCAAGCTGGACATGGCAGCTGCTACTGTAGTTCAAATCTTAATGCAAAAGGTCTAAAAACTTAATATTTTCAACTTTGTGAAGTAATGAGTAAAAATTAATTTACTGTGATAAAAAATTGTATAATCTTTGCATGAAACTTGTATGAGTTTTAACTGTGTAAGACATAATTTATAATGGCTCATTATTCAATATTTATTTGCATGACTGTAGCTAATTAATCCCAAGCTGTTTTATCTTTGTTGAACTAACATCAGTCTTTCTTTGAAAAAAAATACATTACAGTGGTATCTCTCTTCTTAAGTAGCACTGCTGAACACAAGGAGATCAGCAATGTTTGCCAACTCTAGGATTTATTGAACTTTTAAGAAAGTTATTTTGTCTTGGTTTTGTCTGCCTGTAGAAAACCTGTGTTCTTCATGCAGCTCAGCAGTGGTCACAAAGTGCAATATACAGCACAGTGGACATTTGTTTTGATTCTAATCATGCACTGGTAAATGATAAGTTGATTTGACCCTTGATCTGTTCACTTTTCTAAAAATTAAAAATGTAGTTAATACAAAAGAGGCAATTTTGTGCTTTATTTGTCCATTTTGTTGCAGCTTTATAAAGGGAAAGCCTGCATGTTTAGTCCCTGTAGACATTCTTTTGTCTGTGAGGTGAAAATAAAATGTCATGGCACAGGCAAAATGCTTGATTGGTAGTTCAGTCCTTCTCTTATATTTCTGACATTAACCACATCTTAGAGAATAACAGTTACTGAAAGATTGATGCCTTTGGCAACTGGAGTCAAATGCATTCACAGTAAATATTAATTTCAGTATTTCCTTACACACTTATTTGAGAATGTGCAGAAATGTACATACTGAAGATACAAAATCCTCCCTGTTTGTGCAGGTAATACCATTTGCCTTCTGGACAAAGTGGATACCATAATTATAAATAAAGATGGAGAAACCAAGATGCCCACCCATCTAGGGAAAAGAAAAGCCAATAAATATTTAAAGAAGTTTCTGTTTTCAGATCCTGCATGTGTTTTATACAGGGAATGTGCTTGAAAGAAAATACAGTCCTGCATGCAGGGAGAATGTGAATGAGTGCAAAAGAAGCACCTAAGGAGTTCCCAGCCCCAAAGCCCTCTGGACCAACCCATCACATAATTCATAAGGTCAGGGAGGTCACAGCATGGGAAAGGTTTGCTGGTGACCCAGAGCTGCTCAGAGTGGTACAAAGAGAGATAAGTGGCACTAGGAAAGACCTTGGGAAAATTATTGCCTAGGCTGTAAGATACCAGAAGAAGTGTGATAGAGATGAATGTAAAAAGATGCACAACATGGCAAACAATTCACACATAAAATTCTGCTTCTGAGCAAACCAGAGCCCCTCAGGACTGAGGCCTTGGGAAACAGCACCTGTTTCCTTTCAGCTCAGTGTTTGGTGGAAGCCAAAAAAGCACATAAAATGAAATGATATATCAGGTTAAAAAGTATTCCAAGGGGAAAATGGGGAATTACATAGAGAGATCCCTGTTACTGAACAGACATATTGGAGCAGGCAGGGAAAATCCTTTGGTCTGAAATTGGTGGATGTAGGCTGAAGCAGGAGGAAGAAATTTCTCACAGATTTCTCCTGCTATTACAATTCCTTGGGTATCTACTGATGGACAATTTCAGGTGAGGTGGATATTTGCTCTGAACCAGTAAGACCTTGTTCATGTTTTTATGGGACACAGGAGGGCTGCATTAAATTCCAGCTCTTCACAGAGACCAAGTTCTTTTCCTGGTGACTTAATCTTAACCTTGAATAAATTTTTTCAAACTTCTGAGTGAACATAAAGTTTGTGACCTTTCATAAGGAGACTCCTGCACCTATGAAAATTATTCCCACTAGTTTTCAGTGAACTTTGCAGAAGGCAGGAACATTGTGAGCTTTTAAAACCAGGAGTCTTCATCCTTTTATTCAGCTTGAGAGGCAGCCAACACACCTGTAGATGCCTAAAAGCAATTACAACAGTAATTATTTACATTTTAGTACCAAAATTATTAGTCTTACTGTGGAAACTCAGTCTAGTTAAAAATTGGCTTCTGTTTGTGCCAAGACTGAATTTCTCTGTCTTTCCTTGAGCCCTACCCAACCAGGAGCATGGTTTGAAAAGGTTACTCAGCAGGGTACATAGCAGTTTTATTCAAATGCATATAATGAGAGGGTGTGAGAGAAACAGTTGAGTCAGACACAGCTTGCAGTTATTCGCTGCCTATGTGGGATTAAGCAAGGGACCTTATGGTGAAAGCTCAGGATTAGAGGGTTAGTTCTGAAAGCTGTTTGATGCTACAGTACCAAAATGAACATTTAACTGTTGTGGTATAAAGAACTACTTGTCTCTCTTTGCTCAGCTGTGCACCTACACGTGATTTCAGCTGTCAGCTCCTGCAGAAGTCATACTGTGGGTGCACCCACATGGATGAACTTCAGAGCCAGGTTGCAGATTCTTCCCAGCCCTGTTTCTGGCCTGGTCTCCTTCTGCTTCTGGCTGGAGCAGTTGGATGGATCCTGGTCCTGGTCCATTGCCTGCCAAGTCAAGGGCTATCAGACCCCCATTATCTGCTCCATTATCTGCTCCTGTGGGACAATGGGTGAGGGCAAGGTTTCCACTGACTCATGCTCAGCTCCTGGCTTGGCTTATTCCTTGGAGCAGCTGGCCCTTGTTGTCCCCAAGGTGAGACCTGTCACCCTGTCAGTACAGTCAGTGGTAATGGGTAAAGCAGACATTTTCACAGCAGGTCTACTCGAGTGTTGTTTGGGTGGATGTTGCAGTTGAATGAGTCTTTGATAGGATAATTATTATTGTCATGGCCCTCTGTGATAGTTCCTATGCTAGAATGGTCCTGAATGGAAAAAGAACTTTATCCAGTAATCCCCCCTTACATTCAAAGTTGTAGTTGCTATAAAACATAGGCAAGAGGGATGTTCTATCTCAGAGACTGAAGAGTGTGATGAATTTCTAGTTCTTTTCTAGTAGATTACAATAGCCACCTTCAATGCTAAAACTGCTCATCATTCTCACAGTTTTACCTTTGCTTTCAACTTTAAGGCAGTAGATCTCTGCATAATCCACAAAAAGGTAGGTAGGGTTACTGTAACTCAAAGCTTCTTATATTTACATGTAATTGATCTGATTGTGATGACTGTAATTGATCTGATTGTGCATAACTGACATGGCTTCCATTTATTCAGATCTGTAAATACAAAATGGGAAACATAGATTATCCCAACTTTATCTCTCCTCTGATCACTTTGCTGTTTCCAGCCCTGTCAGGTTCTCAGTTTCCCAATGTCTTGTTTAATTTACTGTGCTCTAGAATTCATCTTTCTATGTAAGAATCAATAGGGCTTCTTAGAGTCAAAGGAATTTAAAAGGCCAAAGATGCCTGAGAAATTCTGTAGGAAATCTACAGTTTCTAGTATCTTCTGTGTAGGATTTCAAAGCAATTTTCCATTGGGAGTGATACTTCTCTTCCTCCCTCAGTCTACATTCTTCCATTTGCCAAATATTAAGGCTGGTTTTAAAGTTCTTTTCTTTTGAGCTCTTCAAGTGAAGATGACAAAGGGATTCAACAGAGAGTTTGATCCCTTTATTCTGCTCTTTCACTTGGCCAATTAAGACATTAAAAGTAGACATTACCTGTACCTACAGGCATTGCTACCCTGCATCCTTTGGCCATTACAATGATAATCTTATCATCACTTAGCATTAATTGAGATGTTCTGTTTGAACTTTCAAGCTGTCACACCTGACAGCCAACAATGTCCAGGGTATTTGTGAAAGATTACATGCATGCTGTAAAGGGAATCCATAAGAAACTGCAAATTATTCTATTCCAAACAGCTGGAGGACAATATTTTAGAACATCACCACCACTATCTACCATGAAAAAAAAAAACTCTCAGAAAGTACTAAATGAATAAAGAAATCTGGTTTGATGTTGTATCTGGTATTGCTTCGAGCAGGGGCCTGGACTAGGGATCTCCTGGGGTCCTTTCCAACCAGAATGATCCTAAGGTGAAAGTGAATCTCTCCTACATCCAAAAGAAAGCACAGTGCAAAGCAGATCCTTAGTGGATCTTTACTTTTGGAGGGAACCATTGCATCTTCTGAAAATCCAAACCTTGTGTGAAACATTTTTTTCACTGTTACACTTGGTCATTCATTTACTAATTTTCACATTCTTGAAGCAGTCAACATGACAATTGTACAGAATACAAAGAAGAAAGAAAAAAGAAAGAAAGAAAGAAAGGAATATTAAAAGAAGCTAAATAATGCTTTTAATCACTCTCCATAAGACTTCCTGCCCAAATGACTCAGTATTTTTTACATCTGGGGAATTGTTTAGTACCTTTATGCTTTTAAAAAGGACACAAAGATAGTATGAGTTAGGCAAATGCACTTGTATTTCTTGAAAGATGGACCTCATGTATTCCTAGAAAGAAAGGGCTGATGGGCTTTTTGAATTGTGAATTTTTGTGGATTGTGAACTGCTTTTATCTTTCTGTGATTCAGCCTTGTCTGAACCCTTTAAGTCAGTCCCTACTGGAGTCTTCCCTAGAAAGTGGTTATCTTAGGCTACCTATTTCAAGGTTTCATGTCTCTTCCTTTGGATATAAAGGGAAGAAATGGAAAAAGGGACAGTAGCTTAGAAAGAGGTCCAAGTGTCAAATTTTAAATTGTTGCTATGTCACATGCTATCTCTGAGAAGAGGATGTAATAATCTAGAAAATATGAGTTTGGCAAGATCCATGTATAATGAATATTTTATACAGTGAACTCGGCTTTCAGCGCATAATTTAGATAGTTGGAAAGAAGTCTTGCATCTGTTGTGATATCTCCACCTCCAGAAAAACCCAGAATGCTTCATTCATAGCACCCAATGGGCTCCTCTCTGGGAGGCTTTAAAAAAGCCTCCAGTGCAAAGAAAAAAGGAAAAAGGAAGAAATCCGATTCAGAAGCTCTCAGGCACAGACAAATGTACAACATGACAAGCTGAGAGCAACTCTCCTGTCTCGCTTCATAACACTGATTTCCACTGGAGGAGGTCCAGAAGAGGGCTTAGCAAGGCAGGCAATTCCAGCTAAACAAAAGCACAGCCAGGTAGCTTTAAAAACTCACCAGGGACATCAAGCCCAAAGACTGAAGGCTTTTTGCTGTTCCCAGCTATGGAAAACACTAACAAACAAAACCAAAGCAAAACAAGGAAAAAAAACCCACCAAAAACCAAAAGCAAAAGTAAAAACAAACAAAAACAAACAAACAAACAAACCCACAAAAACCCACCACCAAAAATAACAGCAATAAAACCCCACCCCAGATTATATTTAGTTATTTTTCTTTAGTGATTTTGTTCACTAATTGGGAGTGTAAACCTTTCTGCTAACACAATAAGATTTTGTCCAATAAAGGCAGTTGATTCTTCTTAGGGGAATTTGCTAATTTGACAGATCACACAAGCAGCACGTTATGTGCTTGGCAGACACATTCTTTGATTCTCTATGATTCCCCTCAAAATTCAGGGAAGAATGTTTTTTGCATCAATGAACAAGGATTATCTTAGAGTCTTAGAGTCTGGTAAAATTGCTAGCCCATCAGAACAGAGAGTTTATTATTCGTGGTTAATATATCTAAAATGCAGGAACAATTCAACTGACAGGGTAGTCCTATATAGTGGAAGATGAAAATTGCTCTGGAGGTTGAAAACAGGAATTACTTTTCTTCAGAGATGTGAAAGAAACCATACAGACTGCAGAAGGATAAGCAGCCCTGGGAAAGGAATGTTACCTCTTGAAAAAAGTACTGGATCCCAGATTGCAGATTTTCAGTTATATTACATTCCTAAGCAGGAGAACAAATATTAAAACACTTAAAAAAAAAAAAAGAAAAGAAAAGAAAAGAAAAGAAAAGAAAAGAAAAGAAAAGAAAAGAAAAGAAAAGAAAAGAAAAGAAAAGAAAAGAAAAGAAAAGAAAAGAAAAGAAAAGAAAAGAAAAGAAAAGAAAAGAAAAGAAAAAAGAAAAGAAAAGAAAAGATGCCATAGAAAGCTACAACAGTAGCTTCCATTATACAGTGTAGGGAGCATGCAGAGGTATCACCCAAGGACACTCTTCTCCAAACCCCCAAACACTCTTCCTCCAAATACAACTTTTAATATTTACCTGCAAAATAAGGGCTCTACTCACAGGTTTCTCATCCCTCTAGTAGGGAGTACTCTTTGGATCATCAAAGAGATTGACCATCACCTTTTTTAATACTCCAATATCATGCCACAGGGATTTGCCTAATTTTTCGAGCTGAAGTGTACTGAAAAATAATATAATAAATAATATATTAAAATAATAATCTTGTCTCAGCTCCACAAAAGAGACTGATGTCATTCTTGAACCCTCATTTACCAGTCCTTTCCCTCCCCACTACACAGCCCTCTGGCAGTGAAGCAAGGCTGCCAATTTGTCTGTGCCCCCCTCCTGCCCAATCCTCAGAATCAACATGGCCAAGGCTGTGCCATTGGCTGGGCACCATTCTCCTTCCTCCTCTCTCCTAACTCAATAAAAACTCTATTCATGAAGTCTCCTAATATTTCTGTGAGGTCTCAAGTTCAGAATAATGAAAAATACTTCAAAGATGCAATGGGGCCACTGCAGCATTTTGCATCCTCCTGATGCCTCCCAAGGTAGAAGCAAAGAAGTTCTGCAAGCTCCTGGCAATTCTGTTATTTAATCAAAGCCAGAGGTCATTTTGGACTGGGGTGCAAAACCTTGTGAAGAATTTGGCTAAAACACGCCCAGCTCAGATAACCATTTGTTGTGTGCTGAAACCATCAATGTGTTTATTCTTGAGTACTTTGCTTCTCTTTCCTTGCCATTCAAATCTCATCCTCACCCATTCCAAGGCAAGCATTAAAATTGTTAACCACAAAATCCTGAGGTCAGATCAAGTAACTTAAGAAAAACAGAGGGAGCAAGAACAATGTCTTCAAGCAATAGTGACATAGGAGACAAGAATTTTAAAAGCCCTAATCTCAGGTGAGGCAGTCAAGCAATACCAGCTTTCCTGTAGCTCCTTTTCCTGCTCTTAAACTAGGAGTGAAAAAAAAGTCATCAGCCATTTACTCTGGATGTTGTGACACTGTACTGGCCAAGCTCAGTTCTGGCAGCCCACATTTTTGGAACCTGAGAGTAGAAACACTGACTCATGAATCCTGTAGCTAAACTGGTGTTTTATGAATATGACTGCAAGGGGATGCAAGCTGAGCTCTGTATTTTTACCAAGGCATAAGAATATTGTGTACACTTGTTTGATATTTTCACATCTTTAGTATGTTTCTGTGGACTGATTCCATGGCATTTTTTTTCCTAAAATATCTTTCTATAACAGTAGAAAAAAGGATTCTTAGTTTATACATCCCTGACTGGAGCACCATCTTTAAACTTTATATATATCTGACTGACAGCTGGCAGAATTAAACAATGTTAGTTTTACCCTTCTGAAACAGGATTTGTCTTTAAGTGTGTCTTATCCTTACTTTGAATTCTTCTGCAAGCATAGAAACTTGGGTACTGCTTCATAGTGCTTCCATGAATTCTGGAGAAATGGAATATTTTTTCTTTTTTGGAGACAAAAGAATTCGGCTTCCACTTCCATTGTTTATGATGTTTCCTAGAATCCCCTCTGGAGAGTTTTGCCCACATCTATTTGGCAAAACATGGGTGAAATCTATTGCTGGAGATGTAACAGTGAAGGATGCTGGAGGCAGGGTTCATCTGAATATCACCCCAAAAATGCTCCAGGCTGACCCCTCTGCTGTGTTGGGACAAAGGGCTGCCTGTGGGTCATTCATCCCCTGCCAGGTCTGAGTGTCACCAGAGCAGTGACCTGCAACCCCAAGGATGCAAGGGAGGGCAGAAGTCCCAGTGTAATACAGGTACACACAAACCCAGCTTCACTGGGACACTGAGATGCAGAGATACAGCACTTCATAGTTCTCTTTTTACAAAAAAACTGAGCCTGAACTACAAAAGCTTTGGAAACTGCAAAACACATTTTAAAATTTGTCAGGGGAAAAAAAATGAAGATAATCGTTTAAGTCAAAATAACAAATGAATCATTAAAAAGTACTGTGTCTGAAAGCTTGTGAGCTTGTGCACATTTTGTGAAGGGTGTTACTTGATAGTGCTTGTCCCTCATACTTCTGACACTCAGGCAGTCAGATTTCACTCCATAAATGGAAGAATAGTGCCCCAAAAAGTGGCACAGTCATAGCTGCTCCCATACCACAGGTAGAAGCCACCAAGGCCAGGGCATTCCCTTCTAGCTTTGCACACTTTTGTCTGGCCCCAAAATCAGACTTTTCACTAGAGATGACTGTAGGTTTCTCCTACAGTCAATGGAGAGGGAGAAGCACCTTTGAGGGACTGACTCCTGCTTGCTGGCAGCATTTATTTTAGATTTTTGCTACCAGTCTGCAGTGTCTGCTGCTGAGAGTGTGACTGGGAGAGGAGCAGGAGGTGCCAGATGCTGAGGTTGGTCATGGCCATGGGGCCCCTAAGCTCCACTGCAGAGAGACAAAATGCAGCACTGTAAATATTTCACTGAGCTTGCTCACACCCCAAAATGTTTGAAGATATTTCCACGATGGTTAAATCTGTGTGGCTGATGTCTCTATTTCTTTTGTGGAGCTAATTGTTAGTTGAGAGCCAGCAATTCAAACACCACCAAAAGGGATTTCCCATCCACAGCATGACTTCTTGTATTGACATCTTTCCTTGTAGTTTTTACTATAACCAAAGAGATGGTATTTCACATGAGCTTAATAATGCTCAGGAAAAGGATAAACACTGTTTCTAAGAACATTTTCTCTGTTCATTCCCATTCCTAATAAAAATACATGTGCAGAAATCTACAGGCTTGACTACAATGCTTGTAGGTGCTTCCTCCACACAGAACAAGAGTTTTAAAAACAGAATCTAAGAGGTTAAAATGAGATTTTGAAAAAGATTTCAGAAATACTGAACATAAAAGAGGAAAGCATTAAGCTAAAATGCTGGTTCATTGAAAGGATGCTCTTCCCTCAGGTTTATTCCTTTTTGCTTCAGACAGTCTAGGGATGAGTTGGAGCTGGCTTTTCTTATAAAAAAAGTAAAGCTATGTGTTTTGTGCTAGTGAGATAGTGCATAGGAGAAACATTTTTAAATGAACACTTTTAAGTTGAATTTCACAACAGTGACATACCTGTAGGCATTTGTGCTGCATGAGTAATAGTGAAAAAGACTATCAGGTTGTTATAGCAACCAGCATTAAGCAACGACTTCATGAGAGCAGTTGAGTGACATCAGAAAAGCACCTTGAAAGCAGCTGCTTTATTGTGAAGCTCTGCTGGGGTTTAACCCCAGCCTGGGACTGAGTACCCCACAGCCCCTCAGTCCACTCACCCTGGGGGGGAGGAGAATCAAAAAAAAAGGTAAACCTCATGGGTTGACATAAGAATAGTTCAATAATTGAAACAAAACAAAATATACTACTCCTATTAATATATAATAATAGTTGTAATGAAAAGAAAAAAGGAAGGAATAAAAAACCCCAAGAAGTGGAACATGCTGTAATTTCTCACTACCCACAGGGTGATGCCCATCCCACCCCTGAAGGGGGATCCCCCCAGCCCCAGCCACCTTTCCTGTTTGTCCACTGAACAGGAGGCTCTGTGGTGTGGAACAGGTCCTGGGCCAGTTTGGTCAGTAGGGTCCTAGACATAATTCCATACTTCCTGTGCACCCCCTCCCTGGCAGAGCCTGACACACAGAAACCCTTGGTGTTAGCACTCAACAACTAAAACACCACTGTGCTATCAACATTAGTCACAGCACTGCACCAGGAGGAAAATGAACTCTGTCCCAGCTGAAACCAGCACTGACTCATTTCACAGGACAGGCTGAATCAGTTTCTTTCCTCCCAGTCCCCTGAAGCTTGAAGGAGCTATGAGTGCAGGGGAACTTCAGCTTTTGTCTCATGCTCGGTGCAGGGATGAGCACAAGCATCTGGATGAGCAGGACATGAGCCCCATGGGTTTGGAGGATGCTCTCTTGTCTATCTCATAGCTCACTGAGCACTTCTAGGAAGGATTTCTTCCCCCAAAACTTTGCTTCCTGTCACTCCTCCAAATTTCAGACTATCTCCTTGACCCAAAGTTTCTGTGCCCTCAAACTTCTGTGGGTTTCTGCTTTCTTGGCACGTAATTATTACACAAAGCCTTGAAATGCCCAAGGAAAAAGGAGGCCTACAAAAGGCAGAAAAAGTGACTGGGTTTGGGCTGGAGTTGGGATGGCTGTGGTGCTGTTGGAAGAAGTACCTGATATTCTGAGTGGTATCTGAGGAGGCACTGATCATTTTCATCCTCATGATGGTTTCTTCAGAACCAGATTCAATTCCCTTTCAGGTCCCTTCTCTTATTCCTGTTACCTGAGAGACTCCAGAGTTATAGGGATGGAGGGTTTTTTAGATATTTATAGGTTTTTTCATCCAGTTTTATATACTTTGTTTCACCCTAGAGGCTTAAATAGACAAAGGGTGGTGGCTTCTTGTCCCTGTTACTTCTTGCTAGCACACTAGCAGTGGATTGGATGAGATCACCTACCTTACACCCTTTCCCCAAAAGATAGGGAAGTAAAGATTCAAGGATTTGATAGGTGGATATAGAAGACTATCTCCAGTTTTCCTCTTCTCTGGTCTCTTCAGCTCCCTTGTCTAACCCACAGTTTTCTATCATCTCGACAGTTTCAGTTTCTTTGTGGTTTCAGTACATCTTTTTGCTCACCTGCCTGCTTATATGCAAAGAGAAGGTAAACAAGAGCTTGGTGCTTCAGATGGTAGGGAAACACAGGTGTAAGGAATGTAGACTCTAGGGAAAAAAATTAAAGCGGTTTTAGGCATATTACTTAAGAAAGCCAAAGAAAATTTCTACAATAGCAATTTTCTTCACTGAAGAACATGATTTATATTTATAGAAATGAGGCTACTAGTGCAACTGCAGGATGCTTTTCCAGACAGGCTCCTTCCAGGCACTGCTCCATCATTGCATTTCTGAGATGTAACCTGCTGGATCCAGGCAATCAGATCACACAGATGCTGATTGGGTGCACGAGGCAAATGGGAATAAAGAATGAAAGGCTATAAGACATCACTCAGAGTGAGACAGAGAAATGGCAGAGGGGGTCAGTAAGGAGGGACAGATAACTTAGTCTCATGTGTGATACATGAAACTTGGTGGATCTGCATATTCATTGCTGGGGACAAGCACCAATTGCACTCCAGAAGCAGACAGCATCAGCCAGTGACTGCTTGGGTGCTGCAACAGCTCCCAGGGGGATGCATCATGCATTTCTGGTTTTGTACTTGGCTGGAAAGATTGAACTCATTGCAGGGTGTCTGCTCCTGATGCAATGAAAGGAGACCATGAGAAGCTTTTTGGATTAGTTTCTCTCAGAAACTGAGAAGAGACTCCAGTCCTCCAGGCTCTTTTCCAGAAAAATATGACCTTTATGTCAAGATTCTAAACATGAAGAAAGCAAGTGCTCCCAACTGATAATATTTAGAACAGTAACCAAAATGGCCACAAACACTCCAGATTTCAAAGATACTGCATGAGTCACTGATAAGTGCTGTACAGGACTCTTTAGCTGTGACAGGATCAGAAAGTTACCTCCCACCACGTTGTGTACAGTCATTTCTTAATGACTCAGCCTGCTCTGACTGTAGAGAACCACGGCATTGAGTCTCAGTTTTTGGCCCAGCAGTGGCTAATGAACCTCAGCAGAGAGGACAGAAGCCACTGATTATTTGAGCATCTGGACATATGAGAAAAGGAGCAAGAATAGAGGTATCTGAAAAAGATAGAGGGGGAAAAAAGACCCATTAGAATGCCAAGACATTTAGTTTCATTGCCTGTGTAACAGAACTCCCTATAAAGAGTCCCTATAGGGGCTATAAAGACTCCCTATAAAGACTCCCTATAAAGAAAAAATATCTAGTCTGGCTTCCCTTCTCCTTATATCTTTGAATGAACTATCCAGAGGAGGAAGAGAGATGCTGCATCCTTGGACAACTCCTTTTTCCACAGATAAAACATAAATGCCAAGAGACATGAGCAGTAGATGTCCCACACATTTGTTGACCTGTAAAAAGTGAAAATCCCAAATTCAGTAGCAGTCATAAGAGTCTGAAAGCAATCCAGAAAAAGATGGCATTAGCCTATAGTGGTTTGAGTCTTGCCTAAGAAGCTGAGGCTAGAAGACAAAACTCATCATTGATTTCTAAGTTAATTTCAAGGCTTGCACTTTCGTCCTTGGTAGGACATAGCAGCTCAAAAGCATAAAAGTACCTTTCCAAGGAAATTCCTTTCTAAATCTGCATTCAGATTGTTCAGTTCAGCTGTTACTCTCTTGATCCTGAGGGGCTTTTCCCTCTCATCTGCTTTGAGTAAAGCTCTCCTACCAGTCAGTGTGGTCACATCTTTGAAGCTGTGCAGCTTCCTTGTTTTTCTTTCCTTTCTCCCAGCTCTGAGGCAGGGATGATTTCTGGTTCTGCATGAAGATGCATGAAATGAGAGCTCTTCATCTCACCAAGACAAGAAAGGATTTCAGCCTCATACATAGAGTGTTGCATAGAAAAAGGAAGCAAAATGCTTCAGGAGTTATAAGACTTCAGAATTCAAGCATTCATTCAAACAAAGGCAACACACATGAGTGTGAGGTTTGCATGTGTACATACACGTGTATAGCATGTATAGATAGATAGACACATATATAAAGCAAGTCTTTAAAACAAGAGTGGACTCATACCAAGTATTATATAAAAGAAATTACCATAATTCTGGAAAAGATCCAATCTATTTTTCCACAAATTTAATGGAAATTGCTGTTACACTGAAAATGTTAGACTGTCTGTTTCTGAAGCCAGAATAGGCAACAAAACCACACTTTTTCCGTATACACTTACTACAACAAACTGAAACTAATAAATAAATAAATCTGTATACCTGTTATAAACTGAGCTCACCAAATTGTAAACAAATATAGTTGGACATCTAATCTGCATTAGGCAGCCAGTTTGAGGTTTGTCTTTCTTATTTCTCTGCACGTTACCTCAGCACATGTGAGTTGTCCCCAAAGTCCACCCCACATGTCCTAGCTATCCACAGCAAAAGACATAAACACTACCAGAAGGTGCCTCTAAATACAGTGATTTCAGATGAAGCCTAGGCCAAATATTTTTTAATTGCCCCAATAGAGAGATGTGAGTTGGCTTTAAATTTCATGGTGGGGGTTGTATGAAAACTCCCCAAAGAAAGCTCTGTAACAGAAGAATGCAAAAAATGGTTGAAATTCAGAAGAGGAAATTAATGATGTCGTGTCTCCACCTGGTCTGCAAAGGGAAAGGAAGGATCCTTGTCTATGCTGAATGTGCCCTGGCCAGCCATGGGAGATGTCTGAGGCCTGGCACTGACCTGTACATCCAAACTGAGCCAAAAGCAGATCCTTGTGAATCCATCTGCTGCAGAACAAATCACTGATCAGGCACCCAGCCTGGCTCTCCACCCAACAGCCCCACAGGATGGGACTGCAGGGAGAGCCTGGACCTGTACAGAGATTTCAGGCACTGGCCTGATACAGTGCAGGTAAATAAATGCAGACAGCCTCAGAAATGCCATTCAAATTCTTTAGAGATACAGAGATGGTTGGATGATGGCAGAATTTCAGTATGGGGAAGATTAACTCACTTGATTGCAGATCTGAGCCACATTTACCTGCAAATCTGCCTTCAGTGAGTCACATGTACACATTTTCCTTCATGGAAAGGGAATCTCATCTGCTTCTGATTGCATCCATGAGATTTTCTGGTCTTCTCTGTACCTGCTAAGGGTCCCTTCAGTTTCTCTTTTTCTTCTTCCCTTGCCTTACCTCATGCAGTATTTCCCAGCTGCTCATTGTCCTGACATCCTCTTGTCCTTCCAAACTCTTCCTTATCTCATGTTTTCCAGATCTGTCACTGTCCTTTTCTGATTTTCTGTATCTTCCTCCCACACCTTACATTCCCATCTGCAGTCCTCAGCACAAGATTTTACAGTTTTTTAGCAAAAACTGCTGGCAAACAGTGGTGGTTGCCATTGCCCACAGTAACTGTTTACCCATTTATATGGGCAAACATGACCAAAACCTATGCTGCCAGAAGGAATAATACCAGACATATCCAATTTGTTTGGATCATACAGATCTCACAACTGCTCTAGACCGGGGGGACTTCACCCTACCACACAGACAAAGGTTTTCCTTGCAATGGCTCTTTCACAGTCCAAGACAAATTGTACTGTCACAGAGACTTGACCATGGGAATGTGTCCTTCACTTGACATCCAAAACTCTAAAGAGCTAAATTCATATGTGGAACCCCAAACAGATGCCATTGTGGTTCACAATATACTTTTTATCACCAATGAGCTCCACAAAGATTTCCTCCAGATTAGCTTTCTGTCTAAACACACTAAATCTGTGACCATTGATTTCCACATAGTTATAATCTTATGGTACTTGTCAACCAAAATTAAATTTGCACAAATGTCCTTGCCATTGGGTATGTAGAATTCAGTTATTAAAATATCCTTTCAAGTTTTGAAAATGTTGTCAGCAGTAGATCTGTGGCTTTGTACACTGGCAAATATAAATCAAAACAGTATAATTGGAAAAAAAAAATTGCTCCCAAAATGAAAATGCAATTTTGAAAAATCTACAATGGTATTCTGAGGGAAGAGAAATAGAGTGATTAAAGAGAACACTGAAAAAATATAAAATATATTCAAAAGCCCATTTTTGCTTCTTTAATATCTTAATGTAAAAGCTTCTGGCTCTAATTAAAACCTTCATATCACTTAACTAACATCCACTGCTACAAAGTGATAACAAACTTAAATCACAAGACTGATCTTTTGAATATGAAGAATTCTAGTCTCAGAGATAATTAAATCCTAATCAATTGAGGCCTTATCTGATTATAAACCCGAGATCTTTCTGTCACACTCTAATCACAATATATTTCTTGGCTGTCCTAGAACAGGACTGCTCAACCTCTTAGGCCAAAATGAGAACAATTTTTCAGACATAGCTTTAATTGGATTAAGGGCACTGTCAAGCTTGGCTTCCCATAACCACTTGTTTTGGCTTCTTAAGCCTACTGCTATCACCATGAAAAGTCTGGTTTTTCCTAAAGATAAGACTCTGGCAGTGTTTGATCTTGTGGAGGGGTGCAAATGGACTGTGGTCCTGCAGATTTCAGCAGGATGGAAAGCAAGGATGTGTCCCACTAGGGTCTCAAAAGATCCAGGCAAAAACGTGGTGCACTAAGTGGGAAGAGATTAATGACTGTCAGGCTGACAGGATGCAGAGAGAACTGAACACCAGCTTTGAGTAAGAGTGATATGTTAATGGAAGTAAAGTGAATGCTGGCATTTGCCTTAGTAGAGAAAGACAGCACATCCTGTGAAAAAGTTCTTATCAAATGAAAGCTGAATGCCAAACATAAGATGCCTACATTTTATCACCAAAATGGAGCTGGATCTCTCTCTGTTCTCCTTAGTTAACTGGTCTTCACCAAACCAGAAAAGCAAGTCACACTTATTCACATGGCCAAATACAGTGTCAGTTTCTAATATTAAATAATGAAATTTAAGATTTAGGAGTGATCTAGTTCATGGCAACAAAAACCATCACAGGCAACAGACCCTATTCTGAGTTTCCCACAACCTCATGTGTGGTTCACACATCTCAGTAAGTAAAGGGGATAATTTAGCAATTTGCCTCTATTATTTCTTAAATTATCTTCCTATTTCTTTCATTGGTTTTTTCACATACCAATCTAAACCACATTTTTAATGCCTCATTTTTGACATTTTTAGTGTTATTTCTCTATAAAACTAGTGAGTAATTACAATTCTTCAAAATTTTTCCTATGAGGTAGCAACTCATAGGAGTTGCTAACTTAGGAAAAATTAGTTAGTACTAGAGCAGGACTCTCCTTCAAAAGGATGACCTGTTGAAAAATTACAAAAATTACATTGAGACCAGAAATTTCATTAGTAAAAACACCAAATAAAGCACTCAATTCTCCAAAGTTTTCATCACTGTGAATGTCTTTTTATTACACTCTCCTGGGGGCAATTTTAAAAATAATTTTTATTATTGATCAGGGAAAGCATCCACGTGACTTCCTGAGCATGCAGTCTTCTCCCTGAACCATGACCAAATGCAATACAGAGGTGAAAGGAAAGAACATTTTGGGGGCTCCAGACAGGTTCCCATTGTGCAGCCAAGTGTGGCTGGTGCAGGGAGGTAGATTGGAGCAGAGAGCAGAAACTGAGTGAGGCACAGCCCCTCAGAGGCCAGGGCAAACTGAGGAATTTAATCCATGGCTCTCAAATCCTGGCTCCAATCCTGATCCTGGAGAGCACCTCCTCTCTGTTAGATCAGTGTAGCTAATGGCCAAAAGATGGTCAAAAAGAATCAGTGCTGCAGAAAGTGAGGAACTCACCACTTCTGACTTGTAGTAGCAGCAGGTGGAATGACAAAACTTCATTTCCAGTAAGGGAGGTTTCACACTCTTTCTTTATAAAGTCCTTCTTAAGGTACTTTTCTCTTTATGAATTTCAATGTAGATATGGACTGCAGGACAGAGCTGCCTGGATTGCAGAGACACGAGAGATGACACCTGCTGTGGTTTATGTGGTAACACTCTTTCCTCTTACATCTGATGCAGGATGACATGGATCACCCTGTGACTGAATTCCTCTGGACAGGTCAAGAGGCTTCATTACAGCTCCAGCCTTGGGATGCCTGCATGCTCCTCTGCTTCCCTCCTGGAGCATCTCATCAGCATCTGGTTGTCATTCAGTGTGTTCACTGCCCCCTCCATAAAGCTGGCAGTCACACTTCCTCATGCTAGCTGCCTCACAGTTCTTCCCTCTGCTCTGCTCTCCTGAACCTGTCTTCACACAGAGCTGCCAGTGACCCTGCACTGCAGAAACAGATGGACACAGGCTGCTGCACCCACCAGATACCCAACTGCACTTCCTTCCATGGCATAAAAGGTATCAGCCTTAATTCTTGGCTGGGAGTTCCTGCAGTGCCAGGCTCAATCACAGCTGTGTGGTGCTGCTGGGTGGGCTCCTGCCCACGGGCTGCTGCTGCCTGCCCAGCTGAGCTGAGCCCTCTGAGCCCAGCACCATCAGCACCCACACCCACAGCAGGGAGCATCCCCCCACCAACAGCAAATCAGTGCTTGGGGGTTCAGTACAGGCACTTGAAGCATCATAACATAAATAAACTATGGGTGAGATGAAGGGAAAAATAGTCAAATAATTTCCTGTTGTGTAATTACAATAAAAATAGCAAATCCTGAATAAAGTTATTGCTTCATTCTTGTATCCATGGCAACAGGAATGGAGACTGGCAGACTGGCTGCAGATGAACACAGCGTCCTCCACCCCAGCAGCAGCTCAGCCTGCCCAGTGCTTCAGCAGGCTGAAAGGTGGGGAAGGGCTGCTCTGCTGCTGGGCTGGGCTCTGCCCTGTGGTGAGAGGGACCAGAGGCAGGGAAACACAGATCCATGTTCAACAAGCTCTGCATAAGCCCATGACACTTACAGAGCATCCTGCTCTGCTCCCTGGGCCTTTTCCAAAGGCAGGCACAGGAAATCAGGGAGAAATGCACAGTGCACAGTGCCTGAGTTCTCAATCAGGAATCAGCACAAATCAAATGACAGGTGAGCAGCTGAAGTGGATCAACACCTCTCCATGTGCAGAAACAGGTTTCAGTGCTTGCCTCAGGTGCTAAGTTAAGTCAGCTGGGGCAGTTTGCATTCTGACCTAAAAAGGGGCTCAGTGTATTGGTGATATCTGTGAATTACCTATGGACATTGGTATGCTTGTGCTTCCTCTGTGAAACTTTATACAAGTCACAGAGTGCCAATGAGCAGCAGGTCAGTATCTGATAAAATCTTGACCATGGCCAGAATGGAATAAGCTACGTGAAGATTTATCAAGTCTTTGAGAGTGTCCTGCACTTCTCAGAATGGCTTAAACTAATTGTGAGATGGCTCTTCGGGGGTGTTTTGTAAAGCAACAGATTTAATAAAAGCAAAATAACAAACAATACAGAAACAGAAGAAAAAGCCAGGCACAGGTATCAGAGAAGCCTGACACCTTGCTACAACACCCTGAAAAGCACCTGAACTCCCCTGGGCACCCCTCCAAATACTTAACGATTTAGGAGGGATAACTTGGCTTGTTGCCAATAGAAGCAGTTACAGCTATTGAGAGACACCTACAAAACCCAACCAGTGCCCCTGTGCTGGCACTGGACCAGCCACAGGAGAGTATCACAGAAGATTCCAGTCCATTTTCCTTTTAACTTCAAAGATAAACTGAAACTCTTTTCTTTATATAGAAACACCTGCTTGGGTGTGGAAATGCATTACTAAAAGCATCTCCATTTTGGATAGTACCCTCATTTCTTCCCCAGTGAGTCTGTTGAAATAATGTTGATCATAATTATGTTGATATCAATATTGTCTGGAAAATAAAAACTGCCACACAGGTACAGAAGTATACCTTCAATTCCTATTGGAAAATATCCCTTCTTCAAGTTCTCTTGCCCTTATGAGTTTAAGTGCAAGAGATCAGGATACAAATTTCAAATGTCATGTCTAGGTGAACAGGGGCCACAACTATTGTACTCCAGCCACAACTATGTTTATTTCTGTGTTCTCATCTCCTGCTTATAATTAATTACTGGTTATAAAATTAATCCCCATGAAATGGATATTACATTTGATTATAGTAATCAGTTTTCATTTGATATCAATGTTCCTTTAAGTACAGTGAATTGCACTGCATTTTTAATGGAAAAATAATATAATACAAAATCCTATATGTTTCACTGATGACATAGTACCAGAAACACATAAAGTTCTTGCAACCTTATGTATGAAGAAGCAGCTTTTCTAATCAAAGTACTGGGAATATTAAAAATCTTCTATAAGTAATATAAGCATTATGAATATTGTGAACACTGAGCTGATGGGAAAAGTAAAACCACTTTACTATGTATTTTAGGTCAGAGGAAGATGGGTGAATAGCCTCCTTTAAAGAGATAACCATTTACAGAATACAGGCTCACTTCTTGGAGAAAAATAACTGTGCAAAATAGGACATAACAATCTGTGTTATGTAATACTGTCAATTTTTTTCTGTTTGTGAGTTGTAGTTGTTGGGGATTTTTTCCTCAAGGGCAATATTTGACGGAGATGCCATCTTTAGGGGATGGCCTTTCTATGGGGATTTGTATTCATTATAAGAAAATAAGGCAGGGGGAAAAATGGTTTTAATAACTCTTTTAACCCAGGTGAAAGCCATACAAAATGACCAAAGGAATCAAGTCTCTTTTTGATTCTTTAGTTTGACTAACTTTCTGTAGCATGGCTTTTGTAGGCAGCAGAGAATCACTCTATAAAGAAGAGTTAAACTTCTGCTGCTGTCCTGATACATGCAAATGTGAATTAAAGCTTTATTCCTAAATATCCTCTATGCACACTGGTGGATAACTCATTCCCCACTCAGAACATTGTCTAGTCTGGAGGGTGACTGGCATGACTTGGCTTGCACCTCACTCTGCTATCCCCAGCACCCACACTGCTCAGAGGGACAGATCCTGCTCAGCCACTCTCTGGCAGCAGTCCTGCCCTGCAGCTGTGCCAGGGATGGGTCAGCAATCCCCCAGGATGGACAACACGTGCCAGCACTGCCCATGTCCTCACCCTGTTTAGCTTGGAAATGGAAACAACTTTCATGGCTGAGAGGCAGCTTAGTTTCTCCCAGCAGCTGCTCACCTGAAGGTGAACAGAAAGCTCTCACTGTCACACCAATGTTCAGGGTTAATCCATCAGGCACTATTTGCTCTTGATCTGAATCACTGATGTGACTGGAAGAGGCACTGATGGAACTGAAAGGGAAAGACTGCTGCCTGATCCCCACTCTAAAAAAAAAAAAAAAAAAGCCTCTGGATCCAAAGGACACTTACATGAAAAATCTCCTGTTTTCCTCAATATCTGTTACATTTATCAACAGCAGCCTGTACTCCTCAAAGCCCTTTGCAAACCCTGTTGCTGTGTTCCTTTCACCTACAGTTTCTGCAGTCCCTACCTCTCCTTCACTGCTACCCTCTCAAGTATTTTTAGCCTCAGTGGTTATGCCCTTTGCCAGTGATTCTTCTCTACTTTCCTTCTGCCAAAGCCAGCCATATTCACCTTAGTAAATGGAACAATATTAGTAATGTCACCTTGGTAGGAAGGTCACAGCTGCAGTTCTGTCCATCATCCCAAGCAATTCCTATGAAGTGCTCATGGGCTGGCACAGAAGGATCTTCTGGTTTTTCTTTCAACAGATGATTTCAGTGCAGCTTCTGTTTCAGTGCAGTGCCTATTTTGAAGCAGAAGAGAGCATGACATGAGTGACATGGCCAGGCTGTGCTGCGCTATTGCACTCCCCTGCTCCAATACTGGCTCTCCTCCTCCCCAGACACAGGGCTAGCCTGTGCCAGGGTGGCACAGAGAGCTGGTCCTGCACCATTTAGTGTCTCAGACATAAGCTAATCAGCAGATGGAGCAAATGGGATCTCAGTGTAACGGTAGCTGGGGTATTTAATTCTTGCTGCAAAATTTTAGGGCCTCAGTTATTGCCAGTCTATTCCCTTAATGTGCTTATTCACTGCTTGGACTCGGTGATGAAAGCCCTCTATGCCATTACAATGGAAGGGAAATGTTTTCTTAGGAACACAGTAGTGGGTACAAGGGAGGAGCAACCTGAATTTGTGGCCCCTGGGTGAGACAGGAGATGCTGAAGGTGTTGGGGAAGAAGCAGCTTCCCCATTTGCACAGTGGCTGCACTGTGCCACAGCAGGTCCCACCCCATGTCCTGCAAGGCCACGGCCCTGCTGATGGGCACAAGTGGCACCACACACCAGGAGCTCTGCAGGGAACGTGGGCAGCTGTCCTGACCCAGCTCCAGCACAGCACCTGCTGGGGGTAACACCTGAGGGAAATTACTGAGGTTTTCCTACTGAAAGAATGGTGGAGGAAATAAATATTTTCTCATTATTTTAAAATATTTCCTCTGAGATTTTTCAATTTTTTTTCAAAACAAGACCCAGAAAAAAATATTGATCAGAAGCAGTTTCTGAAATTTTCTCTTATGTGTTCTCTTTAACAAATGATGCTTTTATCCCAATTTTCCCTGAACAAAATGAAACATTTTGCTACCGAAAAAAAAAAAAAAAAAAAAAAAAAAAAAAAAAAAAAAAAAAGAAGTGTTATTAATGTTGTTCCAGTAGCAAAGGACCGTGGTCTAGTAAGCCAGTATGGGATGCAGGAGAGCAATGTGTGCACAGCCCTGTGAGGGGATTGCACAAGGTTTAACCTTGGTTTTTGAAGCTGAGTCCTTTCCTGTGCAGCCCAGGTGGGCCATCATGTGAGAGCAAGGGCAACTCTCCTGTAAGACACTGTGGGGTTGGAGGATTAATGGTCCCAGGCAGCTGGTGAAGCACCCACTGTACACATGGGGTGCTACCAAGCCACATTCACAAGGATGGTGCATTTTCAGAGACTTCTTGTTTAAAACTATTCCATTTCTTTCCATCTTTGGAGCCTGACTTAGGCTTGCTCACGTTAAAACCCTTCTCACCCAGCCCAGCACTGGCAGAGATAACTGAAAATGATAGGAAGCAAAACTGTTTGTGGTGTCAGAGACTTCGGTCACAATTGTAAGTAAAATTAGTAAAAAAATCAGATGCAGCAACAACATGGCAATACAGAATCTGGTAATGCACACTTTTATCTAAAGCTCTAGCATCTGATTGATCTCACAGATTCAGAAAGACTTATGACTTTCACATGAGACATTTTTACATTATTAATGGCCTCCAGGATTCCCTGTTAGGGGAGTGGGAAAACAGAGTGTAATGTTCTTGTTGCTTTTAAAAAGGTCCCACAGGTCTTCTGAGGGAAATAAAGTTGCATTATTAGTTCCTAAAAGAAATGTGTTATTGAATAGATTTTTAAAAATTTTCCAGGTTTCTGGAAATGCTTTGTAATGTCAAATCTAAACAAACATTAATTTTCTGGGGATGTTTTTGTTAGGGTTCAACTTCTTTTCTTTTGTACAGATTATAAGAGTAGCTATCCCTACCCACAAAACTATTATTACTGTAGCTAAACAAATTAATGCAATGCATAATTTATGTTGTGTATTTATTTATTTCCATTTATGAATCATCTGGCTATATTTTTTTAAGTTAGTTCTTTGCATTGTTTTAGTATTTTTAAATTATTGTATTTCCCCTTGTGGCTGACTAAGTGGTTGCTCAGGGTTAGAAGTGGATATGTGAATTCAGTCAGTAAGCACCTAAGTCACCCCAACATCTCCTCTACTCCCAGACTAGGAAATCTCACTTTCAGTAGGATCTTAACCTACAAAAATCCTGTGTTGGGTACCCTCAAGGTGATCCAGTTTGAGATGGAGAAGTGTGACAAGTTAGGGATGTTTTAAAATAGTCCCTTTTCCCATTTACTTGATGTATTTTTGAGCACAGCAGAGTCAGCAAAGCATTCAGTTTAAAACAGCAGAGATGCAGGAGACTCCAACACACCAATTTCAGTTTCAGAAAGCAGCAGTGGCCCCTCTCTCTCCAGATCCCCTTGGCATTACTGTGCCATCACCATTACCCTGAGGATTGTGGATGGACCAGGGTACATTGGGTGCTCTACAGACTCAAGGCTTGCAAGTCTAGGGCTGAGAATCCTAAGGAGCTTATAAATAACCCAGAAAAATAAAAAGCCACAAACAAACAAACAAAGAGAGACAGAAGCACAACAGGATGAGGGATTCAGCCACAGACATGTGGTGAGCTGGAAGCAGAGGTTAATAGAGGCTCTGGGTCTCATGCACGCTATCCTTGGGGATCATGCCATATTCTCTTTATGGACTGAAAGCACTCAGTTGTGCCACATCAAGCTGTTTTTTCCAGTAGAAAGACTGGAAATAACCCATATGGAATCAGTGATATGGGTGGGACAGTAACAGACCTCCTTACCACCACCTACAGAAACAGGTACATCTCAAGAGCCTTCTCAGAATCATCACATCCCTGCAATTTCTGTGTATGCCTTCAGATGTGTTTTATCAGTTCCTCTACTGGGCCACTTTTTCTGACTTGAATGAGATCTTAGATCATATCTGCTACTTGAAATAAACCTAACCAAAAATATATTTGGAATGGTTGTCAAAACAGTCAAAAATTGTGAGCTCTCTGCAACCTCTTCCCTATGAAATCATTTCCTCTAACAAAAACAAAACAAAACAAAACAAAACAAAACAAAATGAAACAAAAAATAAGAGACAGCTTTCAAACAGTAATTGCAAACCTCTAGCTAGGTACAGGCAGATATAATGCTGTAGTGCCGCAGGTATTCAGACAGCTCAGAGGCACAGGCTAAGGTACAGGAACAGCTTTGTTGTGTCTGAGGGTGCAGGACTGAGTGATGTGTAGCTCCCAGGAATGTGGCTCTGTTTCTGTGATGGCTTTTACTGCAACAAGCTGGAGGTGGGTTGGTGTGCCTCCTCTTGCAGTCATTTCCTCAGTCAGTGCTTGTTCCATGTCCTCAATCTTTCCAGGGGGTCAGACCACATGCTGAACAATTTGTCAAGGTCTCCACTGGGGCTCTCTCTCTGTAATCTCCTCTTTGCTCTTTCAAACCCTGAAATCATTCCAGACCCAAGGGACCATCAACCAGTGCAGAGGAGTCTCCCTCTAATCATAGCTTCAGAAAGTAAGCCTTTGCTAATACTCTTCTCTACAGAAATGATAAATCCCCCTAAATCCTTTTCCAGTCTCGCACACCCATCAGCAGTGTCTGTACTGGTCTCCCCTAACTCTTGGCTGAGCATTTTCCTTCTGTGCTCTCTGCCACCTCTGGGATGCCTCCTTTCCCATTGGTTGTATTTGGAGAAGAGCCCTCTCCCACCCCAGACCCACACCTTGCCCTGGGGCCCAGGGAAGAAGCTCTGCAGTCAGATTCTGCCCCAGGAAACATCCAAAGAGAAATGGGAGATGCTCCCCCATCCTTGTGGGCAGCTAAGAAATGGAAAGTTTGCTACAATCTCCAGCTACCAGCTTCTACTAGGGGCTAATTGGGATCTTGGAGCTTAGAAGCCTTAGTACATCTATAGATGCTTCTACAGAAAAGTGTAAATTTATGTGGTTTAGTACCACAAGGAATCCCTTCCCTAATATCTTCACCCAGAGACACAATTGACTTCTTCTGTCATGGCTGCAAACTACAGAGCTTTCAGGAAGAAAGTGAAGGCCTTAGAGACCCTCTGAAGGAGGGCATAATACTTCCCAAATCAAAACTTCAAAGCTGCTAAAGCAGGAGGCAGCCCCTGGAGTTGTTCCTTCCAGACAGGCCATGCCAGGAGGGTGGTTACAGGCCATACTGTGCACATAGGAAAGTCTCCAGGATCTGAGATTGTGGGTTTGAAATAACAGCAGCAGATTTTAACAGCCTACAGATGTTTTGAAACATGATAAGTCATATTCCAGTAAATGATGAGGGACATTGCAAAGCAAGCCTGATTCCTTGGGACCCAGTGGAGCTACACCAGTGAAATCCCGAAATACCTATCAAAGAGTTTGACTTTCTGCAGTTTCTGGCTAATGTGCCTCTTCAGGCTTTCAGAAAGACAGTGACATTCCATCTAAAGGTTCAAAGCAGAACTTAAAGTATCACCAACTATCCAATATATAAGAACACACATTTAACAGATGCCGATGAATTGTACTGTACACATCAATTACTGTTTTTAATAGCATCCATTCATCCTCAGCAGTCCCAGTAGAAAAGCAGAAATGTGCTCCCTAATGCTGATCATAATTGTACCAGTCATAGAAAGTGATAGGACTGCTGTGAGCCCATACTGGGGAAGGACACCATTAATTATCACAGTGGAAGGAGGAATGATTTGCCTTTGTCACAAAAACAAACCTCAGCACTTGTTAACTCGGCAAAAGAAAAAACACTGAGATGTGTTAATTTGTCATAATGGAATTCATCTGGAAGGTCAGAGGAGTGTTTTGATATTTAGGAAACAAAAATACTAGATTATTTGCCAGATTAGATTGTCTGACACTAAGGATGTTGATATAAATGTATGCCTCTGTAGCACTGAAGAAAGGTGTTAGAAACAACCCTGAATGACCCAGACACTTACAGGATCATTTATTATTGTTATTTGTTTGGCAAGGGCACACTGAACCTTTTCTAAAGTGTTTCCACATTGATTTAATATTTCACATTTAGATTTGGCCTTCTGTGGGCCAGAAAATACAAAAAATAACAGGAATCAGGGATATTTTGTTCATGTTTCTGAGTGGCCAAACCTATTTCAGCAGGTTTCTAGTAGGCTGTGAACTGATAATATCCCAATTCCCTTTCCTGGGCAATGCAATATAAAGAGTATAAAGAAAAATAACAGGACAAACACAATCAGCCTGATCCTCCTCCTCAGCTTGCTGTCGGGATTACTGCAAGTAAGAACTTCTCTGGAGAAGAGATTGCAGGCAATAAAACTCTGGTTATTCTAGCAGGCTAAACTTTGGGAAGGAAGATGTCTGCTCATCCAGCTGTAGGGTGATAGGATTTGCTGCCATTAATTTTTTTCCCTTTCATTACACAGTTGGTAACAAAGTGAGGATTTGAAGGCTGAATTTTGATATAGCTCTTCTTGGAAACTCAAACAACTAAGATGGTTCAGCAAGATCTCAAAATGTACGAGGTTGAATCAGAACAAAACAGGGAAAAGTTTTTTAACTGTAAGTAAAAAGTCTGGGACTTCCCTCCAGCTGCTGCTGTTGTTCCTGGGAGCATTTCATGGAATTCTAGAATGGTTTGGGTAGGAATGGACCTTAAAGATCATCCAGTTCTAAGCCTGCCACAGGCAGGGATAACTTCCACCAGACCAGGCTGCTCAGAGCCCCATCCAACCTGACTTTGAACACTCCCAGGGATGGGACATCCACAGCTTCTCTGGGCAACTTGTTCCAGTGCCTCAGTTTGGGAATTATTTGGTTAGCAGACAAGTATTTTTAGTAAAACTTCCCTCTATTTCTGCAGGTTCTTAGAGTTTCCCACATAGCAATATTCAAAATGGGAAGAGAAAACTGTTTCAGGAGATTCCTGTGTAAGATGGTGGCATGAGGTTGGGAATGTCCAATCATTAGAAACTTAGTCCATCTACAATCTTCCAAAGGTGTAGAACATATTACTAAAAATATATTCTGATTTGATATATAGGGACATAGCTAAAAAGTAGCTTAATTCACCTATTGCTTGGTCAATTAGTTTCAAGTCCATTTAGAAACTATCACAGTTAGAAACTTAAGTGAGGTATAAAGCAAGGGCTGAAGAGGAGTGGAGCTCACATAAAAGTTTGGTGGACTCACAAGACACCCAGTGTCCAAAGTGAAAAATTAGACTTGACATGATGCAAAAAAAAACCAGTGCTGAACATTACCAAATTAATTATGCAGCCAAAGATTTTTGTATTAATCTTATCTCTGGATCATCTGTTAGCTCCCAAATGCAACAATGTGCTGGCACCTCTGGATTTCCAATCAAGCAAAACTACATTTGCATAATCCTCAGTAGCTTTTGGGGATGTGATTGCTTAAAAGATATGCATGAGGAATTGTGACTCAGGTAAAATGGGACTAGTCTGCTCAGTGCTCTGTGGCTGGATAATAAGGGTACAGCAAGCTCAATCAAAATTGTATTGGTTTGTTAATCTTAACTGCACCTACATGCCTAATAAATTTTTAGTGCTTCCTTTATTTGGAGAAACATTCTGAGCTCTTCATCTCATTAATTTGCACTTACTTTAAATTGGCACCTCTTATTTCCATAGTGGAAGGAGTCGTACAGAGTAGAAGTCTGTAAATATTTGAACTCCCAGCCCCAAGTCAAGACACAGAATCAATATACAGCTGTCTTTTAACTCAATATTCATCTTTTAGGAAAAGTTACTCATTTGTGTATAGCTGGCCCAGAGTGATAGGATTGGGAGAAATTCAAATATTCCTGAAGTAGTCATTCCAGATGCCAGAATACCATTGGAGATTATTGTTAGATGGCTGGCAGCAGAGATGTGTTCAAAGTGACAGGACAAAGTGACTCCTGTGAGAGTTTATTAAAGCTACAATGCAAAAAGTGCCACACATGAAGACGTGTGGAGCATGACAAAGAAAGTCCTTCTGGATGAGGAAGGTCTGGCTCTGGAGAGACAGTTTTACAGTGGTACTGATGCAGAACTGGATTAGTTAGGAAGGAGAAGCAGAGAGACATCTCAGTATCCCTCTGTGAACTGATGAACATATCACACAGGAGGGTCGACGGCAAGGCAAGAGGTACCAGTATTTCTTCTCAGCAAAGGCCAAACTCCATTTCTGCTGCCTGTAAGAATTATATTGATGAAATTTTAAAAATGGAGTTAGAACCTTAGGGAATGCTGACAGAAGATTTTTTTTTAAATTTTTTGTTTGTTTGGCTGTGACTCTGCACTGAACAAAAATTCTCAGTCACTCATGTTACTGTGACCCCAATGATAAATTATAATTGAGATTATAGCTGTGCAATGACATCCTCTGCAACCTCAGCTGGAGCCTGGCTCTCATGCAAGGACTTTGTAAATACTCAAACCTCTCAGTAAAGGCTCATGCAAACAGCTCTACTTTTGAAAGGTTTTTGTTTTGCAGTAGACCACTCAGCCATTGCCAGCCACTTGCCTGCCTGAGATAATGAAGTATCCTGGAAAATCTCCCTGAGTAGTGAAGAGCAACCCAAAGAGGACTATATTTCTAAAAATCCATCTAGGGGCTTGTTCACAGTTAGAGATGAAATATCAGGCAGAAAGTCCTTAAGATTTTATTTGGGTTTTTGTTTGGTTGGGTTTTGTTAGTTTTGATTTGTTGGGTTGGTTTTGGGAATTTTTGTTTGGTGTCTTTTTTTTCTGCCCCAATATTTCCAACGTTTCCTCCATTTGAGCCAAAAATGATCAGGGTAGATGAACCCATGCTTCCAAATTTTAATAATCCTCGAAGTTTGAATTGATGCTAACTTCATCCCATTTTTCTTTTGAAGAAAGCAGAGGAAAAAGAGGTGGAAGGGAATATGTATTTCTAATATGAAAAAATGTGTGCATGTTGCATCCAGGTTTAAGCAGTCATGGTAGCTAACACTGAAGTGTAAGTTTTTTCTTACAGCAAGATTTTTTTTTTCTAATCAAGTGGAGTGAGATTGAGAAAATCACAGCACTTTGGCTCATGACAGCCTATAATTTCATTTTCTTTTAAAAACCAGATGATTATTCTTTTGTGCTCCATTAATTTGCCCACCAAAGGCACTTGAAAGACTTAGCTCACAGAGAAAGTCCTTTTATCCTGCCTAGAGCAAATTATGTTTTCTCTTTAAAAATCCTCCATAGTGGATGGAGAGGGAATTAAAATTTTCGGAAAGCATGATGAGTATGACCACTGGTACAATTTCCATATATGTATGTTCATGTGTTTACCTGTCTCATTCCTAAGCACCTTTAAACAAAGCTCACTTTGAGGACAAAAAGGAAATTTCATAAAGTAATAACTGTCAGAAAGCAAAAGATCAGTGTCCTTCTTCTCCACACAATATCTACACTTTACCTTTCCAGAGCATAATTCCCCAGAATAGAAGAAGAGTTAGAGAAGCTTTTTTGCAACAATAAAGCTTCTCCAACAGGGACCATGAACCCCCACAAACAAGGCCAAAGCATGCAGCAGTCCAGGCACTCAGGAGCAGGTTGGTGCTTTGGTTCCCGGCCTCGGGGCGGTTCTGGTGCTGGAATTGCACTACGGGTGCCAAGACAACCCCTGCAGCCCTGAGAGGGACTGACTGCCTTGGTCCTCCAGCAAAGCTCTCTGAAATGGTGTCTCCTGGACAGAGAAGTGCTGCCAACCTCCCATGGGACTGGCAAGGCAAGGGCAAGGGCTGGGCAGTCACCTGCTGCTCCAGCCCAGCTGAGAAGAGGCGCTCTGCTCCACTTTGCTCTCCATGTTGATGACCCTGATATTTTAGGATGAAGCACACCCTATTCCTTCTGAAACACTTCCCTCCTTCCTCCTGGGAAGTAGTTTTTCCCCCTTCTAGGCACAACTGGTTTCTTCAAAACCCGCCTGGCCTGCTGACTATGGCAGGATATCATGTTTTTAAAGCAATAATTTTGGTGTTTTACAAGAATATCCTATCAGATCTCAGAAAGTACAGATTAGCTTGAAAATAAGAGAATGGTAATACAAAACACAAAGGGAACACACCTCTCCTGGAGCTGGTGGGTAATTTAGGAAGTTGACTGCTTGCTCTCAGAAAGCAAGTGACACATTCAAGAACCACATTTATCTGCATCTGAGCAAAGGCTGTGATGCAAAGCTCTTCCATGCCACATGAATAGCACTTCACCTCTCACTGGCATCATCTATGATGAAGTTTGTACAGAATGACCAGGAACAGTGCCTCAAGTAGGCAACTCAGAAGTTTGCAACTACACAGGGAATTTAGGCACCACAAGCATGGATTTAACCCCATTTAAGTCAAAGGAAATGTATACACTCTTTGCTTGTTTTTGTCTTTCTTCTTCCCTTGTGTAGGTGCTGAGATCTTGTGCATCCACCTGAGGTCTCTGGCTAACAGGGGATTTTATTATTTGTAACACAGGAGACCTACTCAAAACCATTGTGGTAGCCCTACATGTAAGACACAGAAAAGCTTTAATCAGATGAGGCAGAGAGAGAAAAGGGACGATGACGCCAAAGATTAGATGATCTCATGAGGCCCTTCCCATGAATAACGTGAGTAATCCTGTGAACACACAAAGCCAAGCCACCATCATCTTATAGAAGCCAAACTGAGAACAGTGAGAGCTGAGAATGCTCACTGCCTGCAGGCATTGGGGCATCACCAGGAACCCACATGGGTTTGTACTCACCTTTCTCCTGTTTCACAGATCCTCTTCCCTCTTGATTTTTGATCTGCCTCCTTCCAGCCTTCTGCTATTAACCTTGTTAATCCATATTCTCCACTTTTGCTAGAGCCCTACTGCAAAATCTGTTCTCACCAATACTTCTAAGTGTCACCCCCTCCTCCCACATCCTCTCTCTCACCTTAGAAAGTGCTTTTAGTGCATTGCAAAAGGTGCATCCTTCCTTCCTCCTCTGATGCTGCACATCAGCCACTGACACCCTCTTCACCCTTAATCAGTGTTCTTCTCTATCTATCCCACCCACACTGCTGGAGCTTTTCCTGCTGTTGGCTTCCTGTCTCCTGCTGGAAAAAGGAGCCGCATTTGTGAGCAGAGCAGGGTCACCCTTCAAATCTAGTGAGTGATTTGTGGCTCTGTGCAGGCTGAATCTGCCAGCAAAAACAAATGAGAAACTCCCTCAAACAACTGAAAAGAAGGTAAAAGTCATTGCATAAGCAAGGGACAGAAACACTGTTAAATGACGTTTTCCAGTCTATTAACTTATGTCCCTTTATAGTTTGTGAAGAAAAGAGACAGCTGGAATATTCCAGTAAAACAAAATTACCAGGGATGTGATTATCAGATATGCAGTTTGGTCTCAAGATCTTGTCTATAACGTTGCTTCATTAACCTGCTGATGTATTAAAGACTCATTTAGATGCTCTGAGACAGTTTCATGTCATTTAGTACAAAATGTTCAAAGAAATAAAAAATGTTCACTGTTTTGGAATTGATGTATATTTGTGTCATCAACACATCACTTTTAAATATCCTAACTCACTAGAAAGCCCACTGCCAGCATCTCTACGACACAGAAGGAAACTAAACATGGGATCAGCTGGGAATGCAGGGGGAGGCGCTCATTCATTCGCTCGTTCATTCAGTCATTCCTCCATTCACTCGCCCCGGCGGGCCGCGCTCCGCCGCGCCGGGCGGGGAGCGCTGCGCGGCCTCGGCTCCCCCTGCCGGCGGCTGCCCGGGCACGGCCGCCCCCGGCATCACCCGCCAGCCGGAGAGCGACGAGCGCCAAAACCGCCTGGATAACCACAAAAGGATGTTTTCCCCGGCAGGTGATCAGCCCTTGCGTGACTTTGTGCAAGGGGAAGCTGACAGCAGTTTTCACAAATTCTTTATGCAGAGACTGGTAACTAATGGTAGGGAGGCTGGAGATGCTGCCTGGGGTGAGGATGTCTTGACCCTCCCATTGTAAAAAACAGGTTTTCTGTGATTACAAATTTCTGTGACTATAAGTTTGGTGATTTATAATCACCGTGCCTGAACATTTCCCTGACTTCAGCCTCAGACTGATCCTTTTCAACTTTCTACAAAAACAGCTCAGCAACTCCTGCAAATCAATATAGGGAACATACATTTTTTTTTCCTCCATATCATTTGATAATTTCTTCTTTTTTTCCACCCCCTGCAATATTTCTATCAATAGCTTTTGTTACAATTTCAATGTAACTCCGAATTTGTCAGCGCATGTTCAGGAACTGCTTTATACCAGCAGCTAGAATGGATGTACTCAAGCCATAAAACTCAGAATCAAAAAATGCCTCTCTGCCCGTGAGCAGCAAGAGATCTGGGAGTTTGGCAGCAAACCTCTTAGTACTGCTGCGAGATTGTAGATCCAGCATCTTGTCAAAACACTGTCCTAAAGGGGCTATTAACACCTTTCCTACTGAGAGCAGCAACTCAATAGGCTTGGGAGAACACAAGGCAGCAGCCTCCACCCAGCCAAGCTCCAGAGCTTTTGGCAGGGAACTGCTCAGATGTGGAGCCCAGGGTTGCTCTCCAATTGCATCCTGAAAATAGGGCAGTATCTTCAAAGCTTGGCTGTACCATTAAGCAACACCTATACCTGAAGTATGCTTTTCTTTTACAGTACCTTGTTAGGGATTTGGGGCTTTTTTCTGACCACAGGGTCTTCACTACTGACTTCATGAGAGCAGGGCATGACATTTTAGTAAGGCAAGTGCTTGAAGTCCACTATATAAACAAGGACATTTTTTCTAAGTACAGAAGGTCTGGTTTGAATCAATCCCAATATTACAAAAATAAAGAAGTCTCACTTACTTGGCTCAATGCCAAGAAAGGAAGATGCTTACCATTACTCATATTACTGCTATTATTTGCATTAAATTATATATGCCCTGAATAATAGACTCTTAAAATTTTTAAACACTGGGTATAAAGGTGTCTTCCAGGGGTACAGAGATGCAGTCCTGAGCTACAGCTTTGGTAGTTCATCATAACACATCACCTCTGAGAACAGGAATAGCCAAAGAGCAATCCTGCATACCAGGAGCAGCATCTCTCAGAGGAACTTTTAATCTGGTGGACCAGATGCTGCCCCCTTGGTAGAACTTTGCAGCCCAGGAACACATCTGGGCTGATTTTCTTCTGCATGGCTTTCTTCTTCCTGCACCTGAACTAGCTGCTGTGGCTTGCAGGCGAGGTACCCTCGTGTTCAGTAAGCAGCTGCTCAGTGGGAGCCCAGATGAACATACATAACAGGCACAGGCACAAAACTTGGGGCTTCTCATACACCCAAAGGGAAAGGAGAATAAAGGCTGCCTTGGTCCTGGGATCTCATTGGATTTTGGTCAAAACTTGGCTTGTTGCAGCACTTAGTGTGTAATATGGGAGCATTCATGTACAATGCTCGTGTCATGATGTATTTATAGCATAGAACAGGTATGTGTTCCATTATACATACTGAGTAAATGAAGTTTTCTTAAAATTCTTAATTTAGAGATATTTGCTGTATTGAAACTATAGACAACTTCAATTTCACCACCAACCTAAACACCAAATGGAACCACTATCTGCTAGGAAACAAAGAAAAAAAAAATCGTACAAAATGGTGTTGGTTGTTTGAATGAAATTTTCATGAAAATTATCAGGTTTATGAAAATTCATAGCTAAGCTACCAATCAAACACCAAAATAAAAGCCCACAGAAACGCAATGATAAGAGGCTAGCCCCATTGCTTGCTGTCACAAGCTGTCACAAGTCACACAGTCATGACCCTTTTACCATTTACAAGAAAACTGCACAGCAAAGCTGTAATGGATGGGGCTGTTGATTGGGAAGATGTCTTGGTTCAACAGAAAGACACTTTACATAGCAGATAGACTAAAATGGGAAAATAGTATATGCAGATGTTTGTATTCTGTAACAACTGCCTCTAACGATAGATTCTGCCATATTTCAGCAGCCACTGACCACAGTCTCATGGCTGATGATTTGTTTAATGTATTATGGGACACAGAGGTCTGTTTGCAGTAAATGTGTAATTCCATCCTGCTCTGCCCACTCAGTGGTGGGTATGGATGCCTGGGAAGAGATTTAAACCAGCATGGGAAGAGTGCTGGCAGAAATAATTTGAAAACCACTTCCACTCCTTAAGTGGCTCTCAGGATTAGAAACCACTGTGGCAATGCAAAAACCACTTGATTAACTTTAGAGACTTTCCTTCAGTGTTGAAAGATTTCTCCAGATGTTTTTGAAGCTCTGATGGAAAGGATTTACAGAGAGAAGGTTGGCCAATGGGGTCACCTCATTTCTTCTATTAACTCTATGATACAGTTAAGAAAAATGGTTTTTGTTCTCCAAAGTACCTATGTACAATGGTTTCTTTCCAGTTTCATCAAATCTCCATTCAAACAAAAGGAGGTTTAAAGGTCTCTCAGACACAGCAGTTACTGGGATGATTATTCACTTGCTTTGAGAGGGCAGCTCTCTTTCACACTTTCCTGGGGCTGTCAGATGTAATTTCCAAGCACCAGAGCTACTTGACACCCCAACTCTGTGTGTTACTCTGCACAGGAAGATTAAAAATAGTGCTGAAATAATTTTACTGAAGTTATATCTTGCACTCACCCTCAGTATGAAGGAGAATAATTGAAATGTTATTAAGAAAGGCTCATAAGAGCTGCAGGCTGCCAATTAGTCAGGGAGGTGTTGTCATTTCTTCTTCACATACTATTAAACCTACTTGAGAAAATTTTTTCAGAAATGAGGGGGAAACTGTGCTTTCCATTAATTTTAGGAAAAGGTGGACATGGACATGAAAACATGGACATAAGCCCAACTTCAACATTTCTGCTTGCATGTCCACCTCTCAGCTTTCACCAAGAGTTTCCAAGACCCTCTCCTAAGGCTTGCTGTGCACTCACCACCCTAAATAAATCCAAACCATTGTTTTTATCCTCCCAACCAGAGTCACAGACCATAATAGGTGCATTACACTTGTCAATGCCATGCACTTTCCTGACCTGAGAGAACTGCCTTCCCAGTCCCAGCCTCCCACAACATCCATATGTCACTGCTCATCATATGAGAGCAACAGGGGACAGAGACTTTGCAAGTGAACACAAAAATCTGAGGAAGGGAACACCTTTGCTTTTCATTCTCCAAATGAGCAAAACCTCTCTAGTCCCACAACCAAAGCCCAAATCTTGTAGCTTAGTTTCCTCTGAAGAATAAAATTTCTGTTCTGCTTGGGCTTTTATTTATACAGTAAAAATAAGTGTCTTTTCTACTACTCAGCAAAACTTCTCAGCTGTAGGGCTAACAGGCAGCTGCTACAAGAGGCTGCAGAAACAGCATGGGATGTGTTTGCAGACGCTCCAGTTTATAGGTTCGTTTTAGCCATCACTCTCTCTTTATCTGTAAACACAGATTTTTGGATTAAAGAATTATAATTGCATGAATCATGGAGATACTTCATGATTGGAGCACCCCTTTTCAAAGCACAGAAAAGGGAAAAAAGTCATACTAAAATTTTAACTCCAGGATATACCAGTCATACCAGTCAGCTTTCCCTCATTCCCTTGGGGTGGCCTCATTACCTCACTCCTCCACAGAGCCCCAAAGTCCCCACTGCCTGTGGGACTCTGCCAGGGAGGAATAGGAGGAGGATGAGGATGAGGAGAAAAATGAGAAGGAGAATGAGGACAAGGGTGAGGAGGAAGCCTTCAACCACCTGCTTAGCTACTGATTCCTCAGGGACTGGGAATGGAAAGTCCTTCTGGCTTCCCTGTTCCCTATTGCTACAACTGTCCCAGAGCTGTTTGCCCTCCAGTAGGTCCCTGCCACTGCCCTCTCTGTCTTGTGTCTCCCACAGTCCATCCAAGGTACATCACTTTAATTTCCCAAGGCTGCCAAGCAAACCTGCCATGGTTGGAAAGAAATGTTTCCAAAGAGCTCCTGCTCTTCCTTGAACACACCATGGATGCTGCCAGCCATCAAGGACACCTTCATCATCATCTCACTCACCTTAAAATTGACAAGGATTAATTTTCTTGGAATTGGTAGCCTTTTTATTTTCTCATTTCTGACAAGATCAATAAAGCTTTTAAAGAAACAGCAAAGGAAGCATTCATGTGCTCATTCCATTTCTTTCAGTGTAGCCTTTTTTACAGAGTTTTGTTCTAGATTTCAGCATTGGCAAAGCAGCTGATTTTGACAGTGGTATGTGTGACATCAGATATCGGCTTAGAGAAGAGAAAATAATTATAACAGTCAATGCTGCTTTTGAGAATTTGTTAAGAAGATCAATAAGAACAGGAGCACTTTGACTTTTCTTATTATGGTTTCTTTGGCAACCCAGGGAAATAACATAGGTAAAATTATAGTCCCATCACGTTCCATGTGCTGACAGTACATAATTGTGTGCTTCCCACCAGAAAGATTACTTAGTATAATCCCAAACAGTCTTTCCTCTCACACTGTTTTAGGTGTTTCATAATTTTCACAGCTTGTAAGGCCCTAAAGAATCAAAGAAGAAAACAAAACCTCTTGAATTGGTTTTGCTATTGCTTGGCTTTGAGAGCTTATGACAGCACAAATTTAGTTTGTCTGGCAGCAATAATCCTAGATTATTCAAAACTAAGAAGTGGGTGTGTAAATCAAGCAGTATTTCTGGAAAGATCTGGTTTTGCAGTTTGTCAGAATCCTTATTCCACTATGGGATCAACTCCAATAC
This sequence comes from Cisticola juncidis, assembly GCA_013400215.1. NCBI lineage: Eukaryota > Metazoa > Chordata > Aves > Passeriformes > Cisticolidae > Cisticola > Cisticola juncidis. The sequence continues at coordinate 996,339 of VXBR01001239.1, read as the reverse complement.
TTCCGGAGCGTCTTCTGGCAGAACCTGATTAGCTACTGATTTCAAAGCAGAGGTGGTGAGCCATCACCTTTCTTTCAGAGTGCACTTTCCAATAGCTGGTGTATGCAGTTTGTCAGCCCCATGTTTCTGCTGTCTGTGTTCTGAGTTCTACTTTCTCAAAATTCAAGGGCATCCCGAGTTTGCGGAGGGTACTCAGTGGGACCTGGAGATGCACCAACATTTTGCTGAGACATTTCTTCCTCAAAGGGGAGGCTGCTGTGCATATAGTATAGCCTGTGCTAGGGTTTGAAAGGAGAAGAGCTCGATAAAACAGGACAAAAGCTTGCAAAATTATCTTCCAACTTGCAGAAGTAGAGGTCAGAATTCAAAGCTGTCATCCTGCCCTCCACAGCAGCTCCCCAGTCTCCATCCACAGTCCCTGCTTCACCTCTGCCCCACTCAGTATTTTGCCAGTGGGACACAAGTTCCTCTGAGAAAAGTGTTTTGGAAGCAAAAACAAGTTCAGCTTCTAAGTTTTTTATTTCATACTGTATCTTCCATGTTGGCTTTTTTTTTTGTACTAATCAGGGTACTTTTTTTTTTTAACCTGTCTTTCAGGTAAATGGTTTTGAGATACTGCATCAGCCATAACATCCAGAACTTGGGTTTTGAAACAGCAGGCTCCTTTTTCTTCCTCCAGAGCTCTTGTAACCCAGACAGTAGCAATCATATCTACTGCCTTAAAATATTTTGTGAATATAATTTCCTTTTTACTTGTAGCAGAGTGCACTTCAGATGTCTTTGAGATGTTCTACATTTGTTTTCTCTCTTCTTGTTCTGTTTGTTTTTTCCTAAAGCCAGACTTACCAGAATAAGCAGCGTTGTCCTGTTGACCAGGGATCAATGCCAGATTACTTTTCTCCCCTCACAGACGACAGCTCCATCCTCCTCTGACTTCAGAAATATCTGTCAGTCAATTTATAGACTTTTTTATCTTAACACTGTCATGAAAAACATAGCAGACAAAATATTTTTCATATATCACCTCTTTTAATGCTGGCTCTTTACATTTGGAGAGACACAGAGATGGCTGAAAGTGACTTTCTGGGGAAAGTTACAGCCATAATTCCAATCACACAGAGGCTTGATGTCATCCACATGTTGCAACAGACTTGAAACGGCAAATAAGCCTTTACAGCAGGGGCTGTGAGTTTCTTTTACAGTGTGAGCAATTCAGGCACTCAGCATCTTATTTCCCTTGTTAAAGACCTGCACGTAGCAGTGACAGACACACAACAGTTCAGAAGGCAGCTGGGTTTTGGTTGAGAATGCTGAAAGCTGCGAGTGCAGTTACAGCATCCCCTGGTCGGGAGCTGCTGCCGGCTGTGCCCACACAGCTGAGCAGGCTGCCTCAGAGCTCGTGGTTTCTATAGCAGCAAGAACTATATAGAAAGCTTGGCTTTCCCCTCACCCAGCTAATCTTCACATGGTGGAAGGGAGCTGGCAGAGAAGAGGCACAAACCTGCAGCTGTGTGTGCTGCAGGTGGGCTCTGAGCAAGCACCATGCTGGGGGCTCTGTGGGGATCACCTACCCCTGCATTTCAAGACTAATATTCCACTGATGTCCTGGAGCTTTTAATGATAATTTCTATTAGGGGGGAAATACTCTCATACTAAAACCATACCTAACCCTACTCTGCCTTCTAATTTGCTTCTCTAGCCACTCCCTGTGCCAAAACCCACGAGGACCTCACCAGATAGGACATCTTCCCAAAAGGTGGCTCCATCCCACACTGACACTTCTGCCATGCTTTTGCACCACTGGCCAACTATAAAGGCAAGGCAGCTGGAGGACAAACACCTATGGCTGAAATCTCTAAGGAATAAGGAATGCTTACACTTTGGAATAAAGTCTTACCAATTTGCTTATTAAGAAAAGAACAAACCCAAAGTACTGCCAGCAACAGTGTCTTAGCATCAGTTGCAGGAAGGAAAAAAATGTCCTTTCCTGGCATGGCCTTTGAAGGTCAGAGATCTCCTTCCAGCCAGGATGTTCAGAGGGGAGCAAAACCCCCTAACCCTAACTCTTAAGTTCAGCTTAGGTTCAGCTTAGGTTCAACTCTTAAGTGAATGGCCCATATTGGGACTGACCTAACAAACTTGGTAGTATCAGCACCATGCTCTGACCAACTGAGTTGATCTCATGGTCAGTGGCAGCTTTTAAAAAATAAAATTATTCACCATTTAAATACTAAATGTAGATTTGTCTTCAATTTATCTGCATTAATCCTTTTGTTATTAAACCAATTAATGTCCTAGTTTAGAAAATTCTTCAGGACATAAATTTCCACAGCACAGACATTTATTTGAACTGTAAACAGAAGATGAAGGTTGCTATGGTGTGATCTCTTTCTCAAAGTCTATTTAGTTCTCCCAGCTAACAACAATCCCAACAGCAGAATTCATAAAACAGAATGTACAAAGTAAAGCAGCCACCACAGACCAAGGCGCTGATGAGTCTGAACACTCACCACAAACAAAGACATAGAAAAGTAAGATAAACTTTTTTTGGTTAAAAGTTGTCCTTTAATCTGTATTTGGGGATAAAGTTTTTTTAAAAAGGAGCAGTTTGAAAAATCTGCTTTGACTGTTGCTGTTTTCTAGTCCTCCTGCAAAATGTTAGGTTTGTGCAAGCTAAGTTATGAAGCCTGGGAGAATATTCACATTATGGCAAGTTAATGACACCGTGAAGGAATGGAAACAGGCAAAGAGCAAAGAGCAAATGGGTACAGCACAGAAGTGCTTTATTCAAAATCCCTATATCAGCCTTTTGCAAGAGGATGATACCATTTCAGCTACAGAGCCAGTGCAGGCTATTTCCAAAATGGATATTCCTATTCATCAGGAGGACTTATAGCTTCTGTAAACTGTTTTTCTACAAGTATAAGAAGGTTTGGGCTTTTTATTTTATGCTAATGGCATAAGTTGTTTTCATCATTGTTTTCATCATTCATCATTTCATCATTTCAGACTTGCAAAATGGCAGTCCAAACACATCCTCAATCTTCCAGTTGTCAGGTTCAAGTATATAACAAAATTTTACAAGGGAAAAATGGCTAGAATTAAGAATATTAACCATACCAAACAGAAAGATTGGAAAGTTAATATATTTTTTCTGTAAAGTCTCTCATATAACCTCTTCTGTTGCTCCTAAGTCCCTTTTTAAGCAGGAATGAAGTAACAGAACAGACCATGCAATATAATGCAATCACTGAGTACAAACTTCTTCAGTAACGTGGGGAATGTTTGTGATTCCCATCCAGAGACTGGGCCCTGGCACTCTTTCCAAGCACAGGTGTAGTTATACCTCTCCCTCACAATAAATCTCATGTTCAACAGCTGCTACAGAACCCTATTAAGGATATTTCTGCCATCCTACAGGTAATGGAGGTGTAGGGAACACGTGTGCAGTAGCAGGCAGTGTGGATCTTTGGAGTGAAACCAGCTGTGGTTCAGGAACCATGGAGATGTTTAACCCACCCTGCAGGTCAGGGGCTGCCTCCCTTCCATGGCCCTCAATGCTGACAGCCAAGAGCAGCTGGAGAGCAGGAGCACCTCATCTTCACCAGGAGCAGGCTGAGAGTCCCCACAGGCTGCATGTTCCAGGACATCCCCCTGGCACAGTCCATAATGCAGTAAGTGGAGGTGACTGGGAGATTTGGTTGAGTAACTCTCTTGGCTGGATGTCAAGATGGGAAGTATTGACACACTCATGGCCATCCAGTGCAATATGACAGCCAGATGTTGTTGCCTGTCCCTCCTGCTTTTGTGGAAAGATGCAGGTCTCTTGCAGCTTTGCTATGGATTTGGTGGCCCATCAGGGACTTCTCTGCCATCCTAGGATTTTCTAAATGGCAAAAGATGCTTCTATGTGTGATTTTCTCATTGCCCCAAATAATTTTGCATAGGTTAGTCAGTCTTAAACAGTTTAGAATACATTTAAAGGATCCTTAGCAGACAAGAACAAAGATTTTCAAAATTTTTTTTCATGCTTTAATCTACCAAGGACGTGGAATGCTCAAGTAGATAAAGAATTAAAAACCCCATCTGAATATCCTTATTTTGGTGGCTATTTTTCCCATTCTTTTAAAAACATATGGAAGCCTTGAGTAGTCTGCCCAGAAACCAAGGACTCGGGTAGCACAATATCTCAGAACTCTGAGATGCCTGATATTAAGTGCCAGGAATGCTGGAAGCTGTAGGAGACCTCAACTGAGACGGGGCTCTTCATGCTGTCAGATTTGACTCTGTTTTCTGTCCTGGGCCTCCAGAACCTGGAAGCATTTGGAAACCCTGTTTCTCATTAAAGATTCACTGATCTCACTATATTTCAAGACTAAATGCTTCATGTCAAACAGGGCAACAATTTTCCACAGTCTCAGTTTGGCTGAAGTTTTTCATGATATCTATGTAGAAAAGGCTGGTAGTGCACTTATATCAGCACTGTGATCAGAATTGGATTTTTAAAGAGAGCTATGTGATATTCATACTGTACATGTGTAGATTATGTGGGTAGTTCACACAAAAAGTAGGATAAGGTCTTGCCCTTTTTCTCATTAAATGACCAAATGCAAAAAAGCAGGATTTTATCCTAATTCTGCAACTGCACTTTTAGTTGTATTTCTGTGTACTGTTATGAGGAGAGGAGGATTCTAAACTCAAGTAGTGACCTAAGAAAAAGGTTTCCTAGAAACTGGGACCTGTCTTGAAAACTGGAGTACAGCCCATTCTAAGAGGCAGACTCCCATTATATTCATCACACCATAACAAGATCATAATTGAAGCACTGGGTACAGTGAAAATCCCGTTTGAATCTTTTTCTGAGTCTGTTTGCCTGGCCTAAAGGTCTGGGGATGCAACAGTTTTCCTCTCAGTTTTGCCTCTTTGAGTATTCACATGTGAATGTCTGCACAACTGAGCCAAAAATAAAAAGCTCCAAACACATCCAGGAGAATTTCACATTGTTCTGGATGTCCATTTCTTCAGGAAGCAAAAGTTTCCAACTCTACAGCAAAACAGTCAAGCTCAATACAACCACTGAAGGAATAAGCTGAACTGGACTCCAGAACAGCGCAGATGATCTAAAAAGAATGCCAAAATGGGCTGTGCACTCCCAGTACACTCTGTTATTGTCCTTTCTAGATCTCATGGATCATCTGCCCTGCTAGACACGAGCAGTGTAAATGGTCAAATCAGGCAGGGACAGAGAACAGAGCGGGTCAGGTAAAGGTCTGACATGTGTAACACAGACAATGCATCTGGCAATCAAATTCTGCGAGAAGGCTGTGGGTGACTGAAGAGCAGAGTCCCAGTAACTGCAATCAGATTATTGGAAAGACACAGTCAGTCTGCTTAGAGCGTGGCCCAGTGGAGGAATGAAATAAAATGGGCACAAACTGAAATAGGAGAGGTTCTGACTGTATATAAGCCATCATACCTTTGTCACCCTGCGGTGAGACACATTACCCAAAATGGTTCTGCAGTCTCTGTCTTTGGGGGCTTCCAAGATCAACAGCATAAAGCCCTGCCCAGGTCTGATTTCATGGCTCATGCTCTGGGGAGCAGGTTAGGCTACAGACTTCCTGAGGTCCCTTCAGACCTGAATTCTCATCATCTCTGGAAATCTGCCACCAGATTCTAGTGTATCAAAGAAAAGGTTATACACCAACCCCCCTTACATCTAGTTATGGGAACATCCTGCCTTCAGGGAGAACTTCTTACCAATTTCCAATAGTTAGAGATGGACAAACATCAGCCTGAAGTGTGATTTAACACTAGCTGCTACAGTTAAAAAGGAAGCCCACACTAATAGCTGCAATGAAGATGCTAAAAGCTTTGCAGAAAAATAGACAAAGCTTGTGATTGACATGTTCAGATGAGGCTTCCTAATTTAAGACTCTGACAGTTACCGTGAAAAAAAATAAGAGGAAGTAGCTCAGTTCTCAGCCAACAAAACTAACAAAGCTCAGAAACATTTTAAAAGCCAGGTGCCCCCTTTTATTTAATAGTGACACACAATTTAAAATAATTCTTAGGTATTCTGCTTTGAAAACTTTGCATAACTTACAGCAGAGAATTTTTGGTTTCTCACATTAAAACAGAAAGTTAATGTCTTTTATGAATATGGTGAGCAGATGGCAAATGAAATATTCACTGTACCAAAATGCAGATCAACAAGTTATACCCTTAACTGCCAGAGGAGACAGGTAAAAACCAGAGAATAATGCAAAAAACCCCAGAGCTGGAAGAGCATCTTGAACATTGAAATATGTAGTAATACACAGCTGGAATGTTGTAATTCACAGGACAAAATCCTTCTGTAAGTACTCCAGTGCTGGAGGTAGCAGAGGGAAAGCCGAGCTGCTGTAGCATTTCTGAATCAGTCTCCCTGCCCTGTAAGCTGACTCTGAGCAGCTGCTGACCCCAGGAATGCAGGAATCAGGGCCACGCCAGACTCAGAGGCCAAACCACTGCCGTGGGTGCTCAGGCAGCACAAAGCAGCGCCTCTGCAGAAATACTCAACCACTTTATACCCTGCAATTCTCCTAGACCTGCTAAAAAAACGTGCGAGCCATCAGTGAGGATGAGCAGAGTAAATCCAAGCTCCACTGTGCAGTTACCAGAGCTCCCTGCTGTGGTGAGGATGTGACTTGAACTCAACTCCGACTAATGAAGATAACTTTGGTTGTCCATACAATACTGCACTTCTTGAAAGGATCTGGCCTCTAAGAGTGGAATTATGCGAAATAGCAAATGAACAGATTCCACAGCCAGTGAGGAACACTACATATATTTACAGCTCTTTCTCCTAAAACCAGGTACCTTCAAATCCCTACTCACAGACCAGACCAAATAAATAATTTTTGCTTCAAATAGGGAAAACTGCACATCACTAGTTAACATATTTTGCAACCTTTATAAGACGATAAAAAAAATCACAGCAGATTTCTTGCAGTCTGCTTTAGTTTTATTTTAAAGTGTCAGAATCTGTGTCACTGGAAGCAGACATTCCCCCTGTGGTATTTGTACGCTGCCGACGCAACAGACACTCCACTTGCCAGGGTCTCTCAGCAGAACTCCATTAAGACATGAAATAAGTATATTTTGTAAGAAACCCACAGCAAAACTTAATGCATTATGCCTTTAATCAATCAGCTACATAAATTGCTTGAAAGAAGTTTGACTACAAAGTGGTAGCTGGCTGGATTTGTTTTCATTTTGCCTGCATACAGAGACCCAAGGTGTTCTGCTACTGCCAGACCAAGATATGGCTCACAGCAGGACCTGCCATGTCCAGGCTTTCCAGAGCCCTCTGTCCTTAATGCCCAGGGCTGATGAAAAAGCACTGTGCTAATGGCCTTCCAAATGTCACTTCTCTGCTGAGTGCTCATTGTCCTCTGAGGACCACTCACAGCCTTCTCTGCCAGCCATCACCACAGCCTGCCTTCCAGCCTGCCACCCTGGCTGACTTGACTGATCTTCATCCATTCAAGGAAGATGATGATGACAAGTCAAATGCCACTATTTGAGGCAGACAGGAAACATTGCCTCTGCTGGAAGATTTCCACAGGGATCTCTTCACTCGTCATGAAGTGACAGAGATCTTCCAAATTGTGACCTGCTCCGAGAAGCTGATCTCCAGAGGGCTGCTCTCTCCTCCAGCTTTCCTTCCTGCCTCTTATTTGCATACAACATATGCACTGTGCCCGGGTTTTTAAATGTGTGCTACTTAAATCTCTGCAATATCTCACAAACTTTCTTCTATGAAAATTGCTTTGTTGTCCATCAGCCACTATCAGAACCCTCAGAAACTTGATCCCCACAGAAAATGTGATATGGCTGCTCTTCTACTTTACAAGATGAGCTTGTTGAGAGACTCGCAGGCATCCCATGCACCTTCTCCTAAATTCAGCAGTAGATCTAGGAGTGGGTGAATCCAGAAATCCTCCTAGGTCCCTCTCCCACGGTCTGAACCGTACAAAACATGGCACAAACTTTTGGCAACACAGCCCTTTAGAGTTCAGAATACACTACTTTTGCAGGGAAGTATTGCAACACAGTATTGAGTTATAAAAAAATTGTCAACCAACATTGGATGTATACTGTAGAAGAATTGGGTGTAAATGGGAAAACTGGGAAACACGAGCTAAAAAAGATTTCAGAACTTATTCTTTCAAGTAAAACCAAATGGAAAAATCAGATCAGAGTCTCACTGACTGTGCCAGCTCCTATCCTGGACCAATGGACACTTCCAGACAAATTCATCTCCTGTTCTTATTTCTCCTATGTGACTGATGTATCCTTGAAAGCTATTTCCATGAAGTTTTTCAGTGTTTCAGACCAACTGTATAAGTCTCTGTTGTCCAGTGAAGGGAACCTCTTAAGCTTTAAGAACCTTATACAATAAATTTTAGGAAAAAACAACTCAGAAATTGCTCTTGGACAAGGACATCAAATACTGGCATACAAAACCTGATTTTCTTAACTGCTACCTAATATAAATGATCAGTTTTAAGAAATAAGTATTTTCAGAATAAGTCAAAGCACATAAAGACAAACATTAGTTAAAATCTTGCATAACTGATACTGCAATACCCTCTTGTGGTCAAATAAAAAGATTTTGTCTAAACACCTGAAATTTTCTCTCTATAAAAAGCCTCTTTAGGCATCTTTTCCTTTGACTCAAAGGAAATAACTGCCATATTTCTGCCAGATGAATTTATGGTGCATATTATCCCTTGTCTTGTAAAACCAAAAGACTAACCTCAGTCAAGTTCTTCCTCCAAATGACAGACACTGACAGTTGCTTGTCAAATTAATTAACCACAAAACAATCTTCTAAGCAAAGGTCATCTTCCACAGTGACATTTATAATTATTTTTCATGTTTCATAACTCCAGCCAGAAAAAAAGAGATGTTTTTATCAGTTTACATTGATGCATGTGGCACAAACCACAATAAACATCAACTTACAGGATGAAAAGGTGTACACAGTAAATACGTTGTACCAATTCAAATGAGCAAATAAAATGCTAAATGGGCAAATAGGAAAAATGAGGGGAAACAGCTCTGTGCAAAGTCTGAGATCACTCAATGGCATGGACTTAAAATACATGCTTGTAATCTTTCTGTCCAGTTTATTTGGTGGCTGCAAGTAGTCATTTGGAGGCTGTCCTCAGTACAACAATCAGTTTTAGCTTATTACTATTTAATTTGCAGAAACTGACTTGAAAGAATGATCAGAATTAAAATTCTGATCTGATATAGGAACTTCGTACACAAGAATTAAGTGGAACAAACTTTCCATCAGCATCCTTTTCTGAACAGATCAGGAGCTAAAATTCCATGCACTCTGATTAATGCACTGGTTCTTTCAAATGTGCCTCAGATTCCTTTTAAAGCAATCAGATGCTGCTAAAACACTGTTCTCCAATCAGCTGCACACACTCCAACTTGGAGAGGGCCCTGGACCAAACGCTACAGGATACGCAGATTCCACAAGAGGAACAGGGACAACTACTAGTACAGGCTGGAAAACACTACATTTCTTCACTTCATGACAGTGCTGTGTGGGTACATGACTGGCTTTTTGGCTGAAAGAGGTGAAAAACACAATTTATGTTTCAATTATCTCAGAAAAAATAGCAAAAAAACCCAAAAAGTCTACTAAAATTTAATTGAAAACCAAAGCAAATGTGGGTTTGAGGTGGAATTTACCTTTTCTTAAATTATCACAATCTTCAAATTCAGAATAATTTTTTCCAAAATTGTTGTAGAATTGTATTTCTTGATCAACTTGTCCACATGAAGTGTTTGGATTATTGTATAGTTGTAACTATTGTTAAAGAAATCATCTGCCAAATACAGTATGTGTTTCCTTCCCAATATTGCAAGCAAATAAGTTTGACAAAATCCCCCTGAAGAAGTAGATTTGAAGTTCATTAGCATTTACCAGAAATGAAGATAGAATTCGTCTGGAACTAATCCACACTACTCAAAAACAAATCAGTCAAGAATTTCAGAGGAAATTTATACTTGAAATACTCTCTTTTCTTGCAAGGTCACAAATACTTGAGGAAGTGAGTTCATCACCCAGAATCCCAACAGGCTGACTGCAAAGACAAACACTGACATTTTGGATGCTCGTTTGAAAATTCTCACTTTTTATATTAATGACTATTCAAAGTTACCTAAAAACTTCTCATAGTTGCTTAATACCTTCTACAGAACTCTCCAAGTGCTTAGAAAATACTTTTAATGGCTTCTGATTGCTCATTTTTAAATTTGAAAATAAGAAACTTTCAGAACAGATTCCTTGAAGCACTTAATTTTAACCAAACATCTCTGGCCCAAGCAGAGTTCAAGGCCCCAGCAGCTGTCACACAGGATCTCTGCTCCTCTTCTAGTATATATTCACAAGTCAGATGTTTCTAATAGAGACAGTAAACACACTGGGAAACAAGCAGCTTTCAGGAGCTTTTGCTTCTGCTACACAACCACAACAAAAGTCCTCCTGACACTCAGCAGCAATCTCCACAGCACCCTTGGCTATTAAAGTCTTTATTGTTCAGAGGATTTTGAATAGAGGATGATCTCAGCTGCAGTCACTGTAATCACCTTGTAAGCTAAGAGTTTGCTGGTTACATCTGGAGATCCCATTGCTTCCAATTACAGTAATTTCTCATGAAATTGCTGTTACCATGAAAACCCCAACAGTGCTTAAGCAGTGATGCAACATAAAGCAGTAGGAAAGGGGCATTAAATAAGAGGGAAGTAAACCTGTGCTGAGCACTGTCTGTCTGTGCTGCTGTGCATGTTCTTTTCTGAAAGCACTCCAAAGTAGCAGCTGAAAGAAAATGTTAGGAGAGAAGGAACTTTGAAAGTGCAAACAAGAATAGGTTTCACTTTCTGAGAAGTCACAATATAGCTAAAAAGGCTGGGTATATGGTGTATCTCAAAATGGACAAGTTGGAAAAGGGTTCTGGAATCAGGAGAAATACCTTGGTTAGGTCTCAGCAAACAGTAACCACACCTCTGAGGCAACTGGCCCCAGCTCCTTCTGTGTCCTAGCAGCACACAGCAGATTGACAACCTCTGCACAAAAGGCTGCTTGGGCCTGGGCAGATGAGCAGGCAGACCAGGTTCAACAGGAGAAGATCTGGAGAGTCTGAGCAGAGAGGAGGGAGAATCTGGTAAGTCACTTGTCCAGTTCATGCCTCTTCAGCTTGTCTTGACTATGGTCCTGATACTCCCTGACAGCATTACAGTTTGATCCAAAGCCAACCCTATCAAACAAAATTTGCTGCTGCAGGGACTTTGGATCAGATTCTAATACCTTCCTTTCTAGGGTTACATTATCTCTGCTCTCCTTCACTGGACAAAATCTGTGCTACTATCTTCCACCATGCTGGGCTTAAGCCGAAAAGAGATGCAAAGGACTGCATGCTAAGTGTGTTCTAGATTTTAGAGATTTCCACAATGAAGACATAAAAGTGCCAAGCTTTATAATTTATTGCAAACACACTGATATTATCACCTCTTCTCATGCTCTTGGAAATGGAAGCTGAACAGGGTGTTCTGCCAAAATACAATTTTGTATTCCCAGTCTGTAAATCTACTGAACTTGCCCCACTGTTATGGTGTTTCAGCAGACTGCTGCACACGTATAACCTCTAAGCTTTGGCTGTGCATGCACCAGTGACCCAAAGGAACCCAAAATTAAAATCTGTCTCTGACACATATCTTGAGTACATGTTCATGTTTATACTTCAGTATACATCATCAGTATGTCTATTAGAAGAATATTCTTGGTAAAATTAAAATCACCACCATTTCCAACTGTGCACTGTGCACTGCCCAAGTTAAAGGAAAGGGAAGAAAAAGAGTATTACTCTCAGGATTTTATTAAATGGGAAACAAAATAATCTGAAATCTTCGTGCCTTTCAGCCTTCCAGAGGAGATACCAGAGCTGATGTCCCCAGAGATGCATTTGCAGTCTTGTCTGGCTCTGTTTACTTGAGGGACAGGCTGATGCCAGGACTCTGATGCATGCAAAGCCGGGGCAATGTTCCTCTCCCCCAGCAGTGCTGGGAGACTCCGGCTCTTGCTCAACAGGCTCAGCCTGTTCCATGCTCATTCTCCAGCTAAGGCAGCAGGGAGGACTCTGTGCCTGCCCCTCGGGTTGACAGTCATGAATACAGGTACAAACTCACTTCCAAACATAATGTAACATCATACAGGTGATATGTGTTCTGCATTCTAGTTTTAGCTATGAAGACAGAAACTCTTGCAAAAGGGTAGAACAGGCTTGTGAAGAACGAGATGCCTAAAGATGGATTCATCAAACTACATACCCTACAGCCTGCAGGGGACTGTCCTTCCATTCCACATTCCTGTCCCAAAAACAATGATGGAGAAAGGCTGGTATGTGTTAAATGGTCTGACTTGAAGCAGATGTGGGGCAAAGCCTGAGTCCATGACAGTTCTCACTAATTAGCACCATCCAGTAGCACCCGAGTCTGATGACGCTCAAATAATGGCTGCATAGCAAGATAAAAAGTTCTAGGACCTCAGTGCTGTGCTGGTATACCAAGACATATAGTGATAAACAAAACACTCACAAATTTGATTTTATTTGCACCTGGGGCACATTTGCACTGGACACGGGAGTGCAGCACAGAAATCCATTAGTCCTAGCTCCACATGGTACCTGGCTGTGCTGTACAGACAAGCTCAGCTCAGAAGGGTGCACAGCTTCAGCACAAGTTCAATGAGATTAGATGCAGCCCAGGTAAGAAGCACAGAGTCAACCCAGGTGTCCCTTGAGCCCTGCTGCAGATACACTTGTACAGAACTGTCTCCTCTCTTGACTCACAGCACTCTTTCAATAGTGGGTGACCTGATGTTTTCTCCATTTCAGGCCAAGGAAAGCAAAGGACTTGCCCTGCAGTCCCACACCAGGTATAGAACAGAGCTGAAAAGCCAAACTCAGGTCTTCTGACTCCATGTGCTCCTAGCACAGCTGCCTATCTGCACAGAGTACTCCCATGGATGTACTGGGACTCCCATACTCCCAGTATGGCTCTGGGAACTCCTGCCAGGGACTTCTGCCAGCAAAGTACAGTTCATTTAAAAAACAACATGCTGTGTCCACGCCATTGGATAAAGGTTTTCTAGAGTAACTCAGGACACGAGTAATTTATTTGCACTTGCACAAGGAATACACTGTGGACATGGTATTCTTCCATTAGCAAAAATAACACCTACTCCTCATATAGTATGGCAATAGAGAAAACCCTGCTCCATCACTGAAAAGACATGTTTTAGTACAAGGAATCTACAGGTTAAGAGCTGGGCTGTGTCAAACTGAGAAGTTGAATAGTCATCCAATTATTATCAACATTAACCAATTTATTTAAAGACAAAAAACTTGACATTGTATTTTTTACTTCTATTCCAAGGTACCAGAACAGGAGTTTCCTAAAAGACCATAACCAAATGGTGAGTTTTGAATAGACATTTAACTGTACCCACGCTCTTTTTAGCTTTTGTTAATTTGAGCCAGGCTAATAGTTCAAATTGAAGCCTACTTAGGCATTATTGGCAAATTCTGTATGACTATAATCTTTAGGAAAAATAAAGAACTGAAGTGTTTTCCTCTACTTTCTGCTACCTATGTGTGTTCAATCTTAGCAAAAAGATAGATGCTGGAAGAACCAACTTCCTAGGAGCAAATCTGTAAGATAATCATCCTGCTGAAACCCAAGCCACTTACTAAAAATTAAAGAAAAAACCTCCCACGTAACAACCATTCTAGAGCACGGTAACTTCCGTCCCAGATAACATTTTATGCAACACATTTTAAAATTATTCAACTCCCTCTGTTATCTTATCATAAGACAACAGGGAAAAAACACCAATTGTTTTTCTACATTTTTTCTTTATTTTTTCTACAAGTTTTTCTTTATACTTTCATGTACATTCAGTATATTTTTAGGTACATTTCGAAAGCAGAAGTGCTTCACACAGGCTTTCACATTGTCTGTGTTCTCAAGCCAAGTTCCCAACTCAACTAACCAAACTACTGGCAGTCAGATGAATACTGATCTTGGCAGAGCTCTGGTAAATATGAATACTTCAGCCAGTAGTGGTGCACAAAAGAGGAAACTTGAGTGTGAGCTCCAGCTTTCTTAGTGCTTCAGTAACAATATAACAGCAACAGAGCAACTTCTTTCAAGGGTAAATAAAGATCTTGCCATAATAGATGATCGTCTTTGTGTTTTGGGTGACTGTGCCATATACAGACAGCACTACAGATCTCCCATGCAAATCTACAGTAAAGATGCCACTAACACCTGAAAGAACAAGATTACAGACAAAAGACCATTTATTCCTGAATTTTATCTCCTGAAAACAAACAAATAATAGAGATCTGCTCAGATGAGTCATGACATAAACAATGCACTTTAAGTTCCATAAGCCAGCATGACAAAAATGCAGCAGCTTGTTGCATTTCATGTTGCTAGACAAGAATTCATAGCTTCTGTAATCTGCATGTTTAAACTTGCTCTAAAGAATAATACAGAAGCATGTGAGACATGCTTTGTGCTTTTCACCACTCCCTGCTGATGGAGGGAGACCAAATATTTTTCACACTAGTTTTCATTTTTGTTTCTGGGGATTTGCTGCTCTTACATTCCTTTCTCTTTTTCCCTTCTGGTTTAACTGATGGAAACTCACTGACAAGGAAGCAGGCTTTCACATTTTGCTCTGAAGGAGTGTTGGCTCAGCAACCTGTCTTACACCCTCAGGATTGTCAGCCTTGAATCTAACAGGTTCATAGTCCCTAAAATCTGTGGTTGCCCAGGGAAACCAACCTCAAGCTAGATCAACATAATCCCAAAAACCCTGTTCAGCTACAGCATCCTCATTACATAGATTCATCATTTATGGCCTGTTATTCTGTAGGGAAAAATCTGCAAGGAGAGGAGCATGGAGAGTTTACACACAGTATCTGTCCTTTAATCAGTCTGTAACCTCTGAAGGATTATGCTCAGGCCTAAGTGGAGCTCAGCACAGAAGCCATTGGCACAACCTTGACACAACAGGCTGCAGTCTCTCACCAGACTGAGATGCAGATGGGTGCACTCACACTTTGCAATTAAAGCTACTTGTTTTTATGATTAGACTTCAGTGGCAGAAGGCAGCTCAGCCCAAAAGGTGACCACTGTGACCAGTGTGATCAGTGATCCAAGTGGTCTCAGGCAAAAAAAGAGGCACTGTATCAAGAAGAGCCAGGTCCCACCCCCCAAAGTCACGACTCCAAGTGGCTCTCCTGGCTTCCTCAACACAGTGAGAACTGGAGAATCAGGGCTTTCAAGATGACAGCTAAGTTACCTAAAGAAGGAAGACCACATCATGCAACCAGCCCAGGGGAGGAAGGCTGATTCCACTCTGTGCAGATATGAATGATGATGGAGAACTGAGTTTTGACACACCAAATGGGAACTTTCTTTTCAAAATTTCTTGTTCAGCTGAAATGCTTTCTGCTCTCTCCTGTGAGCAGAAAACTGCACCAGGAACTCATTTGTCTTCATACACCTGAAAACAGGAGAGGAAAGAGCAGATCAAGACTTTCCTTGCCCTTGTGCTGTCCTGAGCTTTTTCTGAAAGCCACGCAGGCCCCTTAGAGGTTACACATTTATTGGTGATTGCTTAACAGCAAGAGACATTGCCCTTGCATGCCTTACTCTGGGTCACAAACTTTACACTGAGTGGTGGATGCCCAGTATCTGTCTGGCTCAAGCTCCTACGCATGTAAGAACATTTCATTTGTAAAGCTTGGGGATTTTGTTTTTCAGCATGAAAGCACACAGAGCACCATGTTTCCTAACCTCCAGATGGCACTCACTCGACATCAAGTAAGCCACGAGAAAGGACACTAAGACAGTGCTTAGTGCCTTTTTAATTACATTAAATAATTCCAGATCCTTGACTCTGTTTACTGTGTGTGAATCCAGAGAATCTCCCCAGAGAGTTCCTGCAAACTGGAGGGTAAGAGGATGGTCTAAGCAGTGCACAATTTAATCCTCCTCCTTCATTTAGAACTGGCATTGTTTCCACTGAAGCACTTCTAGTTTGGCCAAGACCTTCCATGTCTTACCCTAAGATGTAGGCTACTAATCAGAGTCTAGGGAAGCAGTGATGGCAGCTGGAGTATGGGAAGACATGTCACATAAGGAAAGGTTTAAAAGACTGTTAAAAGTTTAACCTGAAGGAAAAAAAGCAGTCTTGGAAGAGGATAGGAGTCTTTAGATATGTGTGCATCTCTGGAATGAGAAAAGGAATAATTTGCACTTTGAGGGCGTGTCAGGCAACAGTAAAAATAACAAGCTTAAGTTTTAGCATGGGAGAATCACATTAACTTTTTGGGAAGCTAGTAGTAAGGATAATACAGCACTGGAATGGATTCCCTGAGGAATTTTCACCTTTGAAGGGTAAATACACGCATCTATCAAGAGGGACGTACTTAATGGGCCTGTCTTTTATTGTATAAATTGAATTACTGTCTGAAGAGCTTTTCACCAATTGTCTGACTAACCAGAGCTGTTGGCATCAGAACATATTTTGTAAAAAGGATTTTTCAAACACATTCACAAGGAATTTTTTTAAAAATCCTATTTAAATTATACCAGATTTAAATAGATTTCACCTCTAAAATACAGATTATTCACTTTTTTTTAAATTGAAATATATTTCTAGTTCTTCTAACTACTCATGCAGGATACTTTTCACGAAGTCTAGATGTGTCTCCTTTAATCACACACATGTGAGAGGCTTGTTTAGTGCCCTTCTGACAGCCATGTAAGGACACTTCTCAAAGAACATATTATGTCACGTCTGTGAATGGCAACAACCAATCTTCTTCAAAAAAACTGAGGAAGTCTTTAGTAAAAATGTGCAGTCCTGTGTCTTTAATGAAATAAAGCAGCCACTGGGACGTGCAGTGGGGACGTGTGTACAGCACAGGAAAAGCCCTGCACTCCCCTCTGCTGTACACTCCCTTGCACGGGTCACTTCAGGCCAGCAGATCACAACTGCAGAGTCTGTAGGAATACCTGAAAAGGAGCCAAAGCATGCAATAGTCTTTGGTTTAACTGTTGAAGAGTCCAACTGTGGAAAATGCAGCTCTGTGCCTTGTGTGATCACACCAGCCCACAACTGTGCTGCCTCTTTTGATGTGCAATTAAGCTAATATCTTGACTTTGTGAGGCTGAGTTCAAGCTAATTGAAATTACTCTAAAATACTAGTGCACAACAACTGGATGGGACCATCTCTGTTCACCACAGAACTCCAATTCATTCCTATTTCCTGCTGAAATCAATAGCAATTTGTAAGCATTTTGACATTTCAATGATTACGGGGGAAGGTCTTGAGAACCAAAGTTTCCTATGTGGATAATCTGTGTGATATGGGAACATTGTGTAGAACTGGACATCTGCTTTTGTTAAATTATTACACCTTCCCTAATAATTATATATAATTTTTTTTATGCTGCTGCAATTAGCTCTCCAGCAGTATATTTGCAAAGTTAGTTTGGGTGTCTCCACCATGTTCAGCAACTTCCAGAAAAGACCTTTTGGGAATATCCAAGGTCCTTATCAAAACTGCCTCAGCACCTGCAAGTTCAAGGTAGCAGACAATCTCTAGACTCCAATTTCATCCCAAGTTAGCAGTCATTTCTCTTTTACAATAATTAACTTTGCCAACTAATCCTTATTTACATAAGCAGAGTGTCTTAGAAGGATTGGATGAGATTATAATAGTAGTGAAATCTGTTAATAATGAGTGGAAATTCCACTGATGACAGTTTAATATCTGTGTGGTAAGTTACTTATAAAGCATTCTTATGGTGTATCATTTGGGCTTCAGTTTTATAAGCTTTTTCCCCTTTTGCTGCTAGATCTCACATAAGGGATTATCCATATTGAGAGTATTCATTTTCTTTATTTCTTTCAGTTAAGGAGCACAAGTGGGTAGTTACATTGATTTAGTTCTTCCCTTAGTTATATACTGCTTTCTCTTCTACATTTTTGAGTATAGTTATAATATTAATAATGTGAACAGGTGTTTCCAGTGCATCTGGATTTCGTGTTCTCATGATAAATCTGCATTTCTTGTGCTTTTAGAATACTCTTTGTATATAGTTCCCATATATATATATATATAGTTTTATTAAATAAGTTTTGTTTATGATTGTAAATCCAGTTGTTACTTAGAAGCTGTATTTAAAACTGTTTCTTAACCTTTAGATTACTCTAAAGTAAATAAAATAACTAAACAGGTTTTCCTACAAAGGAAGTCGCATCATGCTGTGACAATTACTGTGGCATAAACAGTAAGATTCCTAGAACTGGGAAGGGGGAGCATGAATATGTATGAACATTAGATGGGCAACACTGCCAGTCAGGGCATCCTGTGTTTGTATGTATTATGCACATACATATTCACATTGCTCAGCTTCTACAGAGAAATAAATTTCTGAACTGAAGTTCTTCTTAAACCAGACAACAGTTTTCTAAACTGGGGTGATTTCTTTCATTTGTTGGTTGGTTTTAGAAACCAAAAGTAATCTGTCAGGGCCTCAAGTTGCATTTCTTAAATCCTGAACAGATACAAACCACTAAAACTCTCCTAAATCTGAATGCTTCTCTTGAAGACTCTACTTTCTACTCTGAATCCATGTCAGGTATGTTTTCCTTCTTCAGAAAACTTCATGTTTGTGTCAATGAATTCCTTGAAATACAGATGGGTCTCCAAGTAACTCAGGAATTCTGCTGAAGGCTGAAGAGGTGCTGGCACAGGCCTGCCCACAGCCTTCTTCTGTCACAGGGCTTAGATCCCACAGACTGACTTCAGCTTGTGACTTTTGCAAAGCCTCTCTGAGAAGCTGTGTGAACCTATGTAACTGCCAGCACTTAAAAATTGAATTTTCAAGTGTCTGGGGTTACAGCCTCACATCAGCACAAGGCCTTTATCACAGGCTGATGGAGCAAAACCACTGCAAATTTCTATTAACTGTCTCTTAAT
The DNA here is from genome assembly GCA_013400215.1 of Cisticola juncidis. Taxonomy (NCBI): domain Eukaryota; kingdom Metazoa; phylum Chordata; class Aves; order Passeriformes; family Cisticolidae; genus Cisticola; species Cisticola juncidis. The sequence continues at coordinate 977,209 of VXBR01001239.1, read as the reverse complement.
CCAGTGGAAAGTCTCAGCTGGCATACAATGATTAATAAATTGCATTAAGAAGTAACGTCCAAATATACTGGCACAATAAATATAAAAATTATGACATTTAGGTTCACTCTATGACCTGATCACTTGAAACTGTGGGTTCACTTTGCCCAGCTACTAATAACCAAATATCATCACTGGACAGATTTTATATGATTTCTGAATTTAAAAATTTATTAATGCAGTAACTCTTATGTCAACTGCAGGTGTTTCTGAGAATGACAAACAAACCAAAGATGTAGCCCAGAATCACCTGCAGCTTTCACAATGCTTATTTAGCACTTACATTGTTATGCCCCTTTAAAGCCAGACTAAAAACAGAGTGTTTACATCAAGTGTCTGCCACAAAACTCAATGGAATCCCGACACGTTGCTAGCGCTGTGTTACCATAGAGATACATAAAAAACCCTATAAAGGCCAGACTGAAACCTGCACCTGGCAGTGTTTCAGACCTGGTGACATGATCTTTGCTGGAATAAGCATAATTGTAACTGCAGCCGCTCCTCAGTGCTGGCAGATCCATTTGCACACTCTGGGAGAATCTTAAGACATTTAGCAAGTGTGCAGGAGACATCATTCACCAGGACCTTAGCAAGGGCTGCTTCCCTTATATACTCACACTCTCAAATCTTGCTGGAGACTCCTCTTTGAGTAATTCAGATTAAGTATGGATCTAGAACAACACCAGCTCCAGATCCAAAAGCTGCAGCTCAACTTGTTCTCCAGGCTACAAGCTCAATGCAGATTTTCTAAACAGGACACTAGTTAGTATATTTTCCTTTTCTTCTGCTCCTCACACATCCTAGCTTTGTTGGGCTTTTGGGTTAGGCTTTAAAATAATTTTGGCATTCTAGGCTCTTTCAGTACTACTTTTTAGATAGCAATATTATTTTAGATAAATGTCATTACCCAGAATGGCCTTAAGGCCTCCTGTTAACTCAAAAAAAAAATTCCACAGACCAAACACTGAGTCAAGAGGGTTTGGGGTTTTTTGCTTATAGTACTTTCATTCGTTATGCTTCTGTTCAGTCCAGCATCAAGTAAACCTTATATAAATAAGGTCATGTTTTCAGTGGCCACAATATATACAACACACTGCAGACAGAACCAACAAACTACACGCAACCTGCACTGTTTCTTTTACAATCGTGTCGTGCACATTTGTACAACATAACCTCAAACATGAAGCACGCAGGATCCATTGGACTTCTTTAGCAAGAGAAGCATCTTCAAATCAGAGTTGAAGCAGTGCCATTGTGCCATCAAGGAGCCTCAGCAGAGAAATAACCTCCTCAAGGTGAGCTTTTGTGACCACTCTGCATCAGTCTAGTACTCAACAGTAAAACTCACAGTCCCTGGGCACTACAGTGTTCAGCAAAGACAACCAAATGTGAAGAGTACCTGAAATCATAGCCATCCTTTTTCAATTTTGTTTAAAGTTTTGTCTTTATCTTGTTGTCTCTGATGGCAGAATGGAGCCTCAAATATGTAGCTTGCATAAGGACTAAAGCAGAGGAAATCAGTCATGCAGCCAGAAGGGACCTCTGGAGGCCTTTAGGCCACGCCCCTGCTCAAAGCAAGGCCAACACTGATGTTACACCAGGACCTCGTCCGGCTGAGTTTTGAAAATCTCCACAGGTGGAGATGCCAGAGCCTCTCTTGGCCACTGTTCCAGTGTTCAACTCCATCCCCTCGTTCCCGGGTAGCTCATACCTGTTTCCATCTTCCCAAACCTCCCTTTTTGGTGTTTGAGTTCAGAGAAGCACTGCTGGATCAGCCAAGCTGTTCCTCTCCCTGCTCGAATTCCAGCTCACCAGACGAGACAGTTCTTGCTCTGTGAGCACGTTCTCTTTGAGTTTCAATGCATCCCCCTGATCTCCACTGCCCCACTGCATGCTCCTGAGACATCCTGACAAAGCAATTTCCCAAACAAGACAAATTCTGTTCTTCTGAAGCCCAGCATCTTTATTCTACTGTTTTATCTTCCTTATTTTTCTTGGGGTCTTAATTCCAAGGTCCTTGAGTCACTGATGCCAAGGCTGCCGTTTACCTGTACATTGCCTATTTATCTTCCTTCCTTATTTGAGTAACAAATTTTTGAGTAACAAATCCAGCATCTGGGTCAAAAAAGAATGTTCTTGATGACCCACAAANCGCAGCGCACACCCCGCCCGCCGCTCCGCGGGCTGCCCGTGCGGGGCCGCCGCTGCGGGATGGCGCCGGGGCTGCTGGACCTGGTGCACTTGACAACCTGGGCCGTGTGTGCCGTGATCAAGCTGCCGCAGCTGGTGGCGGTGCTGAGGGCCGGCTCGGCGTGGGGACTCAGCCTGAGCAGCCTCCTCCTGGAGCTGGCCGGGGAA
>VXBR01001239.1:958537-974763 GCA_013400215.1 Cisticola juncidis | reverse complement strand
CCGGGGTGCGGGGCCCTGGGGCTGCTGCGGCAGCCAGCGGTGAATTCCTTCCTCGGCGGCTCGGGTCAGGCGTGAGGGTGAGCTGAGGGGCGGCCTGGGGGCGCCGAGCACACCCCGCGCCCCCGGTGTCACATCGCCCGTTCGGAGCTCGGGACCAGCCCGCCAGCCGAGCCCACAGAGCCTTTCGGGACGGAACTTCCTGTTTTAGTGATTCCGTGTTGTCACTTAAAGGGAAACTCGGCTTTTTTAACTCGCCCCAGACCATCCCGGTCCGCACATGTTTCTGTGTAGAGCCGCTGCAGAGGGTGCAAGCCTATGTTTGGGTTATTCAATGGCCCGTGTGCCCTGTGGTGCAGGTAGCTGCCCCCGTCAGACAGGCTTCCCTCACCCGAAACAGTAAGACTTAAATAATTCCTTAAGAAAATTACAAGCCGTGTCAAACTCCAAAGACTTGTGAGCCTGTAATGAGCTTACATGGGCTCGGCTTATTAAATCTTGCTTAAAGAGGATTGTATGAAACAACGAATAAAGACACTCGGTGTGTGCACGTTCAGGTGTGGGTAGAGGCGATGCCCTGAAGAGCCCTGCGGTGTCCGAGCCGAGGGGTGGAGGCGGGCAGGACATCCAGGGGGATGGGCGGCAGCTCCCCGCGCCCCGCTAGGAGAGGGGGTTCCATTCAGAAAAAGCCCCTCACAAAAACCGCGTGGTGTCTGTGAAGGGCCTGTGCCTTGTCTCCAGGCAGGGCCAGGCTCAGGTTTAGACTCCTCTCAGTGGAGCTGTGCAGAATCCCCCCGGCTGCGGCCGCTCGCCACCTCCGCTCTACAGCACTGAACGCGTGTTGCTGCTGTTACCCTTAACACACCTCAGAGTAAATGAGGCAAATCGGAGTTCCAGCAGAGATTACTGACCCCACAGCCTCAACCAAAGAGCCGTGACAGCACTTTAATCACTCGTGCGTGTTGGTGTGCATTAAAAAGGCTTTGTAAATAATGTTTGAGATGAGCATGGGAAAGCTGGAAATGTCTCCTCAGCACTTGTGTGAGAACCACGGTACCCACACAACTACAGGTTCTGGTCGTCTTTGAAACATTTATTGTGACTATTTGTATATTTAGTAGGCTGTTCATCCTACTGCCTTTAAAGACTTTGAATCCAGTTGCAGGGATCTGTGTGACTACCAGTATAAGCTGGGCGGGTTTTGTGAAATCAACAAAGAGGCAGAGGAGAAAAACACAGAAACATGGTGCTGATGGCTAGGAGCCTCATTTGACTGTTTATCAAATAGCATTTCTAGGAAGTTCAGATATTTAAATTCTGAATTCTGTAAAAGCCAGTTTCTTACAAGGCAGGCTGTTCCTTCTGCCATTTTTCTACACCAGAAACCAATTTTTTTTCTTATGTAAAACTGCCCTGAGGCCTTTCTGTTTTCTGTATAGCTTTGAATTTTCTGTCTAACCCCATGGATTTGCAGGAGAGTTGGAACTACAGAAAACATTATAAAAGTTCATTTCCTTTTGGGTACTGTATTGTGGAATGGCAAGAAGGAAAATTTCCATTATTTGTGCACTGAGAAACAGACTCTTAGTCTGACCAGTAGAGCTACACTGGGCAGTACATAACAGTATAGTCTAGACAGCTTGGAAGACATTTTCTACCCCTATAAAACTTGCTTAATATTTGCATTGAACTACAGACATAAATAAAGAAATCAGAGTTATCCTAAAGGTGCCAAGGCTTTTGCCAAGGAGAAGATATCTCCTAGGTCTGGAAGCCTTTTTTCCTCACCAGGTATAATTAATAAAAATATGCCTTACAGACTGCGACGTGAAGACCTCGACGAGAAGTGTGGGCAGCAAGGGTAACAGAAGTAGATTACAGAATGACCAGGCTTGCTCTGTGTGCCTGTGTTTGTTTGATCAGTTTGACAGCAAGGGCTACACTTACCTGGAGCCTTTTGGTACCACCAAAGCAGTATAGAAGTTGTGAATGCATTTTTGTGTCCCTCTGTGCAGTCACGTTTGTATCTCTCTGTTCAGCTACCTTGTGTTTCTGAGGTACCAGATCTATTATGGTTACCCCCTGGAGACATACCTGGAGTATCCCATCATCATTGCACAAGGTAATTTTTGTAAGCCGTGTTTTGGAAATGAAATGGGGCTCATTCAGCACTTCAAGTCTCTGGATGTAGGTACAGTGCTCCACTGCAGTGATGCTGGAGCTGGGGGGAAGAGGGAATTAACATCTCCTATAAAACTGAATTCTTTTAAGTGTCATTGAAAGAGATGGTCAGGTAGAGAAGAAAGACCTAATTATTACACAGAGTCACAGTGTAAACTCATCCTTTTGTTCCAGTGCCTCCACATGGGAGGAGGCATACCAAACATGCTAAACACTCCAGACTCTAAGAAAAGCTTAGGTTTGGAGCTTGCAGGGTTTTGGTCATCAACCACATTTGAGAGACAAAAGCTGTAAGAAAGGAGTTCCCAGGAGTTGTGCCCAGTGGAACTGTCTAGAATTGTGTTTGGGCCCTGTCAGTCCTTTTGGTGACCAGTCATCTTTTGTTTATTGCAGATGTCATTCTCATTTTCTGTATTATGCATTTCAATGGAAAAATAAAACGAGCTTTCTTCTATGCAGCCATGTATCCTTTGAAATCCAGGAGGTTTGGTTTATGTGGCTTATTTGCTCTTTGCACAGCAGCTATGTCATCATTTCTTGTGTGCTACTATTGTAAATCATACTCAAGCACCCCTCAATACGTATTCCACATTCACTGATTTCTGATCACTGATTCCACAATGCTGATTTCTGGGATCACAGTAAAACCTCTACAGGAAGTAAGCTTTATATGTTTGCTCTGCTTTAAAAGGCTCACAGCTGATAGAGTAAACTAAATTCTTAATTTACATCTTTTCTACAGGGATTCAGAGTAGAAACAACAGATTTGTTTTTTTAATTTATTCCTACCCATGCAGGTTGTATGGGTAGGAATATATAATAATAAATTACAATGAAGAGAGCAGTGGTTTGTTTGTTTTTCTATTTTTTTTTCTCTCTCTCTCTTTTTTTTTTTTTTTTTCTTCCTTAATAGGGCTTGGGTTTAAATCTCAAATCTTGTGCTTTGGAGCAGGTTTTGAGAAACTCCAGACACTATTTGACCAAAGACAGTGTGAAAAATAGGAACACTTAGTGTTCCAACCAGTCCTTAATATGTTTTATCTGGATTGTATAGTCTGTTAACATGTTTCAATGAGATTATTTCCAGATGTTTAGAAAAAATCCTATTCCTCAGGCAGTTTTGGGAACTTTGGATTCAATAATTCTCAGTGCTATGAAACTTAATGTAATCTAAGATATTGCGGGAGCTGGTACATGCTAACACTGCAGGAGTGCATAATAGACATGGCCATGGTAAGTGCTACATGATTATCTGAAATTAGATCTTCATATGAAATGGCTTTTTTTTCTGGAAGTCTTTATTAGTGAACTCTCTCCTAATATATGTCCTTGGAAGAATTCATCATTTAGGTTAGATTTCAGAATAACCAACCAGTTTTCAGATACAGTTTCTTTCTTCTGTGAGTAGCAGGAAAAGAGCACTCAAAATAGAGACTCTATGGGGGGAAAAAAAAGACATGTTCTGACATAAATTGTTGCTTGGTGGTGCCTTAATTAAAATTACCAAATAATACTTAAAATGTTAAAATTCTACTGCCACTTTAGTCCTAATGTCATAATCCCAAACCTTTAGCACAAGAGGAAGAGAATAGAGCATCAAAGTGTTTGAAACAGGGATTGTGACGTATTTATTTTTTTCTCCCTTAGTCATACAATTTTTCAAGAAAAATATCATCTGATAATGCCTACAAAGGTTAAAGCCAGTCTTTTCTTAGCAGGAGAGAGAAAGTAAAAATGTAATTGAGATGAACTGCATCTGCTAATGCAAAAGATGATACAAATGGGGAGAAAAGTTTTCAAGCCCTACACTGATCCTTGCAGCAGAAATCAGGCATGGTACAAAGGCCTGTGTGGAGTCCTCTCTACCTCTGCCTTTGCAAAATCCCCTTTGAAAGGGAACTGAGTGACTAGTGCATTCCTGTTACTATTTTTTCCCTCCAATTGGACTAATTTTCCACACATTCTTGTCAGTTTTCTCATTCCTTTATAGTTAGGTTTGCCAGACATAATGGTAACAGATGGTCTGAATTAACCTTGCTGTTTAGACTATGTCAGTCTCATTTTAGGTGACTTTTATAAACAGTTTTATGGAGCAGGTTGAGAAGCTTTTTTGTTTCTTTGCTTTTTATTGTATTTTCCTCTTTCAAGCATTTGCCAACAATGGTAGCAAATGTGCTCCTTGAGCCTCTTGCAGGGCAATACCTCAGAAATGAGTCCCGGGTTTCTGGCAACTTCCAGTTTTGGCTTCACTGTTCCTTACTGAGAAGCCGAAGTGCTTGGGTTGCCAAATTCTGGAAAAGTGACAATTTTTTTTTTTTTTATTCTAAATGAAAAAGCTACTCCTATTCAGATAATACCATAATAAAGGCAGAGGTTCTCTCTCTTTTTCACCTGCTTTTCAGAATCTGTGCACGTTTGTCAGTGCAGCAAGTAAGCTGGTTCAGCTGCAGCATCTCTGGCAGACCAAAGATTCTGGACAAGCGAGCGCCCTGACCTGGGGCATGGCTGTATACACCTGTGCAGGTAAGCTACAGACACCCTGGTGTGAAGTACTGAATTCTCCTAATGCCTCTTTTCAGAGGTCTTTAATCACAGTAGGTAAAGATCTTGCCTTAGTTTGTCTCAGTGCTGACGCCTGGGACTCAGATACGACAGAGTCTCTTGAAAACAAGTTTTGTCTTTGACACCAATGATAAAAACAAATTACTTAAAGTGTGAATATGGCCAAGGGAATCTGAATTGAAATAACTGAAACCTGTATTTATGAGGAAGATTTTTCCATGTTCTATGATTTAATAAAGTTATTAGTGATCCAGCATGAAAAGGTGCTAAAATTTCAGGTATACATTCAGACAATGCTCATTTTGAAAAGCTGTCTAAAATAAATACACACTTAATGCTAAATACCTTTACACTATGGCTACTTGTAATTACCTTTCTTGACAGAATTTATGAACAGTCAGTTGTGAAGTTCCTGTGGCAATTCCCCAGTGGTCTGCATGAACAGTTCTACAGCTGTTTGTCAAAAGTGCCTTTCTCATCTTCACAAAACTTGTTTAAAATATTCTCACTATAAACCCCATCATCCAGTGATGCTGGATCTATTTGTACATGGAAAAAGTCAGTAATTAGAAGTTGTTTGTTTGGTGAACAATGACTTTCTAAATGGTTTTCCTCTCCTGTAAGTGTGAAATAATTAATATGTAGGTTCCTTGCGGGAATGGAAGCTGAATTCCCTGTATTTGCAAAGCCTGAGGGCACACACATGAACATTCCCAATGGCTAAGTCATGCTAACCCAACTGTGGGTATAGCTCACTGTCAGCTACCAAAGGAGGGGCAGAACAGAAAGAAAAGCAGTAAACTGACCACATCCAATCTAGCATGATAGATACAAAAATTCTAATTATATGTGTGATTTTCTCATTAAAAAAGACCCTTAATACATTGTCAGTCAGCTTTGAGAGCTTGATCTCTGAAGATAAAATGGTGAAGAGTGGATGCACTAAAAGTGGGAATGTGTACAGTATATACTATCATGCAAGATTATCTTCTGTTGAAAGATACTTCATAATTTTAATAAGTATAAATTTGTCCTATGTGTTCCATTAATCAGAATTCATTTAACTTACAGCAAGAATTATTACAACTGTAATGACTACGAATGATCCCGCAGGTGAGTGAAGTGTGGAGTTCTCTGCCTTTCCAAGGGACCAGCTGCCACAGCTGGTTTTAGTTGTTTTGTAAAACACCTAGAATGTCTCACAAGAACAAACCACAAATGTGATAGGTTAGCTTGGTGAGGGCAGGAATTACACAGGATTAAAAATCAGGCAAGGACATCAAGATAAAAAAAAGGCAGAAAACTGCTTGTGCTTGTCATGTGCAAGTGGTCCAAAAGGCTTTTTTTTTCAAAAGGCAAAAGCACTTCAAAATTCATTCTGAAAACAACAGAATAAAGTATGAAAAATATTTACTGTTTTAATAAATAAATAAACTTAGGAAAATACAATTTTAAAAACCCTGTAGTAATTGAATGAGATTTTCAAGTAATAAGTATATCACTTTCTTATTGACAGCTTTGTGAATTAAAAAATTCTTCTACAAAACTAAAGTTCAGCTTAGTATGTGAACAGTTTTAGGTCCAACATTCAGAAAGTTTATGGCAAGCTAAAAATGAAATGGTAGGCTGGTAAGAAACTCAAAACAACTTAGAATATCTAATTTGCAGTAAATTATAAACAAAATTTATTTAACAGCTTCTTACCATCCTGAGAAAACTGCAAGAGCTAGGGAGTGTCACAGATTTTTCAGTAAGTTGTTCAAAATCAAGACTTGATGAATGCAAGAACAGTAACAATTCCTTTGTACTTCATCTGGTGGTTCCTTGTTCTTGTTCAAAACTATTTAATCAGAAACATCATTTGAATGAATTTTTGTAATTTTTAAGCAGCTTCTGCAGCCCAATAAAGCTGTAGCTTTGCAAGCATCTCACTTGGGTCTTTCACTGGAGAAAGAAGTCCCATTTCTGCCCCAAATTTCCACCCCCATGCTTGCTGCTTTTTCTTGGCCAAAGTAAGGAGTTTGTGGGGCTGTGCAGTTAACTGGGTCACCAAATGTTTGGCAGAATGCTCAGGCAAGGATTTAGTCAGGTACTGAGTCCACGTCCCCTACAGCTACACATTTACACTGAACAGTGGGGAAGAGGTTCACTGGGGGAGGGAGGAAACATCAGGAAAGCAAAGCTGGTTCTGGGTAAAGCTGCTGTTTAAAATACAGCACCACCCACTTTGGAACATGGAAGGGCCAGCAGCAAACACTGATGCTGTGCTGCTCTAATGGAAAATGTTTCCAGTTGAGTTGCAACACTGAACTCATCCACAAGTATGAAACAGTCAGAAATCACACAGTTCTGAAACAAAGTTTTGTTTCTGTGACTATTCCACCTACTAAATGGACATCAGACATACCTATATGTAAATACCTTCTCACAGACAGAGGTACTTACACTGTTATGGTTTTTAAAGCTGAATTAACCTAGGTACTGAAAAACTGCTTTTTTGTCACTTGTCAGATTTTATGCCACTAAAATCTGACAGATGCAACTCTTTCCTGTCTTCTTGAAGTCTAAACTTAAAGAAATGGCAGTAGAGAGTAGTTCCTGTGTTATAAATGACATGTGCAGCTATAACGTGAGCTGACATGCTGATTTTGACTTTTGGTGTACATATAAATTTATGAGGCTTCTCATGCTTGTACTATTCTCCCGGTTACAAGAGAATTAAAGGTACTGTAGTGTGTAATTTTGAGCTGTCTTTAAAAGTGATCAGGTGCTAAATGCTGTTTTCTCTTGGATTCATACTCAGAATGTGTGGGTTCCTGAACATGGTAATTTTAACTAATTGGGTGAAAACAGCTTCAGAATGTGAACCAGCCTGTCTGTACACCAGCAAAAGTTTACAAACCAGTGTTGTCACAGCAGTTGGTTTTTTTGATTTATGCTTACAATATTTTTTTTTTTTTCTTTTAGTTCTCATCCGTTTCATAATCATGCTCATTCTCAATATTTGGGTCACAGCCACAGTCCTGTACTACAGGAAGACTAAAAAGACTGATTAGAAGACACTCATCAGCACACATACCATACCACGAAAAAAAATATAATTAAGCCTAAAGAATTTAAGAATTCCTCAAAGACTGAGGAAGTTCTCTTACTCTAATATTTACCCTTTAGCATACTTACAGTCTTTACAGTACTTAGAGACTTACAGTATAGTACATTCATGCTTTCTTTCTCTTAGAAATAATTCTGATAAGATACTTAATTTAAGCAGCATATTTTTATTGGTCATTTCAGACAAGTTTCACTGATACCACATTTTCTCTGTATTTTTATTTTACTACAAGGTATTTCATAATTAGATGTATATATATTCTGGTATCACTTCAGTACTTTCTGGTTACATATAAGCAATTTTCTTCAATTATACATGATCACTTTTGCACCAACATACTGACTCATCCTTCTGCTGCAAGACTGAAAAACCACAACAGATGTTTGTCTTCTTTTTGAAAGCAACTCAGTTCAACATCAACTGTCTGTGTTTCAGGATGAAGAAAATCTGAGTCAAGGCCCAGTCCAGAACAAGGGTCTAAATGTCTTTTACTAAATCACAATTCCAGTTGGGATTGTAGCACTTACATGCAACATTTAAATAGTACAGTTTATACAGCTGATAGAGGATACCCATAGTCACTTTCCTGTGGTTTTATCAGATAAGAACAAAACTCAACTATAAATTCTTTTTCAGCCTGAGCTCTCATTCACTGAACATACCGTTTAGGTAACAGCAGGGACTAGAATGTATGGGAATTAATGAAACTGTGACCAACAGTTAAAAATGCTGTTCAAGCAGAAGTTCTGGGAACAATACCCAGAATTCCCAAACGCCATCCGTACTGACAGTGACATGTGCACCTTGATGCATCTCAGCAGACTCATCTCCCATGGTTGTCAGGTTTTGGTGGTACTGCTGTGGTTCATGGGGTTTTGGCCTGTCAGTGCTAAGTGTGTTGAAGAACGTCGACTTCACTTAAACTTTTACTTTAGAAATTCTTATCAATTTGTAGTGCTTAGAATAAACAGGGAAAGGATATTCTTGACAACTATTAAAAGAGGATTTTGGTTTTGGAAGTACTGCCTTCACAACCAAAAGTTGCAATAATTATATAGCTTGCCTTCATTTCTCATTACATTCTCCAAAATTAAAAGATACAACATTTCAAAAGAGTTCTTACAGTATTCTGTTGATTGGCATGTAAAAACCAAGGCACCCTTGATCCCAACACCCTTGAAAACTATGGGAAGACTGCATTGACTACATTTGGGGCAGGTTTTCTTCGCAACATTCTAAATTGTGTGACTGCTGTGGAGCAAAGGGGTCTGCAAAAGCAGAGGTTTCTGCCATGAGCACAGTAATTGGAACAGGGTCTTCACCATCAGAAAACAGCTGCTTTGTACTCTAGTGGGAAGGGCTGGGAAGAGATGTGTCTGTGGGCATTGATTCATGTATCCCACATTATTGAGAGCAAGTAAGATGAGGGTTCTTTTACTGCTCCAATAAAATGTATAAATCTTTCTATGTTGGTTGAAAGATTATTGTAAACATTCTGAAACACATTTTACTAAAGCTGTGTAAAGTATCTGAAGTAGTCTAAATGGTGGCATGTGGCATGCGATACATTTTCCAAGTGATATTAATAAATGTTATTTTTCAAGATTGATAGTGTCATTCTTACAATTAATTTTCATTGCATTTGAGTTTTTATTGTTTCCATATATGGAGAGAAAATGAAATATTCATTACAGATCATAAATGGGCAGCTTTCACCTTAACACTTGAAGCATCAGGCTGAATATTGATCTGCCAAATGCTAAAGAGCACCAGCATCTTAAAATGAAAAAAAACCACACTTGCTTTTTAATTAAAGCCTTTTCTTGAGAGAGAAAGATTTGTATGTTATTGACATCTTTCATACTCCTGAGTGATGCTGTAGCAAAATGAAGCTGCTCCATTTTCAGTTTGAGAATCAGCACCTCAAGTTGGTTTTTTATCAAAAAAATACTGAAAATGCATTTAAGAACAGTTCTTAATAGGTTACTTAACACATTTTGAATAAATCACCTTGGAAACCTGTGGCAAAAAAAGACGTGAGGAAAACAAACAAAGGTGGGTAATTAATTTACTTAAGGTAAAGTAATTTTGTGGACTTGGAAAGCTGGACTATGAGTTCTCATTCAAGCTGCAAGAGATATGGAACAAATCAGAAAGTAGAAGTAAATAGTTTTACACACTTTTTCCCCTCTCAGAGAGTAGCTTCTTTGACTTTCATACAGAGAGGCACATTCAAGTTCAGGCAAGCCCCATGAAAGCGCAGACCCTGTGTTTTCCAGTAGGTAAAGAATAATCTTCTCAGTGGCTGGATTAAGGACAACAGCTTTAGACAAATACATAGGCAGGATAAATCTTGTTAAACTTGTCATTCACCAGGTATCAGGGCAGACACAAGGAAGTTGTTTGCTGTGCAATGCAGCAGCAGGGCAAAAGCAAGCAGGGAAAGCATCTAAGATATATGGCAGAAGGTGTAAGCAAGTAAGCAGCTCTTATCCACAGGGCTGGAAGTAATCCAGTTCCATTCACAGATGCTGTATGAGTGTGGAATTACACTCAGTGTCTAATTGTACCAGTTCACAGCATGCTCAAGGTAATGCAACCTGTCCTGCCCCGGCTGAAAAATTTGGGTCTTGTCAGGGCTTTCAAAAACTTTGAGTCTCATTGTCTGTGAAGGACAAGATCTGAATTCCAGTACAGTCCACTGAATAACCCCAAGTACCTCCAGCAGTGGATATGATGAAGTGTGACTGGGTTTGGCAGCAGGTAAGCTAGCAGCTCAATTCAGCTGTATGAGAGAGAAAACAGATACCATGAGATTTACTATTGAAAGAATGAGGATGGGAGTCCAGAGACAGCAGGCTGCAGGACAGTGAGCATGTGGACAGTGGAAGATGTGTGTCATTTATTTTTCTGGACTGTCACAGTGAACAGAACATTGAACACTATTGCAAAACCATCCTCTCCCCATGCTATGGGCCTCCCTAACACTGGGCATTCTGTGCAAAGTGGACACGGATGTCTTTCCTTGTGCTGCTCCAATCCAGCAGAGCTGCCATTGCTGGGAGTGCTCAGGAGTGCCTGTCCCTGCCTGACCCCCGGGGCTCTGCCTGCCCTGCACTGCATGTGGCTGCTCCCGGTCCGGGCTCTGCCCATCCGATCGGCTGGGACAGCAGAGGAAGGAGGGCGCTGGGGAGGCAGCGACACGCCCTGACTGCTGCACATCTGCAGCTGGGGTAGTGCAGCTGGACTCCGGAGAAGGTGATTCAGAATTAGCCAAATGGCCCCAGTCCTACAGAACACCTTCACTCACTGCTTTAAATGAGGTAAAATTAATCTTCCTGCACCAAGCAATCATCATCCATTTAGTGACATATGTAATGGGAAAATAAAGAAAGGAAATAACAGCTGAGTCTATACAAGGAACTATTATAAATTAACAACTCCACAGATGTGGAGATAACTGAAATGAGGTAGTTTCCCAGCAATGTATTTTCCCTGATGTTAAATAATAATGACTTCCCTCCACATTCTCTTCAGGCTGTTTTATCCACTCTCTTCCAAATTCTTACATTCTTGAAATTCATATTTATGTATGAAGCAGAACATGAAATTTCACCTTCATCACAAGCAATGGTCTAAGGATGTCTCACTTTTTGCAGGTGAGGAAGCTGAAAAAAAAAACTTAAAACAGTATGTTATAAAGTTCTTGGTTTGTACTGAATTTAATTTGCTTGGCTTCGAGCCAGAGTTCTCCAGGACACTTCAGAGTTCTCTGTGAGGTCAAACAAGTGCCTGGGAGCCACAGTGAACATCACTGTAAGAATCTGAGAGGTGATCACCTGTGATGAATCCAATAGCAAGACCTTGCCAGCCTCACAGACCTGAGTTGTGATGGACCTCAGGTGTTTTCCTGCTAATGGCAAGACAGACATACAGACCTTTTCAAGTGAAAGGTGTCAGCTATTCCATTCTACATTGGCAGTAGTTTGGGGCAACCATCTCTATCTTGGAAAAAAAATCCAATCTTTGGACCACAGATAAAATAAGAGACTTTTTACATCATAGATTTGATGAAATATAATTTAAGACACCTGAAGGACAGTTTAAATAATTGTCATAATTTTGTTTATACCCTGTTCTGTTTCCTTATTTTATCTTAGAACTGTTTCAAATTGTCAGAAGTCTAAACATGTACTTCTGTGCATTATGTGGTATCACTGACTCACAGGGAGGAAGCTTTAAGATGGCAGACACCTTGTTTTATCTGTCAAGTATTCGGGAAGATGATGTAAAGGACAGAACCTGCACCAGCCTAAAATGTGACAAGTTGGCTAACCATAATTCTGATTCAAACTGATTAGTGACATGGCTCCATGCTGAAAATCAATTCTACCTACCACCTTATTATAATAGCAAGTTATCTGTGCATATGCCTGCTCTGGAATGTGCAGGATTTCTGCTTTGGAATGTGAAGGCTTTGGCCAGCAGTACCAAGTCTCACACTATATGGAAACCATAAATGGAAGAACATGGATCTTATGCCTCGGTGTTGCCTCTGTCATGTAAATCATGACTCTTAACGAACCATGAATTAAACTTCTGAAAAGCATAAGTAAGTAATTACTGGAGAGAAATTCTTTCACCTTCAAACAGCTGACTATATACAGATTCTGGATATAGAGTGGTCTAACTTTCAAGAGTCTGACTTGTCTAGTGAGATTTTAATTTTTGTTTCCATGAAATGCACTGTCAGCACAACTTACAGTCCTCATGGACTCTCTGAGCTCAAAGGTATTCTCCTCTCTCAGCCTTTCTGGTTAAGTTTGCACAAATGTCCACCTTACAGTAATGCAACTCCCATTGCTGTGAATCAGAACAGAGCAGGCAGGGGAGCGTCCCCCATGGCTCCTGATTGGACTAAAGGCTACACAAATCCTGCTGAATCTCAGTGGCCCCCAGGACACAGGGGTTCTAATAAGCTGGAAAACATCATGCAGACATGAGACCATGGAGTCCACCAAGCAGACTCAAGTCCTGAAGCTGCAGCCAGACCTGCACCCAGCTGCAAGACCTGCTCCAAGAGCCTACTGGAAAATGGAACAGTTGAGGTCAGAGACAGTGCAAGGCCAATATGAAACAGGGAACAGACAGTGGGGTACCCAGCTCCTTCAGTCTTAAAAAGATTAAGGGATTTAATATCTCAGGTAACTCCAGAAACAGATTCTACCAATTCACTTGTTAATAAGAAGTAGCACGTATCAAAGGCAATTCAGTGCCCAAAGTCTAAGCAGTTGGATCCAAAGGAAAAGGGGACTGGCCATGACCTCACAAGCCTGGTGTCCTTCTTGCTGGATACCCATGCTTACCAAATGGTGCAAGAGCATCGCGGGAAAAAAAAACACCCCAAACAGTAATGACAAATGACAGGAACTACATGACATGGGGCCCACAGGGACAACGTAAAACTGTGCATAGAAGCAGGCACACATCTCTAAACAAACACTGAAGGCCTAGACCTTAAAATGGGGTGGTAGGACTGAAGTATCCCATGCACTTGTCTCAACTGTGAAAGCATTTCTGTGCAGCTCCTCCAATAAGTAAGGGCTGCAGGGACATGACATTATTGGACTCTCTGCCCTTGCTTTTCAGGGTGGTGTGCCTTTCCAGTTCTTTAAGGTATCAGGACTACATACATTTATAACCAAAATTTCATGACTTTTCACTATGCCTTTCATTTTGAAAGATCACTTTAATCTTGCAGCTTCTATGAGATTATTGGAGTAAAAGCAGCTGCAGTCAAATCCAAGGCAGTATCAAGTAGGAGCGAGGCTTTCTTACCTTTATAAAACACTGTTTCCTGCCTACAAGGTGGCAAAGATTCCAAACCCCAGTTTTCATTAATAAGACCTGGTAATTAGCATTCCTGTGCTAACACATTATTTTCTCCACATCCCCACCTCTTGGAACTATGTTTCTACAGTTACAGCCTTTCCATTCAGTGCAGCAGCTTCTGGGGAAAACTAGGCTGGATGTGTTTTGAGTATTCTTCTTCTCTGCCACACACATTTCAGTAGACTTGTCTAATTTCTCAGATGAGACTGTCTGAGTATATAGACCTGTCCACTTTTTAGGCAACTTCAACATGAAACACAAATTGTAGTTTCGGAACCAACCCATCAACATCCTTTACGGAGACTCAAAAGAAGACTCCTTCCTACCCTCGTGAGAGATACCTCAAAGCAGCAGGCAAACACTATGATCCTTGGGATTCTGATAGAACCTTAAATGATTCAGAAGATCATCTTAAAAGACAAGAAATAATGTTTTCAACTTAAAATGTTCTGTGTGCAGAGATGATAATATGTAAAAAACTGTAATGCACTGAAAAAAGGCACCAAGCCTGTCAGAGGTCAAGGAGTGTCTAGATCATGCTTTCTGTCACATGGTTTAGTATTAGGTAGTTCTGTGAGAAGCACAGAATTGGACTTGATGATCTGTACAGGTCCCTTCCAACTTGATATATTCTACAATTACATGAAAAAATAAATTAATCATTATTTTAACATGAATGCCAAGGCAAACTATTCAGGAATGTGAAGGAGGATGAAATACTCCACTGAACTGGATCTTGTACTGTTTGTTCTTCTGCCTCAAAAACAGAATAAGGAGGTGATGAAGGGTTTGTTAGAGCAGTGCAGGTATGAAGTTTGTTTCATATAAGTTCCTCCCTTTCACAGCAGCATCTGAAATACAACCTCAGAAGCACAGGATGGGTAAAGGCACTTGGGACCAAAATAGATAATCCTCTTCCAAGGCTGATTCTCTCAAAGCTAGATGGGAAACCAGTACATTTTAAGATTACAAACAGAAATGCTCAAATTCCTAATGATGGCTTGACATTAGAAATGAAACAGAAATCAAAGAGGAAAAGCACATAATTTCAGTGGCAGCTTTCCTGGCCTTGGTGGCTTCAGAGAGCTACTGAATGCCTGTCAAAATTTAGGAGGTTCTGTGTTTTCAAGAGGCAGTAAGAGATTTAGACACTTGCAGTGAAATTTCAGTGATGTTTTAAATTTGGCCCCTGTCACTGCTAAGATCCTTGAGCCTCCTGCACGTTTCCAAGTCCTGCATTGTACTGTGATTCTATGTCATGTTTTTGGTTACAGCATCAGCCATGCTCAGAAGCACAAGAACCACCATAGTTTTCCTCTAGTCAAAAGCAGACGTGGCGCTGGATTGCTGGCAGTGCTGGGAGAGGCTGCACTTTGGCAGGGACCACAAGACATAGGAAATTGCAGCACACAGCCAGGACAGAAGTGGAAATCTCATTGCAGAAAGATCTTTCTGACACCTGAGAAGGTAATTCTGATGGGCTCTGCCTGTCCTTCTGTGCTGGTGAGCTTTTGGATTGGGAACTAAGGAGCAACTTCCCTACAAGTGCCTTGACCTTCTAGCTCCAAGTTTGACCCCTCGTTTTTCCAGATTAATCTGTAGCTTGGCTATGCCACTTGTTTACTCTTGTGAGATAAAAGGACTTGCAAGGAGAGAATTTTCTTTAGGTAAGTCATTCAGACCATAAAAATGTCCTGTTTGCTTAGGACAAGCCTGTAACAAAAAGTGTTAAATCAGTGACTTTCAAGACAAGTACTCCTTAGTTCACGAATATGCTCTTCTCTCAAAAATATTAAAAAGTCATCATGAGATAAGAAGGAAACAATCTCCAGGAACTAGCATTCAAGAGGTGTTTGCATTTCACAGCATGATAAGGGAGAAGAACAGAAGAGCAGCTCTGCCTTTTGTGTCCTGGTACAAAGCGAGGTTCGTGCACCTCAGAGCCCTGGCCTTGAGGAGCCTGTGCCAAGTCAGCTCTGCTCTGAGGCAGAGAGGAGAGCACAGGACCCCAGTGCTCCCCCTCAGCCCACGCTGCTCCACGACACCATCTCAGCACAGCCTGCTGGGTGTACAGCTAATGACCCTCTGTACAGGCACAGAACTTAACACTGGGCTAGCAAATACTATAGTATAGTACATTTCCTAAAATGTCAGGCTTAGCAGGGCCCTGGGGATTCACAGTAAGTGAGGACAAGCCAGGGAGAGAAAGTGCAAAGGATCCAGCCCCAGCAGTGGAGGAGCTGCCAAACAGCTCCCCTGGAGTCTGTGCTTCCTGCGCACACGGGCTTTGATGGGCTGCCTTTGAGCAGCTCTTGCCTTTCCCATATCTGCTGCAGTAGTTAGCTTTATATTTAAATATTTCAATTAATTACCAGCTTCTCAAGTTCAGGAACTATTTTACCTTACTCAAATAGTTTATTTAAAAATATATATATATAATATTCTCCAATCCAGAAAAGGATAGAACTTCCCACAATGTAAC
>VXBR01001239.1:863835-958532 GCA_013400215.1 Cisticola juncidis | reverse complement strand
ATATATAAAATATTTATGCATTCAGTGAATGGAAACAGTTTTACTGTATACATTTTTAATGCTGTACTCTATGCAAATCTGCATTATCTAAAAATATACCGTACTTCTGTAAATGAAAACAAGCGGGAAAAACCACTGTAGCTGTGCTCTGGGTTATAATACCTAACAAAAATGATATAAAACTTTTAGTTTTGAATTTAAGAACTCACAAACAACATTTTGCTTTGTGAGTGCATAAATAGAAGACTGAATACATTCTTGCTTTGTTAAGCTGAACTGTAGCAGAGGTTACAAAATGTAAATATATTTATTAATTTTCAGTATTTCAGTGTTTCCAAGTCCACCTTTCATGATAGTGTTAAATAAAACATGGTCCTATCCTTCCAAACATTTCAACACTCTTTAAAAAACAAAAACAAACAAACAAAATTTTAAAGTGAAATGTCCTCCTTCATTGAAGTGTTAGATCATATTTTAAATTACTGCACTCCCACACAATATTTAGAATATATATATATATTCTAAATATATATATATATTTATATATATATAAAGAGACCAAATAGGAGACTACATTTTTTACTGTCAATATGTTTAACATCACATACTGTAGTTGTATAAAACATGCATTTTCTGGGATAATTATGAACACATCATGAATGATCCCACATAAATTATATTTTTTGTACAACTCCAAGATAAAAAAAGTCAGATTAAGTGCCTCTGAGGCCCTTTCTTCCCAGCTATCAGTTCTCAAAACACACTACTGAAATATTTATCTATGCCTACAGCTATGTGCTAGAGAACCAGATTAAAACTTTAAAATACATCTACAGTATGTTTTACTTTTCTTAAAGTTTGTGACAGTCCTCAGATACTGCGTTGTGAAATGTAAAAAGTCACAGATTCTTTTATTTTCCAGAAATGAAAAAAAAACCAAAAAAACACATCTAGGAGAGTATGCAAAAACAAGGCAAAATGAAGTTTCAAAGCACTTAATGAGGGTTAATATAAGTCAATAACTAGTATTGAGGTTTGTAAAAAGGGCTGGATGAGCAGTTACATGTACAAGCAAATGGTCTGGTAAATCCCATGATCGCAGACATTGTAACCAACCCTTCTCCACCCTTAAAACCAGTTGCTATACATTCAAAATAGGTTGACACTGATATACTTACTAGGTGTAAAAATAGTGCACTATTTTTTCTGCACAAAGCAAAACTGCATCCTAAAAACTGGTAAACTTTCTTTTTCCTTAAATAGAAAGAATGCACAAAAAAAAAAACTTGAAAAAAATTATTTAAATTAAGGCAATTAGACAGGTAAAAGTGAACTGCCCATGATGACATAGCTGAAACTATATATAGTTTTTATATATATATATATATATATATAAACTATATATAACTAGTATATACTTCAAACCTATACTAGCTGCTGAACACTGACATGCAGCTTCTGAAAGATGTGTATGAATGATATAAACTTCAACATTATGGCTTTATACAAGTGCATAGTTGCAACTGCAATAAGTAATGGTATCTGATTAATAAGCATAAAAAAATAAAGTGGAAAGATTTTTAAAACCCTCTTGCAGTATTACAGTACAATATATATACACAGTATAATGGTCACTCCTTACAGATGCAGTCTATATCACTATGGTGGATCTCCCTCCGGTTCTGCTTGCAGACGTGCTGGTGGCATCTTGATGAAAGCTGAAAAGTCAGTTTAAATGATTTCAATACTCATTCCTCTCCATTCCTTTTATGAAATGTAGTGTATGTGTCTTGCCAAGAAAGCTTTTGTGGAACAGTTTAAAAGGTTACCTAACATATCCTTTGACTATTCACCAACTATTCCTCAACTCATCAGTCACTCGGGAGAATACAGGAAAACCCTCAGAGATTAGTAATTTATATTGCAGCAAAAATGTAAACCTCTGATATATATAGCACAATCTCTCAGGAAAATATATATTTTTAATATATTTTGGGATATGTTTCAGTCTTGCTGTAATGGGGAGTAAATTTTCACCTTGACTGTGTCTGCATTCACGGAAAGCAGTTAGCTGAAAAAGAAGCAGAAAGTTTGGTCAGTAAATGCAACAAAAAAGTAAATATGACAAAAATATACTTCTTCAAAATCTTCATTTAAGATGGGTTCATCACAGTACTTGGGGGAAGCACCTTTCCTCTGCATCCAACAGCAACATTACTTCAGTACAGCACATCCTTACACATTGTAATCCCAAATCAATTAAACCCCCTTGCAATACATGAGGGTAAAGTACAATATGCACAGAGTAATAGTTACTTCTGAAGGATTAGTGATCAGTAAGCTTTTAATACAAGAAGATGCAGTATATTTAATTAACGTAATGCTCATTACTGTGAACACTAAGCCAGTTAAGTTCTGCAGGAGCTGGTTCCTCAGTTCCCTGAGCACACAGCTGAGAAGCAGCCCCAGTGCTGCTGTTATACAGCTGAGACATATCTCACATACTGTTTAAAACAATTCTTAGGCATTTAACATTTAGGGTTTTTTCTGTGTAAATACAAAATTGCATCAACATGTGAAATGATCAGATACTGAGGTCTATAAAATAGGTAAAACTATTTGCAGGACATCCAGAATTAAGCCATAGGGCAAATCAGATCACTGCAATGTCCAGATCTTTCTAAAGCAGTCAAGGAAAACACATCACAGAAACTGCAAACCTGCTTGTTTACACAGTTTTCAAAAGCGTGGTTAGGTACCCAGAAAGCACAGCACTGCAAAGGAAAGCCAAATCAAATTCACTTCAGAAAAGAGCTAGAAAAGCAAAATGCAGAACTCCACTGATTTCATGTCTGCCAGCCATAGACCTCTTTACATTCAAAGCTCAAAAATCAAAAGTGTTTGTAAATACCAAGTCTATTTCAGCTAAACATTCAACTGCTGCCATCTCCCTTTTATCCTTC
Source organism: Cisticola juncidis (assembly GCA_013400215.1). Taxonomy (NCBI): domain Eukaryota; kingdom Metazoa; phylum Chordata; class Aves; order Passeriformes; family Cisticolidae; genus Cisticola; species Cisticola juncidis. Next base: position 955,569 of record VXBR01001239.1, on the reverse strand, counting down.
AAATATTCTCTGCTGAGGTTAGCAGTATTGGCATCAGAGATGACTAACGACCCTGAAAACAGCAGTTTTGGTGTTTTTTTTTTTTTTCAGGCAGGCAGACATGAATTTTGAAAAAAAAAATCTAAAATTAGAAAAATAAAAATACTGACAAAGGCAACAACTTTGTTTTAATCAAAACGACTTCTCTAAAAGTGCAATATGATGAATACAATCTCATTTTTCTGTTTAAAATATTAAAATGAGATCTTGTATTTTCTCTGCTTTGAGAAACAAAATCCAATATAGCATGCTGTATTCAAAGGCAAACAAATCCATTCCTCTCTATTTAGATTTACCCCTTATACTTCTTCAGAAATCAAAAACATCGTCATCATCATCATCACCATCAATATCATCAACATCATCAAAGGACCAATCCCAGTCCTTAAATGCCAGATCAAGTAATCTGCAACAGGAGGGTTTGATGTTTAATGAGTGTCACACTTCTATAAAAGACTTGAAAATTCCTTTTGCTACCACTAAACCTTTTTAACTGAAACACTGTTTAAGGTAGGTGAGTTTGTTCCTTTGCCTGAGTATGAAGATTCAGTTAAGTGTTCATGTAACTTAAGAATATTGCATTCATTACAAATTTATCTCAAAAATCATTCCATTCAATATAGAACACTTACCATATTGATTTTTCCCCTAGAATTTCAGTAACAAAGAACATGTACCTTTTACAAAATTATCTGCTTTCTGTTTTGTTGCTGTTCTTGCTGACTGAGGTGGTTTTATGCTCTCCTGCTGTGCCCTTCCAGACAATAATGCAAACATAACAATTTTTCCAATAAAATCAAGTGATTTTGAGTGCTGAAAAGAACACTGAATAAGATAGCTTCATGTAAATGTACAAATGAATATAGCAGGATTTTACTGCATCCCAAATACAGGGTGATTATACTATACAGCTATTCTGTAGCTCATTATTTAAAGTTAAGCAGTACCAAAAAAAGAGGATATATCAACTTGTTGTCTAGGCTTCCCTCACTGTGCTCCTTGTATGGTCACTGTAGAACAAAGAAGGCAAGCAAGGCAAACCCTGTCAGCAAATGAGTCATTTTACTTATCTGAGGCATTTATTTTAGGATGGGGTGAATCATTGTCTAGAATGTTCACTCATCTCTTTCTGTTGTAATATCTTAAGTACTAACTTTTCAACTGCTATAGCTACAAAGGAAACCCAGCCTAGTCATCTCTCCAGTGAGCTGGAAGGATCCTAATTAGGGTTGTACGCCAAACATAGGATGCAGGCATGCATTTCTTACCCTAAGAGAGCATCAACATAAACTTGTCACATAGTTTAATTCAGTTAATCACATGTTTTAAACAAAATGGGTTTCAGGGGAATTTGGATTTTCAGGCTTTAACTATTTCAGCCTTTAAATGTGATAAATATGAAGAGGCTCAATATTCATATGTTGACTATGGCTATTACACTTAAACAATTTATTAGGAAATAAAATACATTAAAGTTGGCACTTTTAAAATTTGGAATTATCCATTTAGCACAATCCAAACAAATAGCTAAGCAGAAATTATATGGTCTGTATCAAAGACTGGTTTGCCCTTTCTTAAATACTCACAAAAAAAACCAGCCATGAAAACCTTGAAGAAACCATCATTGTATGAAATTCCTAGTGGGGACAGCATTTTTAGGACCAGGCAGGGACCTCAGGAGGTTTCTAGCCCAGCTGCCTGCTCAGAGCAGGGTCAGATGCAAAGCCAGCCCAGGATGCTCGAGGCCTCGTCCTGTCGGATGTTGAGAACCTCCAGGGCTGGAGCCTGTCCAGCCTCACTGGCCTCCCTCTCTGCACTGGCTTTTCCTTCTATCCAGCTGGAGTGGCTCCTGGTCCAAGGGAGCCCCCTGTTCCTCACGCTGCCACCAAGCAGCACTGGCAAGCCTGGCTCTGGCTCTTGGCTGCCCTCCCTCCCTTGGGGCAGGCTGCTGTGGGAGCCCCTGTCCATGTCCATCATCCCAACAAGCCCAGCTCCCTCAGGTGCATGCTCTGACCATCCTGGTGGCCTCTGCTTGGTCCTTCCCAGTGTGTTCATGTCTGGCTGGAATTTGGGAGCTCAGAGGGCGGAGGCAGTGCTGTGCTGCAGACTCTGGAGTGAACACAGGGGTGTAACCTCTTCCCTCAGTCATCCTGCTGTGCTCCTCTGGGGGCAGCCCCAGAGCCAACCTGGCTGCCAGGGCCCACTGCTCAGTCCCTAGATTGAACTGGCAACTGCATCTTCATTTTTAATAAAGTTCATAAAGGAAACAATTATTTCATATGGTAAGCCCTTGCAAAAAAACTCATAGAAGCAACAGTGAGATACATAAATTTGCCATAGCAATTACAGTTATTTATGAGTATGTGGTTTCTAATTAAAGGTAGCTAACTTGGAAACCTAAACTGAAGAATTACATGCTTTACGCACAAAAATACTCATCCTCCTCCTTTTCCCCCCAGTACAGAATGGTGAACACTGTGCTATGAAAGCATTTTGTACAAAAGGTCAAGACTAAAAAAACGTATTGGAAGGAGAAGAATTGTTTGTAGAATACCTATTGAAAAGAAATCAGAATTTATAATATACCTTTATATGTTAACAGCAAGAAACAGAGTAACACCACTAAGTTAGACTGTAAACAGTATGCCAAAGAAAAATAATCTACTTGTCCCCCAAATTGTCATGAATGTTTTCTTGACTCATGCTTTCAGTCCTATCACTGGTATTTTGGTTATTTTTGCACAAAGAAACACTTCAGTAATTGGTTCCTAAAAGCTGATTTAAAAGCTTTTTTCCTTCATGATTATAAAAATCTATTAATTTAAAATCCAAATTATGAGGTCTGATTCTCTTTCAAATATGTAAATTAAATCACCAAAAATAGACTGTGTGAAGGTTGGGAGGGAAGTGAAATTAAAAAGTCCTTCCACTATGCATTTCCACCCATTAAAACACCAGTATCTGTTTAAGATCTAACTCTTCATAGCATAAGGATGTTTTGTGGTAATAGCAGCATCACAGCAAGAGTGTGCTTTCCCTGCATTCCCCACTGTAACTCTGGCCACTCACCCACCCAGCTGAGATACTGGTGCCAGTCTGGTCACAGAAAAAAGGATAGTGATCCTATCTAGGCACTGCCCAATTACCTCTCTGGGAAAAATGTTAAGCGTTTGCTAAACTGGAATACTGCAATATTCCAATCTTTTCACAGCCTGCCAGCACTGGGAATTGACAGAAGCAAATATAAGCTAGTACTGCAGGTGATGAAAAAAAGCAAACTGGAAAAACCCCCAGGAATTCTGCACTGTGCAATCATATAAATGCCACCTGCAGAATGCTGTCAGCTTCCACAGCACAGCAGATAGGATTCTGCTCCTTAGAAGTGTTCCAGTAGCAAATCAACGATTTTTGTATGGACAATGTTTATCAAACCAGAAGAATCTGCTAAGACTATTCTTTTAGGAATCATGAGGCATTAGCATGATTCCTTCTACCCAGAATAAGGAATTGAAACCAATTGTAGTAAAGCATTTAGAACAATAAATTAAACAGCAGCTCTTGTGTCACCTTGGTTTGTTTGGAGGAAGCTGTCGACTTGGTCGTCTGATGGACTGGTTTGGCTGTACCTTCATGGAAGTTCTGGGAGAAGATCGAGCAAAGGGGTCTGGTGCTGGAGGCTTCTTGGGTATTTTCTTCACCAGTCGGCTCACCCATTTTTGCTGTTCTTCTGTAGAATTAGCTAACAGTAGTAGATTCTTTGCCGTAGAAATATCATAGTACACTGTAATAAGATTTAAAAAATAAAAATGAATATTGTTATTATTCTAAACATGGCCCTGCATCAAAAATTAACTGCCAGATTAGCAGATTCTCATACTTGACACAGAGAAATCAGCAGAGAGGTCAAAAGCAAAATGAACCTGTAGGTTTGCTGGCTGCTGACAGTGCCACCTCCTCATATTTGGAGAGTAACAGCTTGGTACTGTGGAAGATACACATTGATGTGGAAGGAACCAGAGGTAACACAAAGAGGTGTGACTGAGACTAAGAAATTATATAACATTGAGTCACAAGGAGCAACCTTCACCAAGTGGAACCCCTTCCACAGCGCTGTTTCCCACAGCAGAGCACAACACACAATGTGAGCACTTCACAACCACCACACTCTGCTGCATGTGGATGACAACACAACAGGTATGTGCACACCACAGCCACGTGCCGTGAACTCAAAGCAGAGCGACCCTCATGGAGACACCCTCAGAAGGGGGCTGATGGCCACGTACTAAAGACAAACCAACTTTTATATTTGGTTGGTGTCAGACCATTACTAGAATCCTCTGATCTATAAGAACACCTTGTGACTCCAGCACTATCTGCATATTCAAATACTTGCTATTTACCTTTGCAAGGCGCTATAATCTCTTCTTTTTTATCCATGTGATCCTTGTGGCATTTGATATGGCAGCGGCGACATTCCAGAGCAGGAGGAGGTTTAAACATGTGCCACAGTGGCTTCATACAAGCTTCACAATTGGTTGGGAAGTGGTAAAGAGTAGGTATGAACTCATGTCCTTTGTGACAAATGTAATTTGACTTTTCTCCCATGGGCTCCACAGGAAATTCCTGTTCCTTTTTGCTCTCTCCTTCATTAGCATATAGGATCTAGAATGAAAGCAAAATAATCTCAGTATTTCTAGATGACAAATATAAATTCAGAGTCATTATTAAGTACAAAGATTGAAGAAGTACACTAGGAACAGTTTTTCAGATTTTTTAGTAAATATTTCATTAGACAATATTTTTGACAATATCTGAAATGCCACATCTGTTACTCTAGAAGCATTAATTTATTAATGAGTACCTGGAATATCCTAGGAATTTCCTTGGAATCTGCTCTGTACACATCAGTCTGAGTGACTGGTCGGACATGGAAGAGTTTGCTATAAGAAATTGTTTCAATAAGGACAAAAATTAATGTTACCACAATGATAAATGTGACAGATTAAGTTAGGATATGACATACCACGTTAAGACTTACAGTCATTAAAGATTTGTCAAATTAGTACAGATTTCTAATCACTCGGTAAAGCCTTGTCTTTCAACCCTGCACATGAACTCCCAAAAACCGTAAATAAAATGAAGTCACAAGCATCCAGCTATACTGGCAGAAGCACTGGGAAACCATCATCATGTGACTTTAATGGCTGCTGGCACCTTTCTAACACAATCCTGTCCCCATGCTCTGAACAGCCACATTCCACACTTGTAAAGAAAATAAATTTATTATATAACACACCTGTAAGGCCATGTTGTAAGAGAAAATACATGAACACTGAAAATTATATCTGCTCTGCTACAGTTTTCTTTACATGCTTTGCTCCCAAGTGTGTGGGAAGAAGGTCTAGCTGACATCCATTCACAAAAAGGGTGGGAAGGAGGATCCTAGTAATTACAGACCAGTCAGCCTGACCTATGTAAAAGTCTTATTGATGTTCCTCCTGATTTCACCAAATATCAAGAACTCTATAATTTCATGATCACTGTGCCTCAAGTGGCCTCCAACCACCACACCTCCCACCAGCCCATCTCTATTTGCAAACAACAGATCTGACATAGTCCCTCCCCTGGTGGGCTCACCCACCAGCTGCAACAAAAAGTTGTCCTCCACACACTCTAAAAATTTCCTGGACTGCCTTTTTTCTGCTGTATTAAGTTCCCAGCAGATTTCTGGCAGGTTGAAGTTGCCTACAAGAACAAGGGCTGATCCTGAAACATTCTCCAGCTGCTTATAGAGTAAGTTGTCCACCTCTTCTTCCTGGCTGGGTGGACAATAACAGACTCCCAGAGGGCTGACAGCCTTGTTGGCCTTCCCCTTAATTGTTACCCATGGGCATTCAACTTGATCATCCTTAGTTTCAATGCCTACAGCATCAAAAGCCTCCTTAATGTAAAGGCCACCCCTCCACCTCTTCTTTTCTTGTCTCTCCTGAAGAGCTTGTAGCCATCCAGTGCAGTGCTCCAGCTGTGTGAGTCATCCCACCATGTTTCTGTGATGGTGACTGCATCATGGCTTTGCTGTTGTACCATGGCCTCCAGCTCTCCTTGTTTGTTACCCATGCTGCCTGCACTGGTATACGTGCACCTCAGCTGGGCTACGGATTTCCCCCTAGCTCAGGCATACCACCCTTGGGCCTGCTTCCAGGCAGCCCAGCTGCATCTCCTTCCCCCTTCAAACCTAGTTTAAAGCCCTTTCAATGAGTTCTGCCAGCTCATGTGCTAAAAACTTTCTGGCCTTAACACAGAGATGCAGCCCTTCTGGTTCCAGCAGGCCAGGTGCTAAAAAAGTTGCCCCATGATCAAGGAACACAAAATTCTGCCCATGACACCAACCCTTGAGCCACTTGTTGATCGCTCCTATTCCTTTCACCGTTTTTCTCAGCCACCAAGGGACTGAGGAAAAGACTACCTGTACCCCTGTCCTATCTACCACTTGACTCAGTGGCCTAAAGTCCCTTTCAATTGTCCTGACACTCCTCTTTCCAATCTCATCACTGCCAGCCTGGACTATCAGCAGTGAGTAAGAATCAGAGGGCTGAATCAGCCCAGGAAGTCTCTCAGTGATAATCTGTACCCAGGCCCCAGGGAGGCAGCAGACCTCCCTGTGGGATGGGTCTGGTCGGTATATGAGGCCCTCTGTTCTCCTCAGAAATGAGTCACCCACTATCACTGCCCTTTTCTTTTTGACGTTAAAGGTGGTGATCTGTCTTACAGATGAAGCATAACTGGGAGGCCCACTGGGCAGATAATTTTCTTCCTAATCATCTGGCTGACTCTCTAGATCCAGGGGCTCATACCTGTTCTGAAGTGACACCTGGCATGGGGATGGGGATCGGGAGGAATTGTTATTATTACCTCCCCAAGCAGGGACCCATTTCCACTCCCCTTCATCACCAGGTGTCCTTCTATTGCCTGAAAATGGACGGCATAGGAGTCCTCTGACTCTTGGAGGGCTTCCCTCAAAAATGGAAGGGCTGAACTCTGCCAATCTATTTCCCTTTCACTTTCCCTGACAATCCTTAGTCTTTCAACTTCCTCCCTAAGCTCAGCCAGCAGCAAAAAGAGATCATTCACCTGTTCACACCCAGGCAGCCCCCTTGAAACCACTGATAAGCTCAAACACTCTGCACAGGAACAGGTTTGTACAAACACATCCTTTTTGGAGGGTTCCATTTGGTTACATGCACCTGTACTAACTACAGTTTTGGATTGCATAAAAACCATTACCAACAGAAACCCCAAAACCAACCAACCAACAGAAATACTGCAAACAGCACACAGCAAACCTTACTGGCAAGAAAACCTGCAACCCTGCCTGCTTGCCCTGCCACACCTGCGAACTGTGCCACAACCCAGAGCCACGCCATGCCCTGTCTGCCTGCCCTCAACGATGGAAGAACCCCCACCCCATTCCTGTGTGCCTCACAAGTCATGTCCCATGTGATGTGCAAGCAGACTGGGCCTCAAAAGGCCCTTTGGTCACAGCTCTTTCCAACAGAATTTGCCTGCAAATCAGAAGAAGGAATCGCACGTGGCAATACTTACTCTATATCCAACACCATATGGGGATTAGACTGTTCTTTATCTTGTTCACTGTCATAGAACAGGATCTTCTTGCTGCTCACAATTACATACTGTTAGGAGATAAAGGATAAAACAAGTTTTAATCTACCTCATCAAAGATGTCAAATATGTCACAGTAATTATCTATCACATATGTTGTAGCAATATTTTTCTACAATTTGATTAAATGGTACCTCAGTAGACAATGATAGTACTGTATACTAAGTCCATGCCAAGAAATTCATTGCATAACAAAATTCTGATTACCTGATAAATTAAGTTATATGATCAGATTAACTGATTTTTAAGCATATTTAATATCTATGAAGAAACAAAAATGAAAGTCAGGAATAAAGCAGGATATAAGATTTTCCTTTCTATTTTATTGATTTAATTTTCACTTGGACTGGTAGAGAGAGTAACTGTCACCCTCTGCTGATTTCATGTGTGCAGGTCCCAACTAATAGAGATCATATTTAAAAAGATCATTGTTACCAGAATAGCTATCAGTGTTCACTAAAAAGCTAATTACCTAGAAAATGTCCTACTTTCAGAATTGTGCCTAGTATGACAGCAGTAAGGAAATTTGTATGAAAATGTGTGTGCTACATTTTGGACAAAGACTCATCAAAGAGGTTACTGAGAAGCAGTAAACAGATGAAGGCTGCACAAGGCAGGAGGAGTAGGTTTCAGTCTCATAACCTAAATAAAGAAATTGTCAAGAGCAAGAGCTGGTTTCCAGACTCTGCCTAATTCCAGCTATGTAATACTGCTGGGAATCCTTAGGGCATGTATAAATATTTGAAGATCATGAATGATTATTCTCACCTCTGGCTATACAAAGAGGTGTCTTAAACTATTGCAATTGCCTTAAGTTGCCCCTCTCAGATGTAGCTACACCAGCTAACATATTAGTAATGAGAGAACACATATCAAAGAAAAATGAAGTGTTGAAAACCTGCAGAAAGTTTAAAGTTGAACCTATTCATGAAATAAAATCATAAATCTGGTTTTCTTACCTTTTTAACCCATCCAAATTTTTTAGTGTTATTTCTAACAGGCATTGATAGCCAACCTTCCAATCTTGATTCTGAAAAAGAGATATGTATTAAAGAACAGACAAAACATTATTTTTCAGACTGATGTGCATTTTAAAGTTATTGAGTATCAATAATGAAGCAAGAGAGCAAACATGAGAAGATGAACTATTTCACAGTACAAGATCTTGTGAAGCCTATCATTGTAAATGCTCAGGAATACATTAAATAATGTACCCCTGAACACAGCCAGTAACCAGCAATGCATTCACAAAGAAATAGTAAACACGAGGAGGAAGGGGAATAACAAACTTGCAATTATAGCACACACATTCCCTTTAGTAGTTTTTTCAAGTCTTAAAAGCCTTATGTCTATTGACCTTTACCTTTTACAATAGCACCTAAAGATATTAGTACAGACCACACAACATCCAATCCAAGACCAAAAACAAAAGGCAAATTACTGCCACAAATAACCTATATACCCTATATGCTGGGGAAAATGTCAGTTTAGTATTCTAATTCATACTTTTTGGTCTGTAAATTTTTCTTTTCTCTGATTCTGCCTGTATATTCTAGGCTTTCTAATCCAAAATAAGTAATTTTTGGCAAACCCTCAGGCCTTGCCTGAATTCAACTGGCCTTTCACTCACTTGCAGTATTTTATATTACATCGGCACATTTGTCAGATTTGATTTATCAAGAGTACTGAGAGCTCAGCTGTTGTTTGACACACGCATTTCAATAGTCACCAGAAGCTCAACAGGATCACACTTTCCCAGTGCTTGGTAATACATAGGATCCCATACCCTTTGACCCCATTTTTGTAGCTGCATTTAACATGACTCTTTCTTCCCCCTATGTTTTATTAAGGAGAACTACTTAATTGCAATAATACTTTTCTAATGAGCTTCAAACCCTAGCAGATGACCTCTACTGCTGCTGAGGAACCTCCAAGTCAAAAATAGTAAAGTGTTAAGCACAAAACACAAAACATGGAACAAGCAGAAACATACTCCAAAATTACAAAAATTATTTTCCTTCTCATCAGAAGGCATTTGCAGGTTCCTGCCCACTGTTTAACACAAGTGTTACAAATAATTACTAGATATACACAGAATTCTTTTTGTGTCTAGAGAGACTTAAAGCAAGATACACAGATACACACTGTCTTCAACGTTTATTGCCCTACCAGCAATGCTGTTGGTGACCTATTTTAATACACATATCAACTATATGAAACAGTTCTGTAACATGTTTTGCCTCATACCTGCCACCTTATATTGCTCCTTTCAACTATATCTCATAGAAAGTGTAGCATAATGTTGATGCAAAAAAATAGTCTATGCCATATCCAGGAAGCATATGTAGGGCAAAAAATATGCATGTTTCTCCTATCTCCTAAAATCAGATTTTCCTATTTTTCTCTGTAACCTGCAATACAGATTAAATTGGACAGAATGAGAGCTTCTGATTATATTTTTTCCACTTCTGGTGTCCATTCAATACCAACATATAAGAAAAAGGGCAGAATATTCCAAATGTTTCACAATACATGCTTATAAATACTAGAAGGGGAGAAACAACAGAAGACACTATCCTACCTCAAATCTTTTGTAATTATGTCAGAAAAAAATCCCAGCTTCACTACGATTTTTACTTTAGAACAAAGCAAATCCATGCACATACCACAACAGCAGTTACTAAGTAAAAAATATGTATGTAGCTTTTCTTTCATTAGAAGCTTCAAAGCAAAACCCAGAGAATGAGGAAAATAGAGGAAATGCATTGTTCTTTACTCTAGTTTGATGAAGTAATGTCAAAATACTAAAAGAGGTTCTACCTTCAGTGGAAAGGTATTCACACTTTAAAGGAACCTCATGTGAAATACAGAAATTTGAATGCAGTGGAAAACCCATCTCTAACATTAAAACTTAACAGAAGCTTTGTTTAATGGGTATATGTGTAATCATATAAAATGAATACAGAATTAGTAAAATAGGGCCTTATCATTCATTATATACTTCTAAGGCAAAATAATGTAATACTGAGGACAATGAATTTCTACAAGAAAATCATGTATGTTTAGATATGAGGAGGTAGATGTTTTCACACTTCACTTAAACAGAAAGATCTGACTTTTTAGTATCCAGTACCTTAGGGTCATACAGATAGCTGCAGATACTGTGTAGAGGCTATCTTGAAAACAAGCCATAAGGCTCATTTATTCAATGTCTTAATAAAAATGGTGGGTTTACAACTGTCAGCAAGCATTTGCAAACATTTAGAGAGAACAGGCCAGTTATTTGTTCATGCAAACGTTCTCATGTCTCTGATGGCAATGTTTACTGCTGCTGCAGTGTGTTATCTGCCAGATTTGGTTTATGTCTCTTTAATTATGTATTAATAGTGTTAGTTCTGAAACAGAAAACGACACAATAAGAACAAAACCAAACGGCTCTCAGGTATGTCACCTGTGCTATCAACTTCTGAAGGGCTGTGGGAACAAGACAAAGGTTCTTCCTCTGAGTCAGACTCGGAATCAAGAAGCATGCGAGAACTGGAGGGCTTAGTGGCAATACTGACAGAGGTAGAAGAGTGCTGATAGGTAAAGGACATGGATTCCATAGTGTGGGATTGAGTGATATGGACTAAACATAAAGCATAAAGGAGGAAAAGTAGAAAAGAAGTCAAAATACTCTAAGAGTGTATTAGTTTTACATTTCATCACATACACACAGTAATTGCAAAATAACCACCAAAATAAAGTGAAAACAGTATTTAGTTCTAATGGAGCACAATAGATTTTTTTTAAACTCTTTAAATAAATGTAAGATGAAGTATTACAACAGATAGATTTAGTTAGCAGGTGAATAAGTGATCACTATCAACAGATCAATAAGATGGTAGAAATAGATGAAGATGAAAATCACAGAATCATCAGACCCTCAATTTAATACTCCAGTTTCTATGGAAAAACACTGCAGAAATATGAATAAAATTAACATACCAGGGAATCCATCATCTGCCTCAGCCTCTCCAGGTCCACTGCCTATGCTACTGTTGTCCAGCCCAATGTGCAGTGACTGCAGCTGGGAACGAAGCTGCTCAATGTCACTGTCTTTGCTGTCCAGAGTCATCTGCAGTTCAATCCGGATCTGACTCTCTTCTGCTATTTGCTGCAGAGATAAATTGCAAGATCTCCTATTATTACAATATTTGGTTACTCAGAGAAAATGATGCAGAATTTATAGCCAATCTCAATAGATATTCTGTGTATTTCTTTTGGCTGGGAAAATTCAGAGATAGAGACTGGACACGCTACCATAAAGTCTGTATCAATGGTATGATTTTACAGAAAGTACTGCAATGCTTATATTTACAAAAGGATCTTACTGCCTGCATTTCATTTATTTCCTTCTGATATTTGATCATCATCTGGGTTAACTTTTCTCGTTCAGACTTCAGTTCCATATGCAGCTTCCTATTTTCCTTCTCCTTCCGCCGCACATCGGTGTCAGCTCCACGTTTGACTGGACCCTTCCGATTCATGATTTCAGCCAACTTATTCACAGCCTTCCCACGGGAAAGAAAAAGTGACAAAAACCACACTAATAAATACACAGAGTTATGCTGGGAAGAAATAAAGTCTTCTCTTCATCCATAACAGGCACTTCTAACTATAAACTAAGATCTCTGCAATCCAGTACTACAAGTTTGCTGTAATTCAGCTTATTACACAAAATATAAAAGAAGGTGATTACACCATTTTTACTTGAAGCAAGCATTAGCTGTGTGAGCACTTTCACTCATTTATATAATCCCTTCTATTTTCACTAGCTAGACCCAAATACAGTATTAAAAATGCCACTTGTTCTAAAAAACAGTCTAGATTAAAATCAGAAATGTACTTCTTTCTAGAACTTGTAGAGGAATATAAATCAAGACTGAAACCAGTAACATCAAATCATTTGATGGAAATGAAGGCTTTTGCTAGTGGAATACATCTGGATTAGAAGTTCCTCTATTATGAATCATAAGGATCCAGTTTCACTACACTGAAAGTCTACTTAGAAGAAGGAAGAAAAAACCCATTTTTTTTCTTTCAGAGCAAGACCAAATAAAGCCTTACTAGTACACATTTGTAGTTTATAACAGAAAGTATTCTATTAAGAATTATTTGATTTATGAACACTATGTCAATATGCATTTGAATACATTTGCTTACCTGGGTTTTTAATGTTCTTTCATTCAACAACTGTTTCTCAAATTGTGCTTTAATATTTCCTACATTTGCTTCTTCTTCTTTTAGCTTTGTAATTTCTGTAACAAGGTAACGAAAAGAAAATCTATGAAACTCATTACAAATGAATATAATACTATTAAAGAACAAACAGTTTCAATTTAAATCACTTTTGGTTCAGAGATTACGTACGTTCTTGTGCTTCCTTCAGTTTATTGTTTAGTTCTTCTTTCTCATTAGCAAGGTTAGCCACATCACTAGTTAGTGTCCTATTGGCTTCCTCCAACTAAGAAAAAAAAAAGGATGTGTGACCATGTAACAACACTCATTTGGCAAACGAAGAAGCATTACAGGACAGAAGGAAATGCTGCAGAGTGAGAATAGGATAAGGGTAAGAGGACTTGCTGTAAGAGGGGTAGGGGCACAGAAGAAAGAATGGTCAGAGAAATGCGTGGAAGAAACGTGGAAAGAGATTCTTGGATTTCAATCACAAGAAAGAAATAAATATTTTTAAAATGTTAGATATACTTGTATATCTCTAAATCTGCTAAAGAGCAATGGATAACTCAAACTGCAAGTAAAGCTCATGTACTACCTCTACCAGACTTAAAGATCATGTAACTCACCGAGGCTATGGTGGCATCTTTCTCAGCAAGTTCCTGTTTATGCCTTGCCATCATCTCTTTAATCTCCAACTCTTTCATAATCTTCTCTTTTTCCAAATCAGAGTACTGTTCTTCAGCAATGGAACGGGCAAGTTGTTCTGAATCTGCTTTTGTCAAAGTGATCTCTAGCTGAGCAGCCAAGGAATCTCTGCAAATTATTCATATTGCAAATTAAAATACTGATATATTAGTTAAATTTTAACTAAATTTAAAGTTAAAGGTTAACTTTTAGGTTAGGGTTAGGTCTAATTTTAAAGTCAAAGTTTAACTTTTAGGTTAGGGTTACGTTAAGGAGGGGTTAGGGAGGGGAAGATAGAAAATAACAAAAAGCCATCCTTATCTTTTATGTATTAGTAGTCTGACTAGCAAAACCTACCTCTCATCCTGTAACTCTTGTATCTTTTGCTGCATTTCTTTACAAAGTTTGGTCTTTTCCTCACATTCTTCTTTAAGTTCTCGAACTTGTGTCTTATAGAGAGTCTAGAATTTAAAGTTGGAAAGAAAATGATATGATTTCTATACTCTTTAAGGTCCACAAAATTTCTACAAGTTGATATGGTATGCAATTTCTTAATCACACTAATTGGAGTATAATTGTGCAATGCCATCTCTAAACTTATCTAAATGTCATCATCATTCACAAATGTGCTCAGTGATCAAGATCAAGGAAGCAGACAACACTGGAGACAGGCACAAGAAAATCAAGTAGCTTTGGGCTAGAGATGTGAATCATCTGATGGTTGAGGGGAAGAAGAAAAGCTAACATACTCAGTAAACAGATTAATATAAAAAATAAAGCAGCATAAAACATACTGAGAAATATTGTTCAGCTTCGAGCTGGTCTTGAAGCTCTTTCATTTGTCCATCTGCATCTTGACGTTCCCTAGAAAGGAAGAACATGCTTTAGAGATATGAAGGTATTCCAGAGCAGTAAACAGAAAAGACAGCATTCACACTCTTGAGATCCCCAGCAATTTCTTGAACAAGTATCATCAGCTGTTAAACCTGACACTTCCTCTGGGTACCAGCTCTCTTTTTCACTTGTACAGCTGTGAATACTGTGCTAATAACAAGTCAGTTTAACACTGCTAACACACTAACTACAACAGCGTCACAAAGCTTAACCAGTAAGAGCTGGTGATAAAGTGAACAACCACCAACAAAACCTTATTTCTATGTAAAATGTCACTGATTGGACCGATTGTTTTGAGTCTCTCATTTGGTAAAGCACAGTCTGTGAATGTCTATATTCCTTGATATGCACATTTTCTTGAATTTATCTGCTATTTAAACAACAGTCAGTTCCATAATAACAGAAATGTAGCAGAAAAAACTTGTGCCAGTGTTCCACATTATGGGCACCTTCTACATGACTAACTGCATCTTGCTGACAGAAAGGCAAAGGACGGGGAGACAAAACACCCAAAGTCACACCCAAAGTCACACCCAAAGTCATAAAGGAGCTGGGATTAAGATTTATTTTATATGTGTAGTAAGCTGGTCTTTTCTTTCACAGGAAAGTTCTTTAGGTAAAAAAATAATTGGTTTTTTCCTTACTATCAGGTGCAAATACTACGTGTAGAAGAACTACTTGAAGAACTACTGACACTCCTATCTGAAGGCCAACATGTGTTCAAAGATCTGTAGTACTAGATATTTCTGATGGTTATGCTTTGTAGCTCTATAGCAGTATTCATTTCCAACTCTGGTAGGCTCTCCTAGACTAATCATTCCAGAAAATTTCCTCTTCACTGAAGTCCTATATCATTAAAAAAAGTACCTAGACCTTCAGTTAAATGAGTGTTTCTCTGAAATTTTCAGACTCATATTTAATTTGTGTTTCTAAGATTTTTCAGGATACCAAACATCTTTTAATACCAACCTATACATTGCTGAATCACTAGGGCAAGTCTCAATTAGAGTGACTGCAAATTATTTTAAAGAACAATTAAATTGTGCACTGTAGAATGGCATATTCTTTGCAGCAATTTTTTAATATTAATTTTTGTTAATTAACAAATTTTTGTTCCAAAAATTTGTTCCCAATTTTTGTTCCAAAAATATTTCAAATCGGTAACATGATTAAAACATATAGAACAACTTGCATACTTGCGCAGTTCATTGTTTTGTTTTTCCAGACTTAATTTGATTTCCTGAAGGTGGTTATTCTCCTGTTTCAACTGCTTCTCCGACATTTTCAAGGTGTTGACCTGCTGTGTTTGCATCTTGAGGTCATTTTGAGTGAGACAGCGCTTTTGTGTTTCTTGCTCTATTTTTAATGTCAAGTTTTTTACCTGAAAAAGAAGCAAAAATCTGTGAATTTTACAGATCTACACAGGAAAACAATATTTAAACAGTCTCTAACTGACTTCCTTTACATCTTCTGGTAAATCAAAGCTGCTTCCTGAATAAAAGCATTAGCACACGTTAAATTGCCTATTTTTTCCATGTCAATCTCCCAGCATTTACCACTAGAGAGGACAAACCTTTTAACATGAATAATGCTGAAATATTTCAGAAAAATGACACCACATTCAGTGAAGTAGACTTTTTGAAGTTTCAAAGGCACAGAAGGAAAACTTTGTTGCCATTTTAATTCACAAATATTTCTAAATACAGCTATAACAGGAAAAATACTAGAACATTGAAAACAAGGTTTGACTTAAGGCTGCCTTTGTCAGAGTTCCTTACATCTTCACTGAGTATATCCTTCTGGCGAAGGAGCTCATTTATTTTCTGCTGCGATTGTTTGAGATCACAGTCCAACATGGAGCGCTGCTTCTCAGCTTCCAACAGCCGATTTTCTACTTTCTGCTTTAAAGCTCTCTCTTCCAAAAGTTTCTTTTCCATTTCTGTGAAGTAAAAGATATAAGACATCAGCTATGTGTGAAACAGCAGATTCTGGAGGCCAAAGGGAAGAGGATGTCTATCCTGTACTAACAATAAGTCACATGTTTCCCCTTTTAAAACTGAAGAGAAAGACTACTTAAAAGTGATTAATTAAAATTTTCACAGTAGATATACACCCAAAGAATGCTTTTTCAAGCATTTCTGACAGAGCTGTTTCCTACTTTTGAGCTTCTAGATAACTTCCAGTTTATCTGCAACACCTCTGAGATGAACAAAACAGGTGGAATTTTAAAAAGAAAACAATCTACTGTGCTCTGACTGTGGTAACATAAAATCAAAGAGCTGAAGCTCTTTGGGAACCTGATATGCCAAGTGACTCAGCAGTTACTACTGAATCATTTCTGCTTCTTTTGAAGATCTGCATGCCCAAAATTTCTGTGAATGCTCTGCAATTAGAAGTGCAGGATCTGTAGGTAACTTTTTAAGTAGCTGCAATAAACTTAAGCCATTTAATTCAAAAGTAAGAGCCATCTTCTGGATTTTTTTGGTAATTATTCCTCTCTTCAAGATATTTCAGTTGTCCTGAGATGGACCAGAATATGCACAGTGAAAGATTATATTATCAACTTGGTATAATTCACATCTAAATCCAACTGGGATGCCAAATACATACCTTTCATGGCTTCCGATTTTGCTTCCTCTATAGACTCATAGATCTTATTTTTGTCTGCTAAGCGTGCTTTTGTGGCTTTATGCTCAGCTTCTTCTTGTTCAAGGTTCTGCTGCATGACTTTAAATTTATATGTCATATCTATTTCCATGTTGCTCTTTTCCTGTTAAAGAAAAAATAACATTGAAATAAAACATTAAATGTATAAGGTTAGTGGCAGAGTTTTGAACAACAGTAACATGCTCCTAAGGAACCAACTGAGAACTCATTTCCATAAATTTTTTTGTGAATGCCAAAGTCTCTAAAAATGTTCAACAACATTCCCAGTTGCAAACAGTTACAGAAATAGTGCCTTAACAAACAACATTCTGTAGTAAGAGCACCTCAAAGATTAAGTTTATTTAATAAATTTTCAAGCCTTTTGTTTCAATAACAAAATTGTTTAAAAATCCTTTTAGCAGAGGCTCTTTTATTTTTGGCAATAATGACAGTTTATAAAAACTCCACAACGGAAATGAAATGTAGCTACTGTACTGTTAAGGTACCAGAGGATGTCATTAAGTACTTAAGTACTTTAGAAGTAAAATGTATCATGATTGTATGGGAAATGATGTCTTTTTACCCCACTTTTCAAAATGGAAAACAAATAAAAAGCTGAAAACAAGGTTTATTTTTATATAGGTTTGGTTGCACTGTCTCAAGTAATAAAAGTACAAATTAAAAAATTCTGTAAGAATGTAACTGTAATGTTCGTTTAGCAGTGCTGTCACCTTTTCTAAATCTGTGAGCTTTTCCTGCAATTGTCTTTTCTCCATTTCCAGTTTGGCTAGTGCACTCTTTCCATTTTTCACTTCTTCTTCAAGGCTAGATATTCGACCTAAAAATTACCAAAATAGCAATGAGGCTGGTCAGTGTGTGCAAACAAGAATGTATTTTATCTGTTTAGAGATAACATTTTTGAAATGCAACAGCTTCCAATTCTGACTATTGTCTCCTTTGGAGTGATTCTAAAAGTTACCAATAGTATTTTAGAGATGTTATCACACATTTTTTTCTTAAATGCTGTTCACAATTACGTAACATTTTATAAAACAGCACACTTACCTAGTCACAGTCTGAAATTCAAATAACACCACCCAAACCAGAAACAAGAAGCAATCTTAACTTCAGAAGATTTGCAGAAATACCTTGTAAATCACTGATAATCTCTGATCCATGACTTCGATCTCTCCTTTCTGATTCTAGAGCTGACTGAAGGTTGAGATACTCCTTCTCCAGTTTGAGTTTTGCATTCTCCAGCAGGCAGTTCTTATCTTGTAGTTCTCTGTTATTAATTTCCAGTTGCTGGATTTGCTTTGTGCTTTCTGTCTGGTTCTTCCTTAACCTGGCTGCAGTATCAGACTCTGACCGCAGCAAAGAATTAGCTTCATCCAACTAAGATTGATAAAAACATACTTCAGAAACAATTAAATATAAACCCCACTATTTCTACTACAGAATACTAGGTTTTATAGATTAAGGAAGTAAGGAGTATATTTTAAGATTACTTTTGAACACCAAAACTTAACAGGAAAGAACAACTTTTGAAACCCAATTACACATTTCAAATTCCTCCACTGTTAAAAAATCTGTACTCCAAGCAGTGATTATTTTAAAATATACATATATAAAGTTGGCATACCTGTCTTTGTAGTTGATTGATTTTTTCATTGGATATTTGAGAGTTCTGATTCCTCTTTTTTAAATCTTCAAGTTGGTCTTTCAAACTGTTAACTGCAACACAAACAATTCAACATTGTTAATCACTGTCACGAAAAATGCTTCATTTTGAACTATAATTCATTTATTTTAAGCATTAAAAACCCACATCAAAATGGAACCTTCAAGCATGGTTCAACATACCCTCATTTTCCAAATTGCGTTTCTTATCCGCTTCATGTTCTGCTTTCCTCTGGTATTCTGTATTCTTATGCTGAAGAAGAGCCTTCTCTCTCTCTAACTGCCTGACTGCAGACTCTACATTCTTCCTTGAAGTTATCTGGATATAGTTAACAAAATACACCACTAATTACACACACAGCAGTGGTATTCTTACGCGATAAAAACACAGCTCATGCATTTAGTTTAGGCTGTAATGGAGGAAGCCAGTCTATCTGCCTGCTGCAAACACAACCTATCAGAACACGTGGTCAAATCCAGCCCAGGCTGTCTATGGCCAGGAGCTCTGCAATTTAAATACTGTTTGATCATTTGGGTTTGACAAACCTGGTAGACCTGCCTAAGCAGTCACTCTGGGAGCAGAGAAATAAAATATGTAAAGGTAAGGTCTTGACATGCACCTGCATGAGCCATACTTTAAGTTGTATACAGCCACATCTAAATTTGTAGTAGCAGTAAGGTGCAAAGCTGGGCAAGAAATAGGGTCTCTTTACTACCACCAAACAATGCAAAGCATTGCCTTCCTCCTCGGGAAACACTACTCTCACACCTTCAGTTTTTAAAATCCGTATGGGATATTTATGTCATGCTGTCTGCCAACTAAAAATACAGTAAAAAAATAGTTCTGGAAAGAAATGTGCAGCTACAGTACAGAAACCATAATGAAAATATTTTAGTAGTGACAACAATTTCATATTTGTGAATACCAAGAAACCAATTGGTGTTAGTTGCTATAAGATACACAGCTATTTAAAAGCAATTTTCTGTTATCAAAAGAAAAAATCCACGCACAAATATTACAGTTCTAATTCCAGTAAGAAATCTATGGTCTTACCTCTTCATCGAGCTCTTTTGCTATCTTCTCTAAACGAACACTTGTAGACCTGAACAAATTTGAAAGGTAATTTTAAACCCTGCCGATAATACAGAAAATAGAATGCTTGGATGTGTTTCACTAATTTTATGTAAGGTGCTTTTGTCTCATTCATTTTATGCAAGACATTCTATTTTAAACAATGACATGAAACCTCAAGGATTGGTAAAATCACTAAACAATGAGATTCTTATAGGGAGTTAAAGCAAAAAAAACCCTCAACAAACCCCCTAAAAACGACCCCAGTAGTCACAGGAGTAGCAAGAATTAGGCCAGCAACTTACAGTGAGGTCTGCTTGCAGGGTTGGGAATCCCCAAAGTGGATTAAAAATGCTTTTAAGCATTCAAAAACAAAAGGTCTAACAAAACATCTTTGTAAACATACCAAACATGTTGAAACATTCTCACCTGTACTTCTGTTCTAGTTCATCTTTGGCTTGTAATTCATTACTGAGCTGTTCTTCCAGCTTGCTTAGTTTTTTCTGAAACTGTGTAAAATGTCAAAAAAGCATGGCTCACATATAAAAATGCTTTCACAGGAAACAAATGCAATTCAATTAAATAAAAAAATAAGGGAAAGTGAGGAAAATTAATTCAGTCTTCCAGTACATGATTTTAAAACCATCTCTAGAAGATTACATCTTTAAAAAGTATTAATTCTGATAATTTTAAATATATGGATTTATAGCAACAGAATTTGCTGCATGCTGAATTGAATTGAACCATCACAGAATTATGTGCCACAGATTGTGAGTCATTAAATTTATATGGGCAAAAAACTTTGTTACCGGCCCTTTGCGGTGCTCTGTAGCCAGAGACTTTCCACTGGAGAAGATGTTTTTGCATAGCATTTTCTAAATGAAATGAAAAAATTGGACATTATTCAGATAATATGGCTATACATGTTCAGTGACCTCACTTTAAAGAAGAATTTCTTATTCTTACACCTAGGAAATTAATGAACACTTTGGAAATGCTTTGCTTTGCTTACTAAAATATTTTTTAAAAATAATTGCGAGTCCAGTACCCAAATATTCATTAAATAAATTATAAATAATAAATTTTGGATTCATCTCATGACTTCAAGCTTTCAAATGCATTTATTTTCCTCCCTTCCTCCTTTTGCTCTACTCCCCAAACACGAAATGTAAAAATGTGGCTTTCAAAAACACTTTATAATTGTTACAATTAGGAGATTTCCACAACAGGAACACTGAAAAGGACATCAAAACCGGAGATTTGTTGCTTGAGAAAATAGAAATAAAATAAGTTGTCAGAAGTGAAATGCAAAATTTGACCATCTGCATTTACTAAAAAAACATAAAGCAAACACCATGAATGTGACCATACGTATTTTAAACAGCAGTACTATTTCTATTTAAAAATGAAGTCTGAAACTATTCATCTATTCATCAATGACAGGAAGGAAGTGGAGTCTAATAAACATTTGCATTTAATTTTATCTGATCAATACATAATGCCTTTCCTTTAGGTATTTTTTAAACTTTGAAAAGGAATTGTAAGTTTTAAGAAACGTTAACAATACACTTGAATAATACAAATGTTTAATTAACATAATGAAATAAGTATATGAAAATATCCTTGCTTTTCCTGTCATGCAAATTTAAACTCATTTGTCAATCTTCAAAAGCTGGATAAACATGCTCCATATGCTCCAACTGGAGTATGATTTAAACGTCCCTTTATCCCTGCAGGTGACAATTTAGTTTTTCAGACTCTGAATAAATCAGTCATGAATCATTAATGCAAGTGTGGGACCTTCACAGGAGTAATGCTGTCTGTAGGAAACAGAGACTCACATATTGGCTTTTCAAACAAATTCTGGATGCAAAGAGAATTTGAGAAAAATCTGTATTCATTTATCTTTATATAATAGCACCTTAACATTTGAGTACAACTGTTTCAAAATACAACTGGTTTACTGCTAACGATTTGGTGAATAAACATTTAAGATACTTCACATCCACATAAAATTATGTAGGAATTTTTTTATTCCTTTCATAATTCAGATACTATACTTACCTCTTTGCTGTCCTGTAAATAGAAAATATCATTTTTATTGAGAATCAGTAAAAGACAAAAAGCCCCCAACAAAACTGCTTAAATACTTATTTTAGACTTTGTCTTTTCTTAACAGACTTAACAAAATTAGTTAATCATCCCATTAATACTACAGAAAAAGGGCACTAACCTCATTTTTACTAGATTGCACAGATTCGTTCTCTCTGCAAGACTGAGAGGAGTCACTTAGCAACCTGTCAAAAACAAAAACAAATCCCTCCAGTTCTTACTCAAGTTTTCAACAACTCTGGCAACCCTGCCATTTTAATCAATTCTCTCAAGTCTCAATTTGTCCTATGCTTCTCTTGTTTTATTTTGGTGTTTGTTCATCTTTTTGATTTGAATCTTTCCTCAACAGAATGTTTCTAAAACTACAGCAGCTTGTAATTTTTTTAATTAATACAATTATTTCTTGATTATTCAAGATGAATTCTAGAAAGTTATTATGCTGTGTAAACTTTCTTCTAAAAAACTAATAAAAAGGCATTTTAGAAAAAAAAGAGAAATCTATCAGAATTTTAATTCCAATTGATTTTTTAAGATACTGTATAATTTTGTGCATATAAAAATACACTGTTTAATCAGAGTTATCGAGATAATTGAAAGAGTAACAAATTATTTAATCAAACTTTGCATTTTGTATCTTCACATACTGGACATCACTTAATATAATGCCAGTAATAAATTATGTATTTAGAGTGGAAAGAAAAGAAAGAATGTAAGAATAATGTACAGGTATGTTTTAAAAAATGCATATTAAAGTATCACATACAAATTGTCTCTATAGTAGGTAAATCCTATGAAAGGCAGCTGGTTTCCCACGAAGGCTTTGGGGATTGGAAAGGTTTCCACGTCTCCCTTGTCGTCCTCAATGTCATCAAAATTACTGCTATCTATGTCACTGCTAAGCTCAGGAACAACAGGAGCAGCAGCTATAAAAAGGAGAAAAAATGCATTTCACTCCAAGATTCAGTCACTTGTGATATACTGTATCTCTCTAGTGTTAAAAGACTGTATTATAAGTTGTTCTTAAACAACTTGGAGTTAAATATGTATTAACCAGACAGCAGATCTGGAAATATTACTGTGAACAGTTTTTTCTAGAGCAATCTATTTTTGTATTCGTTGCCTAATGCATAGACCATCTAGTATGCAAGACATATTTGCTCAGGTTATCACACTTGAGAATAGAAGTTTAAATAAAATCATCATCTTAAAAATTCTTAGTAAATAACTTTAAAAGTTATGACAATCTTATGAGAACTGACATACTTTGCTTTTTTTACCTAAAGCTATCAGGTTCTCAATACCTTAAATAAAAAGCAGTAAAACAGGACCACTGTCAAACTACTGTCTTAACTACCAGAAGATTAAAAGAAAAATTAAAGAAAACAAAAAAACCCACCTCAAAAGAACAAAAACACCAGAGAAACAGAACCTAACATGCATTCTTTTAAAATTCTGAAACATCAAATTCCATTGTTTAAAATGGAAATGTCTACATTAAAAACATGATAAAGGTGAGATAATACCAGTAGGAAAAAATCTGTCTTTACTAACCTTTCCTCATAGGAGGTTTTAGAATACAAGTGATAAATCTGAGTGTTTGAGCAAGATTCTTGATAAATAGAAAGTACTTAACTTATACAACTGAAAGTTATTTTCATTTCTACAATTGCAAATACTGAATAAAATAGAACTTTTAACCTCATTTACTTACTCTCTCGAATGTTGTCCCAGTTCCACTGATCACTTCTGAAGAAAGGGTGATGTTTTATTTCTTCTACCCCATTTCTCCCAAGTCGCACATCCCTAAACAGCAATTAATCCCAAGTCACATTAGGAAAAAGAGCTGGTTTGGTTTTTTTTTAATTTAAATTCTGACTTGTTCATGAGCAGCAATGAAACTTTCAGTAAAGATTGTTTGTGTTTACCGCACTAATGGTCAAACAAAACCAAAATTTAAAAACCACCAGCCACTAATCTGTAGTTTCTTATGTAAAATTTACTGATTCTTAGCATGCACTCTCCCCGTGACTGCTAATATGTCCAGAATCTGGAGTCTGCCACGTGGGGAGTAAAGCAAGAAAGAGAGCACTGAGGCAAAAACTAAGAAAAAACTAAAAAAACAAACAAAAACTCAACACCCTTGGGGGAAATGAAACTGCAGAACTTTAGTGTCTGCCAAACCACATGACAGACCATAAGACGCAAGCAAAGGAAGGTCTAACTTGCTGCACAGAACAGTTATTCAAAGCTGGACTAAAATAAATATCCTAAGAATTCCATCCTCTGCCTCACAACTAACCCTGACACGTCTCTTGCTGATATTTGCCGCAAAGCAAATCTTAAGTACAACAAGAAACTTTCAGTCTGAACAGAGGAGTCTCTCTTGAAGCTACGGACAAGAACAGGACATAAAAACAATGCATGGAAAAGAAGCAGGGTCGATGTTTAGTCCTTCTGTAAGTGCTTCAGCAGTGATCACGCAGCATCTGTTTCAAATAAATTGCTCCAGCCCTGTGTTAAATATAAACAGGAAGAGGGACACACGTAGTGGAAGTCCACCTTACTACATTTACACTATTAGATTCTAATCATATTTTCTCTCTACCCTTCACTAAGGGTGAAAAATGCTGTTAAATTAAGCACATCCTTCCTGACGAACTGCAGGCTTGCTCAGTAGAGCAAACAATCTCTCTTTGAATGCAGAACTCATTATAAGGCATTTTGTTTTCCTAATTCCTCCTCCTACAGCAGCCCAATGCCCTGGTCCAGCCAAGAGCAGGTGATCACAGGAAAGCATAAGAAGGCAACATGGATCCAGTTAACTGTCAACCTATATTGTTGTTCTTTTAAATCAGTGAAACTGAAGATTATCTCTGCTTTCTGAAACTAAACAAAATAAAAGTCTTCAGGTCAAGAACAAGCTTACACAGCTTAATTTCAATAAGTGGCTTAGTTCCATTAAGAGAAAATTCTACTATTTTATTTTTGTAGCCAAAACAATAACCTTGCAGGTTTGTTAGCTATATTTACCAATTAATGCAACAAAGCAAATGGAAAAAAAATCAAACACTAAGAAACCTTAAACAAATTCAGTAAATACATGCTTACTTTCAGAAAACTATTTGCTTCCACTTTTTTTTAGTAACACCCACATAGACATTAGGCAAAACAATTTTGTCCCTGCCTTGGAGGCTACAAATTACTTTCAGCCCTAAAGGTTTGTTACTGCAGCTGGAAGGATTTGTCCAGCACAAACTGTGTTGTTAACAAGAGCTGTCAGAACTGCTCATAGAAATAAAATACAATACCTGGAAAAAACACCTCAAAAGGAAAACTAGAAAACAGGAGGTTTGGCAGAAAAGATCTGAACAGAGATCATGAGAAGTAGGAGAAGAAATTAATTTTTACAATGTACCGTCCAAAAGAAATACTGTCAATACCATCCAAAATAAAAAACAGTGCCAGAACAATATGTGCACTTACCTATCAGTTAAAAAGGCACAAATAAGGTTCTTTGCATGCTTAGAGATTTCCACATCATCTGGGAAATGCAATGAGTTCTTATGATCCATAATTTTACTGTATGTTCCTACTAGTGAGTCTGCATAAAAAGGAGTATCACCTGAAAAGAAAACAGGAAATTTGCCGTGATTTTACATCATGTTTAAGTGATATGAGTTGAATAAGAGATGATGAAAACTCTACAAGCAGTTTGCCTAGAAGAGTACTGTGTTAAGAAAAAGAAAACAATTGGACAGGCAGTGTACAAATAATGTATACTACTAAAAATATTCCTTCCCTAAAATGTCTGTGTTACAAACTACACCATTTTCCATCCTGTCTATCACTACCAAAATTTTGTCTGGTGAATTACATCTTTTGTCGTGCCTTAAGACTCTCAGTATATTTTCTGATTTACATAATGGCTGACACCCATATGAATAAATCTTTAAATATCCCAAGGGTAAACTGGACCAAAACTCATTAAAGACTTGCTAATGCACACTTGCTGGAAGGAATCCACCAAAGCTCTCTGAAGACCATTTCAGAGGCACACAGGTCTCTCCTCCCTAAGGCATGTCAGCTGTGAGCAGGAGTTTTAAGCTGAACCAAGTCAGGGAACTAATCACTGAGCAAGCACGCAAACAGCTGTCACAGCTCGAGAGTGACAGAGAGCAGAGAGAACAGCAATGAAGCTGCAGCATCAGCCAAAAGTCAGACGCTGTTAGTGAGGCACGAGCAGCCCTCACACAGCAAAGTGCAGATAAGGCACGGGGAAGGCTCAGGGATAATCTCCTTAGCAGAGCAATCATACTTACCAACTAACATCTCGAAAAGGAAAACCCCCACAGACCACCAGTCACATTCCCGTCCGTAGTAACCATCGCCGCCCTGCGACTTCAGCACTTCGGGCGAGATGTAGTCGGGAGTCCCCACGGCTGTGTCGCAGCGCACCATCCCTGTCTGTGCAACAGCAACAACACAAAGCTCAGTTCCAGGGCCTTCTGAGCCCCTCCGTCACCAATGCCTCTCTTAGCAGGACAGAAAAACATTAAAAATACAGCCTAAAATCCTTGGGTTGAGGAGTGTGTTTTAAAGACTATTTATAATTCAAGAAGCAATATGGATTGAAATCACATTTCTTGGTAATGTGCTTACCCCTGCTACTCTGACTTCTCTTGACGTCATATTCTCAAAATTCACCAATTTCATTATTTTTACCACTGGTTTTAATATGAAGGTACACACTGTATCAGACTGCTCCTTTTCTCATTGAATTCAGGGAAACTTTAGAATAATTTTGACAAGTTATGAATTCTAGGCCCTACAAAGCAGATACAAGACAATCTTGTCTAATTCAAACAATAAATCGAGTTATAGGTAAATTTTTATGGACATACCTTGTTTTTGTTTAAAGACAGGAAGACTAAAAGGAGAAGCTATTTTTAAAGAATAGCAAAGGTTTCTTTATTTAAAAAATTAACATATTACCACAGTTGTATCAGTGAAATGATTCCTCATCCTCTGCTTCTCACTGAGAAACTAAAAATGTAGGGACTAAGTGATGCAGAAGCATCAATCAGCTCTGCCACCATTCTGATTCAGAGTTATAAGTCTTGTTTTCTCTAATGAAATTCACTGAATTCACTCCTGAGAGACCAGATGGATGAATGAGATGAAATCCTGGATGAAGTTACAGAAGTACCAAAAATATACTCATCTTTTATTCTATTTTCCAATCTGAAGTCTTATCTAAATCGTGTTACAAAGGTTCTTCATGCATTTTGCCATCAGCACGAATGGCAATTTGATGTGTTAATTCTGAATATTAATACAGATTATTAGTAGGAACAACAAAGTTCAAAATACATATTTAAAGAAAATAAGAGAAACCTTTCATTTTGGGAATTGTACTGATGCACAAAATTTACACACTGCATTACAATATTCTTTCTCATACACAATATGGACTGTGAAAAGCTTTTATTTCTGTACTAAAACAGAATCCAGAAAGTTATGAATCAGCAGGCAAAAACTGAAAGGATGGCTAAATACTGTAGTGACCTATGGAGTACTTCACATGTCCTCCTGGAAAGTACCTTTTATGACTCCAAGCTAAAAATGAAACCTAAAGAAATTTTAACCAGAATGAAGAGCAAGTAAACTTTGGCATTCTATACTGGATGAGAGAGCACATAACTTATTCATAGTGGGATAAGGAAATGAAGTTAGCTCTTTCCAGAAGACCTATTGCATTCACTGGACAAAGAAAAATACAGGCAAACACATTTTAACACAGCAAAATAAACCGAAGCTCAAAGACTCCAGAAATCTAAAGCTGAGAGCATTTGAAAATGGATCTAGCACATGGCAAGGAACCACTATTTGAATATTATGCATGTCTTCTCTGAAACCTAAGCCTCTCTTTGCTTTGAGCACAGGAGGAATTGCTCTAGGGTTATGTGGTTCTGCTCATCCAGTAGGACTGTGGCAACTTAATGAGGCTCAAACACTGTGTCTATCTCTTCCTTATCCAAACACAAAATTACAACAAGGGAAAATCTGAATTTTTGCTCAGTCAAGTCTGGTTGAAGCCACCTAAATCCCTACCTGGGTAAGGAGATTCTTTAAAAACAAAGTCACCGAAATAGTTCTGAAAGAGTTCTCTCAAGTCTGCAGCTTTAGTCACAGCCTCTCCACCTTGACACCTAAGCACTTAATAACACCCTATTTCCTCTCCCTCTATAATTTATACACCAAAGCAAGAATGCTTTCTAATATATTACACATGTTGATATTTCCTTAAGTCCTAATTAAACAAAGCAAAGGCTGTGCCAAAACCCAGCCAGACCTACACAAGTCTGATAGCTGGTATGCAGAGACAAGGAAAGTCTTTTCATCAGTGTTACAGATGCTAGAGAATTCCATGCAGTAACACTTTTTCAGACAAAGTGCTAAAGAATTGAACAGTTAAAAAAAAATCTACAATAAATGAAACCCTTGAATGCTTAAACCAGGTTTAATAGACCATAGCTCTCTTAAGCATCTGGAGCTGGTTCTATTTATTCCCCATAAAACACTCTATCTTCTGTCTCAGGAACTAGCCTAGAAATGCAGGTCACAGAACAGCCTGGCTTGGAAGGGACTTGAAAGATCATCTGACTGAAACAGTCACAGCCCGGGGAGGCTGGCTCATTATTACCTGAATATAAAAATTCCCAGATATCTGTTCTGCTCATTTATACACTTCTTCTTTCCAAGAACTTGGGTGTTGTTCTGTGTGTATTTTTAAGTACTGGTACCTTTACTACCACAGTCAGATTCTGATCTCTGGCATAAAAGCTGAGTAAGCAGGGACATGCTCTCTGTCCAGTACAGAGCACCTTCCCAGTCCCTACATTCTGAAGAGACTTAAATGGTGCTGCTTCCTTTAGACAATGTGTTACTCCTGTGTTTCAGACACTAAGCCTCCATTTATGCTTGAGTAGCATATTTACTATAACAGTTACCATGTAAAGCTTCCTGTGGGGAGTCTCAGGCCAGTGTTTAACCTGAAACTTTTCTCATCACCTCAAAAGATCAAGGTGGACCTTGGAACTCATCTCCTGCAGCTATGTGAGAGATGTACAGTGCACAATTTTTAAAAATTGGCTGTCTAGAAATGTTCTTGCAACTCCTGACAACTTGGAGGTGAGGTTCCCTGTAGTGTTTCCCGGCATCATTCAGCATTATTATATTGCTGAAGACAAAGCAATTCAGGTTTCATTTTCAGGAGGATTTCCATCAAACCTGAAGGACTTGCTGTCTTGAACCAAGGCTGACAATCAGGCTTTCACTCCCTGAGGAAGTTCCTTCCAGTAAACAAGAGCTGGAGGGTGTTTGTGTGGAACCACAAGGATTGCACAAATCAGGCAGACAATGCAGTGAGGCAGGAAGGATCCAGCAGAGCCCTCTTCATGGACAAGCTTCAATGGGAAAGAAGCTGAGTTCCAAAAAGAGGAACACGTTGCTTCTTTCAGCTGAACTGCCTGGCCTGAGGCAATAAACCCAAGGGCAAACATCCCTTCTTTGGGTCATATCTTTTTCAACAGATGCTCTCTGGATCCGTGCTCTGCTGAAAGCTCAGCACAGGACAGTGGTGTGCATGGCAATACTGGGAGCTCGTGGCCCTGCAGCAGCTACCAAAGCCCACTGCTTTTTAGTTTCTTACACAACACCTAGGATTAGACAGAGACTGGTGAACCCTGCCCTGGTCTAACCTTATCATACCTAAATACCAAAAAATGGAACCACGATTCTTACTACATTTTTGAGTCTATCTCCATTCTTTATTCAATAACAGAAATACTCACTTTGTTGCACATTTTTAAAAATATGACTAATTTAAAAAACCCACAAAAAACGCCAGGAAATGAAAAAAACCACAACACCCCACTTATGACAACTGAGTTACATAAACAAAACAGTTCCTTTTATGCTAGAAAAGATCACTAAAGCACTTAGCAACTCTTTTCAGCAAATGATAAGGAGAAACTCTGCTGCAAGTGTCTATTCTGGCCTAGCCTGAGTGACTTAAGCAAACACTGAACAGCAAAGGCCAGAAAAATCTCTGAACTAATTGCAGCAAAATTTTCCTGGGCTCTCAACAGCATAAGATGCCAATGCTCAAGACTGCTAAAAGAGATCCAAACCCAAAAACTAAGTAAGTATTGAGTAAGCATATATTTTCTACAAATCAGTCTGCCAACACCAATATTATATTTACACAGCTGGGATGTGTTCATGTTTTGTAAGAAGTAGCATGAGATTTGGAGACTATCCAGAACCTCTCAACTTCTAAAGCTTCCTGTTGAAAAAATTTTTGCCATTCCACAGAGTCTGAGAAACACAAAAAACTTAAAATGTAATCTTTTTACAAATTAACTTCTCTAGGAGATCACTGGTCCATTGATGATGCCCAGCCTAAAGTGGAGCTCTGTAAATTTTTACAAGAAACATGATGCATTTCTGACATTTACAGTACCATCATGCACATTTTAGTATTCTTTTAAAAATACCAGCAAAAAAGAAAAAAAGTAACAAATATAGGTCCACCATTTCTGGGGTTCCTAAAACAGCACAGAGGATCACCTTATTTTTGGTAGATTTATACTGTTAGCCTTTTTGATGCTTTTTTGTTGTCACTTAAAACGAACAACAGATTCCCCTAAGACAATCCAATCTACTGACTTAAAAGAAATATTAATATTTTTAAGGACTGAATTAAAATTCAGTCCTTAAAAATAACAAAGAGTCTATTTTTAATTAAGAGACTAAGACGATTTTTGATTTTTTAAAGTAAAGTAAATGCTGTCCCCTAAAATACGGGGAAGTAAATCAACAAAATGGAGGTAAGTACTAACTCTGCCTTTAGACTAGCAATTAAAACATCAACAAAACTGAATAGAGTGAACTTCAATAAAGAGCTGCAGTTGGACAATCATTAAGTTAATATATTATCATGTGAAAAAACCCACCCTGAACAGACACAGTACTTATAGATACTGCACATTCATATATAGGGATTTTTTTTGTAAATGTTATAATCTGTTATAGTTTTTCATTGGAAGAATAGTTACACTTTTTCATAGGAAGAGTATATTCTGTAAATTACAGCAGAACACTGTCAGGAAAGATTCTAAGAGTGCAAACTACAAAAGGTAGTTTTATTTTCAAGCTTTTTAATAATGTAAAATATCCTGTTAAAAATATTCTTATAAAAACTCAGTAGAAAACTGCATTTGGTTGTACATGGCTAAATCTAAACAATTAAGTAATTTAAATTGACATCTTGGCATCCTGACAAATAACTAACAGATTTTGATCAATATATCACATACCACTGCTGCCGTACTGTGACCTCATTTGAATGACCACTAGAGGATGCTATGAGAACAATTAGATACAGGAAAAAAACCACACGGAATGTGTCCTGCCTATAAAATAATTTCATTTACAAAAAGAATGTCAGCTTATGAACTGTTCTGAGGTTATTAATGTTGAAACTAAGAGTTATCTTGCAAGCTCTTCAAATATTTGGCAAAAGAAATGTACCTCAGAAATTCATAAACGCACATGTTTTCAAAAATAGCAAAGAGTAAGTTTACATCCTTCTTCCGTGTGAGAGAACAGTTTATAACAGAAAAGGTTACACTATTTAAAGTACTCTTATATTTAAAACTAGGAAACAAGAAACAGCTTTGTAACCAAGTGGATCATTTGATGAATATTCCTTTGGGTATTATACTTCATAGGAAAATAACCTTAGATATGAATGTAATTTAGAATTACAGTTTAATAGATGGTAAATTATTCAGTTGCATACTTACTTCATCCATTTTCATGCAAGTGCCAAAATCTGCCAGCTTCAGATGCCCATGCTTATCTAGAAGCATATTGTCAGGCTTCACATCTCTGTGTATCAAGCCCATGGAGTGAATTGCATCAAGAGCAAGAACAACTTCAGCTGTGTAGAACTTGGCCCACTTCTCAGGCACATCGTAATTGCTCATAAGGTTTACAAGATCTCCACCTGGCATGTATTCCATTACCATGTACAAATATTTGTCATCTTGAAAGGCACAAAATAGCTGCAACATTAGAAAATGGAAAGGAAAAAAGGCAGTTAATTTTCAGACAGCTAAGGAAAAGAAGAAAGCCCTTGATCTTGAAGTTTTATTAAACCTGAAAATATATTTTCAAGATTATTTTTAATCTGCATAAAATATACTTTGCTCTATTAATATAATTAATTAATATTAATTAATATCAATAAATTATTGGTTACATTTCTATTAATATCAATTCTATCAATATACATTTTTCTATTAATTGTGAGAGCACCTTGAAATTTACTGAACTCCCTCAGTATAATTTTTGAGAAAGTAAAAAATATTTCCTGATCATTTTAATACTACAGGCATGCATCCATCTATCTATCTATCTATCTGTCTATCTCCATGTTTCTTTGCTTTAAGAAGTATCACTGACTCAAAATGCAAAGTATCAAATCTACAAAAGGAAGCATCATGTTCTGGTTTGAAAACAGCTCAGCAGTGAGCAGCATCTTAGACTGTTTCCAGATTTTCTATATTATAAATTCTTTATCTCTGTACATGTTTGCAAAGTCACAGCTGACTTTGCCTAAATCAACACATATTGAAATAAAAAATAAAAATAAAATGTTCCTGAAGACCTCTAAAACATAATACAAAAAACCTGTCCTTAACAATAAAATACTGGTGTGGTGTAACTTGCAGTGTATATGTTTCCACTGCCATGATAGTGAAAGTAAGTTCAGTCTCTTTAAAATGTATTTCAGACCTACACTGCTTTAGAGATTCCATTCAGCGATAATCCAATCTGAAAATAGCCCAGTCCAGCAGAAAGCATTACTATCAAATGTTCAATGACTGTTGTGAAAAAGTCTCTGAAAGTCTCACCTTTTTTCTTAGGGAATACTGCCTTACCTTAAAAACTAAAAATCATTCACATCTTTAAATAAATAAATAAATAAATAAAATGGCAATTGAAAAATAGGACATGTGGAAAGGACAAAGTCAGAATCAGGGAGACTGTGGAGGATGAGGAACCATGAAAGGTAATGGTAATCTCCATGTTATTATGGAGATTCAACCTTCAGATTAAAATTACTTGTATAACTAGTGACTGAAGACCTAGATTAGAAATATATATCTTAATACCTATAAGTTGCACTGTATTTGTTTGCACAAATGGATAATATATGCAATATATAGTACAATAATGCATTGGGTCATTAAAATCCAAATGAAGATTCAAAATAATCTATTTTGTCATACATAGAGATATTAATGTATAATAAATAATAAATAACAGCACTATGTCTTTTTACAGCACTTTTTTTATTGTCCTCAAGGGATTTAATTAAAAAAATTAAAACTATGTAGGGTTCTTGTTTCATTTGTTTTTCACATTAAAAGCTAGACAGAGAGAAGCAGTGTGATCTGTCCCAGTTTCTAGATCAGAACAGGACCTACATTTTCTTCAAACCAGCTCAATGTCCTACCCCACGGGACCACATCACCTAAATATATCACATTAATACACTTAATCATAGAAGGCACAATAGCAACTATACTTTAGTTCATTTGCTATTTACAAATGCATACACACATTTATATCCTGCTTGTGACAGTTTCCTTTGAAAATCCAAGTCATGCATTTCTTGTTACTTTCAACTGCATGTGAAAAATAGTTCCTGACAATTACTGTTACTAGAACAAAGAACTACATTAAAAAATCATATATTTATGTATTTCTGCTGAATACAGGCAAGAGCACAGAACATGCTCAAAGAGTAAAACACCTTTGTATAAAAGGTAAAGTGTTATGAAAAATATATGGAAAGTTTAAAGCCAGTCTTATTAAAAGTTCAGAATTACAGTATTATACAGTCTCGTTAAATATATACAAGCATGGCAATATATATACAAGAGTATTTAAATTATTTATTTATAAAAATTAAGGACTAACAATTTCTCCAAGCACATGCTTGCAGTACTCCTTTTGTTAACTGATGTAATTTACCAATTACACCAAACGGCACTGATCAGTACTGATTGTTCCCAAAGGCATCATTCACATGACAGCATTTTGATGACACATGTCACAAGACAGCTGCAAGTGACAGTGTTCAAGGCCAGATGAAGAAGTCAACTCTCCATTACTGGGATATGCTGAATGCTGATGCTCAGAACTGACCACTCTGAGAAGATGATTTCAAGGAAAGCACTGCTACAGCCCCTTGTCTTGCAGGAGACCAGGACTGCACACTCATCCATATATCAAACTGCAGCTGAAAGGAGTGACTATTTAAAGCACTCTCAAATACCAACTGCCTGTGATCAACTGACTGTATCATGAGGAAAGACTGGAAATACCAATCACATTTGTTTCTACATTCCTATACAGAATTTTTCACAGTTGGAAAGATAACTTCTCTTTTATTCCAAATAATTATGTAGGCATTTCAAAAATCCATTTAATTCTGTTTTATGATGCATTTTGTAGTGACTCAAATGCAAATTAATCTACTTTTTTTTACAGCCAAGTATACAAAACTTAGTGAAATTGCTGAAAAAATGTGGGTTTTTTTAAAGTAAAAATCTGAACCTAAACCTTGATTTGAGTTTAAATGTAAATTCAAAACCAGCTCAAGACTGGAAAGTATTTATGGCATCATCATCATTACTACTGCTGTTGTTATTATTTTACTTTTACACCTCTTCCTTACCTGAACCACCCACGGGCTGTTGGCAAAGGCCATGATATCTCTTTCTTCCCAGAAAAAGGCTGAATCAGATCTCTTGATCATTTCAAATTTACTAAGTAGCTTCATTGCATAAACCTTCTGTGTCATTTTATGGCGAACCTGTTGGTTGAGAAAGAAGAGAATCAACCTTTTTCAAATGCCTTGTTAAAAACCTGAGTACGAGCATAGGATGTTTCTGCTATGTGCAAATTCCTTTCTAGGATGTGATGCATCCAGGTCTTCATACACCCAATTTTCTACACAGTAAGGATTTGAGAACTTTCAAACCTAAAAAGAAAAGTTTAACAGCTGCTCAAAAAAACCCACCATAGCAAGAAGTAAAGTCTAACTCTGCTTTTATTTTCTTATTCTGAACACTGTCTAGCCATTGAATTCATTCATGTTAGAAACTGGGCAAGTGGTCTGCTTCAGCCTCTACCAATTTTTATTTTACACTAAAACATGATTGCTCCTATTTATTTTCCGAAACAGTTCTTAAATTCATTTCAAATGGTGCAAAACTAATACAATAAATCTTGTTGGAAAACTGGAATTAAAGCTTTTATTACAAAATACGAAAACATTTTTGAAAACCTCATCTGAATTCAGACAAGACCAAATCCTTAAATTACACATTGCAGTCATTACTCAGCTAATTAATCATGAGACATCCTATTTTATGAAAAAACTATTAAAGGAACAGGTTTTTTATATTCTTGAGTGTTTTTTATAGAAATCAAGGTGAGAAGTATTCAGCTGTACAAGTCTGAGTCATCAGGACCTTAAGTTCTGTATATTTTTTTCAGTTAAAATAAAAAATTCAGTGGACTAGTTTGTGAAATTTGATTCATGAAAATTGTGAAATGCACCAGAAACTGAAGTTATGATTTTCTGGTGCATTTAAAACCACCCATATCTAGTAAATAAAGCATATCTCCTAATTTCTTAGTTTTGCACAATATCAGAGTTTAAGTATTTCTTCAAAG
Source organism: Cisticola juncidis (assembly GCA_013400215.1). Taxonomy (NCBI): domain Eukaryota; kingdom Metazoa; phylum Chordata; class Aves; order Passeriformes; family Cisticolidae; genus Cisticola; species Cisticola juncidis. Next base: position 919,724 of record VXBR01001239.1, on the reverse strand, counting down.
AATGTTTAATGGGCTTTCCTGAACAGCTGGAGATGCAGGTCCATGACATCTGCAGAGCAAAGCTTCAGAGAGGGACCTACAGATCTGAAAGCATCAGTCTCCTGCTCCTGAGGAGCTATAAAAATTAATATTGCTGAAGGAATAGAAGCATCAGATGGAAAGAGTACTCTTGCAAAAAGCAAGAACATGGACAGAAAGGGGATTATTTGAGGAGTTGCTGTTCTTGAAATTGGGTCTTTTTGCCTTCAAGATACAGATGCAAAGGTTTTATTATAAATATCTTGCATAGTTTAACGCTAACAAACAACCTTCTCTACAATCAGATCAGAAAACCTCAATCTAACACCAGAACAGAAACATGGTATCCATGCACATTAACAACTCTATAAGCATATTTAGGACATTGATTAGTCAGCAAGTGAAGGTGTTCTAAAACAGAATTTTAAAAATTAACTTCTTCCCATTTACTAATCCCCCATGGGATTATTTACAAGGACTTGGTGGTATACCACAAACTATAATGCCCCAAGTAGAGTTTTTGTAATCCTGCCCAAAACCAGAAGAAACATAAAGACCAGAAACCTCAAAAAAAATTGTTTAATTGAAGATGCATTTTCTGAGAAACTTCACATTAAAGCTCTGCAATGTATTTAGTAGTTTACAATTCCTAAAGCTGCTGTGTACTCCTCCCAAGGTGCAGTTAGAGTAGCTGACTGCATGTAGAAAAACAACTGTGTCCCATGACTTGGAGAAAAAAATTCTTCGAAGTCAGCACAGCCTGAATGGAGAGGCAAAGTAAAGAGAGGTGGGGGGCCCAAAATCACTCTGTACACCTCTCTAAATAGTGCCAATGGGTTACTGGCTAAATGATTTCTTGAGAAAGGTTCAAGATAGGCTCTTTCTCTGTACAAAGCCAAAGCAATACCAAGTATACAGGCACACCCAGAGGCTGAGTGTGTCTTGGCACACCTTGCAGGTGAGCAGACCTACCGCTGACATTCCTGATTCCATCGGCACCACGGCCCCTGGAGACAGCCTTTGGAGCTGCTAGTCACTGTGCTCTTTACTTGGAGCTATTTGTACATACAGAGATTGGCTCATACAGCAGATTATTCATGTATTAAACTGTCATGATGTTTCAATTTCTTCCAACTGTTAAAATGAACTGCCAAATTTAAACTGTAGCTCACCAGAGTAACTCTCAAAATAGGTAGGAAAATCCCTTCATGCCATTAGCACTGAGTAACATGACCTTGTTTAACTCATAAAAATGCATTAAGAAAAAAGAATTTCACTCGACTTTGCTTCAACAATGTAATACTTCCAATAAACAAAATGCATCCATAATTTCCCCAGGATTCAGATAGGAAGACAATCTGTAGGCAAAGAAAGTAAAACATCCATCTGAAGTTATCAGGTTTAGTACACAATATTGGTAATGGTACTGTCTCTTTTATGATTTTGAAAAAATTACAATCCTGGAGTGGAGTTTTGAAATGAACTCTAAGGCTTGAAGTAATTACAGTTATCCTACAATACTTAATAAAGACAAAAGGAATGACTACAGATAGGGTATCAAAGTTCACATCCTGACAATTTTTCAGGTAATAAAATATGACTGCTTTATCTGCTTTACTTCAGGACTGTACATCATCATTGGATGGGGAATTAATCCTAATAACAAAGCACTTAATGAAAATAAACCATCTGTTTATGCAGGCCATGACAACCACTGGTTTGCAGCCTTAAGAAATCAAACACTGAAGACTGTCACCCAGACCATGCTGTAGCAACCAAACACAAGAAAGTGTTAACTTTTCTTTAGTTTTCTCTTCCACTACATGAGCAGGTTAGTCTGCTGTGTCACTGCAACATTACAGTCCCCCATGGTTAGACCTGGGAGAAGAAACTAAGGATAAATTTCACATCAAGATGATTTTACACAAGTGAAAACAAACAAGAGGAACTCAGGATGTGCTTTCATAAATAACTGTTTCTGCATAAAACCAGAAGTAACATATTAAGCACCATAATTCAATTTTTCTGTCTGCCCTAGACACCAGTCACTTTTATTCACGGCACTGCATAAGAGAAGAAGTGATCTGGCAGCTTGCAATCATTTTCTTAGCTTTCCCCATCACTACAGACCCAGCAAAAACAGAGGCCGAAGCACAGTTGTAGAATTTAATACTTCTGGAATTATAAGGAAATTGTTTCTCCACCACAGTCAGATGCTGAGACCAGAGTCATCTGATCTCTCTTTAACTGCACTATTTTTCAAAATTTTTGGAGCGGAGAGGAAGAGGAAAAAATCAAGCCTTTTAAAAAAAAAATCTAGCTGTAAGCCACAACATAGAGAATGTGTTCGACTTTCTTGACAGAATCTGGAAAACTGATTGCTTCACATCACATCTTTAGCAAGAAAATACTATACTGCTATACTGAAGCAAAAGACTAAGGGAAAACAAATGAAAGAGATCATAGCTATTTTATGCTGTAAACATTAGAAGCCAAAAAATGAGCATACTAATATAATCATTAGAAACATATAATAAATATTTGTGCTACAATTCTTATGCACATACTGATAACACAACGTTCATTAATTTAACTTATGTACTTAATCATGTTTTATTTATGGTTCTTTCTGTATTTAATTCCCACTGAAGCAAATTTCTATTTTGATCAAAGAAAGTGTTGCAAAATACTTTCATTACCGCAAATCCATCATCTGCAACAGTGGTATTAACATTTTGAATGGAGTAGAAATAGATAGAGCTTAGCTCAATAGTTTAAACTTGTACCATACCTTGTGAGGCAAAAAATTGAGGTATGTATGTCCACATCACCAGCTAATATTAGTTCAGATCTGCAGTTGTATTTAAGACTGCATAACATTATGATTTCTACTTGTATTTTTACTCTCCAGAAAAAATGTTCTTTTAAACTGACAGGAAATACAGAAGAGCTCTGTATGAACACACAGAATTTCTTTCCAATACCAAGGATTCTTGCTTTTTTGAAGGGCTTATTAAAGATTAAAAAAACCCAAACATGACAACAATGCAACCCAAACCCCATCATTGTATGACCAGGTTACTAGGCATTTTGTCATTACATTTCAATGGTCAGGCAAATGAAAAATAAAGTTTGTCTTCAGATCCCTTCAAGTGCCCAACTGCAGTATGTACACTATGAAAAATCATCTCTTCTTAAAATTTTAAATTGTGTATGACATGGTGAATTAAGAAAAAGAATGTACAGAACAAATCAGGACCTTCTATTTGAAATGAAATGTTGAAAACAAAATAGTTAAAAAAACCCCCTTCTATTCTTAAGAAATACACATATGAAAACAATGTATTTTCATTCTTGAAGTACATCAAAAATATAATTCTCTTGGGTGCTTCCAGGAAAAATATGAGTGTGACCTCTAAAAATGGCACATGACTTCTCTTATTGGGACTTGCTCTTTTTCATCTCCTGCCCCCTCAACAAACAGACAAGAAACTCTGCTCCTTACAACTTGATTTTTTACTGATTTCACATGCTAGTGCATCAGGAGCATCTCTATTCACTGCTCCATGTGGATTAATGTAAAGATACAAATGTCTAATAGAAGACTTTAAACCATTTGATGTCATTGAAAAGACATGGAGTAGACTGTTTTCTTACAAACACCCTGCAGCAACCCCTTCACAGAGTAAGGTTCTGCCTAAGATTTTGGTTTTGTTTTTACTTTCTTGCCTACAAGGATATAAAATCATATAAATATACATAACAATTCTTTAAAGTCTTGCTAGAAAATGAAATACTCCACTCCATACTTCATTCACTCTTCTGGACAAAAACAAAGTGTAAATTACCCTGCGAGAAATAGGGAAGAGGGTGCTACATTCTCATGTTACTGGACTTGGATGAAGTTGTCTTAAAAAATGACACAGATTAATAAAAACTGCTGATTAGATGTTGCTATCTGCCATACTCATCACATCTAAATTTGAAAACTACCCCATGAGTCATGCAAATATTAGGCTAGTCAGAGGGGTTTTTTCCAGTTCTAACAAATTTCAGCCACACTAATATGGAAAATACAAAGAATTTTATAAATGGATCATAAATTTATTGTCATTATACACTGTGTACCTCCTGTAAGTCCTTCACAGCTTAGACCTTACCACATTCCTAAACAAAACTCCAACACATCTGTATATTTTCCAAAAAGATTTTACATTACAAGACTATGATTTTCCCAGCTTCCTAGTGCAAAATTACCACAGAGCAGTAAAATGCCAGATCCAGGTCAACAAATAGAAGCAAAAAGCTAATTGTTGTTACCTCATGGTAACAAGATAACAAGCTTCAATTGCAGCAAATGAGTTGCTCCCCCTTCCACTGACTTGCTTCATAACTGTCTTCCTCTAAAAATACCCACACAGAAAATCACCATGGATCAGCTGGTGCAGTTATCTGTTAGCTCATGATAACTTGTCCCTAATGTTTGCATTCTAGATTCTATCTGGCACTTACATCCAATGCTTATTTCAAAACTGACATATCACTCCATCTTATACATATGTTCACATTTTTGTGCCAGTTATCATACAGTAGGACTTGGAAGTCCTGGAAAAATCAAAATTAAATGAAAATCAGACTACATGTGATACACCAAGTTACTTTTTGTAGTTTGATTACCTTTTTTTATAACAGAATTTCTCTGCAATAGAAATTTTAAAAGTAATCCCATTCATACTTTAGATATTATATTGCATACAATGATGAGGGGACAACGCTAAAAAAAGATTCTTTTAACAATCCTGTGAGTCATGTCACTTAAAATACAATGCATCATACAAGCATCACAATTATAAGAACAACACAACAATCTTTTGTCATAGTGTTCGCCTGCTCTTTTGTAGAAGGTTTTAGATGCTATTATACCATGATGCTTGTGGCCAAAAAGATTTACAATTGCCATGAACTGCCTTTTGATTTTGATCAATGGATAGAAAACATTCCTGAGTTCTTCCCTTCCTATCCATCATATTTTAAACTCAGATTTACCATTTTGTATGCACAGAAACAATCTCTCAATACAATGAAAATTACACTTGTTCTTTTTAAGAATGAATTTTTAAATATAAAACATAAAGTCTGCAGAAGGTTTTGGCTAAAGCTGTTAACCTGTCTAAACATTACATCGTTACATTCTTACCAGCTGCACTTCTCCAAAAGCCCCTCTTCCAATCACCTTAACAACATCATAGTCTTCAGCTTTCATTTGTAAAGCTCGGATTTTTTCCACAATCTTCTCATCTAAAACAAACCAAACAGAAGTTGTGATAATGAATGTATTAACAGAATACAGAAATTTAGCTATTCATTTAGAGTAAAAATAAGCTATTTTTATTCAAATAGAATAGACCTAAACTATAATATAAACTATTCAAATGGTTTAGAGCCTTCTTGGTAATTCTTGAAATCTGTAGTCACTATTAATATCCCCTTTCATTTTTCTTTGGAAACTATTAACCCTCTACCTTTAGCTGTAACAACTGAAGTATCTTTCATCTTTTGCTCACTCTTATTTCACACCTCTAATAATCACTCACAAGCTTATGGGAAGACTTTGGTAATGAAGAGAGCCAGAGATGACTACCTGGAATTTTTGATCATTCCTTGCTACCCGCTGCACTCCCAGGATCCACTGACCCTCCACTGATAATGCTGATGTGGAGTACGTGGGACACAAAGAGCACTGCAGGTGCACCCTGCTCCCACACACCTGGAGGGTTCAGCAGCATTCCCAGGGCAAGGAATGTGGCTCAGGAACCTTCATGTACAACTGCAGATGACACAAAGACCTGGCACATGCACTCATCCATTCCATACAAATGGCCATCTCAAAGTGCTTTTTTGGTGTTCACATGTAGTTCTACACTTGATAAAATGATGCCTACAAAGCTCTGATCAGCGTTCTGCAGATATGCACTGCCTGTCAATACGTGTCTTATCGGCAGTTGTGGAATCTGTAGAAGGGAAAACAGTGGAATTCTGATCTCTGACAAGTTCTGAAATCACACAAGGTCCTAGACTCTACTTTTGTAAATGAAGCATGTTATGAATGCATTCCTGGCTAAATGCATTTTTAAAATGTATTCTTATTACGAAGACAAAAGATAATGGAAACAGTGAATAGAATCCATAATACTAGAGGTAATCTGAGGCATGACAAGCCCCTACACACACTTAGAGGAAGAATAAAACAAAGCAAACAGGTGGCTGGAGCAAGAACTCTACCAGGGAAAAGCATGAAATTGTATGAAAAGCTGTGGATGCTTATATTCAGAGAGGGGTAGAGGTTTATATTGTGAGATCCCTGTTTAGGGTCAAATACCATGGAATTTTATCCCTAGAAAGGCATTAAAGAGGATCTCAGATCTGAATACAGGGGAGAAAAGGATCAGAAATACAGTTAATCCAGTATGACATTAAAGATGACATGGTCTAAGGGAGTTAATGATAAGAAGATCTAGTAAATAGCTTAACCATTCCTACATATTCATGAAGAGCAGCTTGGCAGGCTACAAGCAATCCAGGAGATGCCTGACCATCAGGAACACATCTTTTCTTCCAAACAAGCAACAAGCCAAATCAGGGAGGCACTCTGATTTATTACTCACAAACAAGAATGAACTGGCTCAGGAAGACAAAGTCTGTGGCAGACTTGGCAGAAGAAACTGTGAGATGGTGGAATTTAGGACTCGAACAGCCCTGAAGAAGGAAAATAGCAGACCTTGGACTACAGGAGAACAGACTATGGCTCATTTGGAAAACTCACTGGCAGGATCCCATGAAAAGCTGCTGTGAAGGGCAGAGGAGTGGGCTGATCTTCAAAGATGACATATTCATAGCACAAGAACAATCTGTTCTAGCTAGCTACAAAACGAGCAGGAATGGCAAGGAGCCAGTCAGCCTAAATGGGCAATCTCTGCCTCAACTCAAGCACAAAAGGGGAAAAGGTTTGGAACATGGAAGCTGAGTTGGGTTATCCAGAAGGAATCTCCCAAACAAGAAAAGATGGAACTGGGAAAGCCAAGCTCAGCTGGAACTGAAACTAGCCAAGATTATGAAGGTAAACAAGAGACTCTATAAATACATTTGCCATAAAGAAAGAATGAGGCAAATATTGTCCCACTGCTCTCAGTGAGGGAGGTGATCTAGTACCAGGGATATGGAGAAGGATCAAGGCAGTTTATGCCTTTTTTGCTTCACTTCACTCTCAAGCCCTGCTCAGGGGTGTCCCAACTCCTTGAAGCCAACAGCAGAGTGTGGGGCAGCACAGTATCACCATAGAGGAAGTTAAGAGTTAAAGACCAGTGAAGCAAACTTGGCATATACCAAGTCTTGAGACAATACAGGATGCATCCAAGTGTGCTGAAAATACAGCCAAGACCATTACTAGGCTGCTCTCTATCACCTTTGAAAGCTTATGGCAGCTTGGGAAGGTGATGACTGCTACAGCACAGATGTCACATCCATGTTTTAAAAGGGCAACAAGGATGCTACAGGGTGGAACAGCAGCCTGATCACACTGCCCAAGATGATCACGGAGCAAAATCCTTCAGGAATCTACTTCCAAGCAGTGATGCACATGGAAGGATAAGAACAGCCAGAATGGATCTAAAAAGGACAAACTGTGTTTGACTAACCTGATTTCCTTCAATGATGAGATTATCTGTCTTGGTGAACAAAGGGAAAGCAATACATTTCCTTGAGTGCAGCGTGACTTTAAACACAGCATCTCAAAGTATCTTTGTAACCAAGCCAGGCTTACGTGGATTGCACAGATGAATTATCAGGTAAGTGGAAAAGTTGTGGGAGTCACAGACAGTGTTTTTAAGTTCAGAGCTGATATCCTGCAGGGCAGGGTGGCTTCTATGAGTAACCCAGACAGGATGAGTAATGAGCTGACAGGAAGCTCACAGTTCAACAACAGCAAGCGCAAAGTCCAGGAACAGCACCACGCAAAAGAATAGGATGCACTCACCATCTAGAAATCACCATAAGAAAGAGGACCTGACAGCCCTGGTGGACAAGCCAAGCAGAGAGGAATGAGCACCCAGCCTTTGCAGTGACTATGTGCAAGTATGTGTTGGTAAATGCACAGCCAGTAGGTTGAGGGAAGTACATTTCCTCCCCATCTGTCATTTGTGAAACCATATATGGAATACTACGACTAACTTTGGGGTCCTTGGTGCACAAAAACCCCAAACATTCCCTAGCTTCATGGAAGACAACCAAGATGCTCACATGATGCTCAAGAGAAGCTGAGAGAACTGGAATTGTTCAGGATAGGGATGGATAAATGGTTGGCCTCAACAGAAGCTGAAATGAGGTTTTACCTCTACAGGCTACAAAGTGAAAGGACAAGAGTCACCAGACAAGATGAAATACCAGAAATCCTATTTTGTAAGAAAAGAATAGTAAGAACTGGGCAAAGGTGCAGACTGTCAAGTGGAGTTGAAAAACCTCCATCTTTGGAAATTCTCAAAATTCAACTGCACAAGAACCTCAACAATCTGATATAACATCAAAACTGGTTTGACATTGAGCAGAGAGTTGGACCAGGTGGCCTCCAGAGATCCTTCCCTAACCTGTGGAACACAAAAATGCAACTATAAGTTTCTTCTGAGGAAAAGACTAGATGTGACAGGGAAGGGGAGAGATTAATGTTACAATGAGGGAATGGTCTGCTGGTAAAGTTGTAAGGATAGAGGCAATTAAAATCTCCAAAAGTAAACAAATCTGCTACATTCAGTGTACTAATAAGATCAAAGTAATTCAGTGTGTCAACAGGAAGAGGAGTTAAGAGAATTGTGATGTTGTTTCTATACTGAATCATGAAATCCTAGACCAAAAGCATAGGAAAGCAACAGTGCTTCACTCACACCAAGTTCATTATTTTTGTTAGTAATATGAATTAATTTTGCAGATTGTGAAGTTTGGAAGTTAACTGCAGATCTGGAAGTTAACGTGCCCTGGCACTAGACAAAGAGGATAAATACAAATTCACAGGAAGCAGCAGCAGAGAAAGATTATCAGCAAACTTCAAGTCCCAGAGAATGTGCAGTTATATGTTTGAATACAATGCTACATGTCATGAGACATGGGAATGACATGAGGTGTTTTTTTTAATGTTTCTGACATGTTTCAATGTTTCCAAATATGTGAAATGGTCAGGGATCTGAACACATTGAAAAAGTGGTGTGTAATTTTAAGCAGTTTCTGAGAAGAAACTCACAGGAATACTGCTGTAGAAGGTAGAAACTATAAACAAAGTTACTACAGCTCCAGTAGGACTCTTCAAGCATTAAATAATGCAAACGTGCAATGAAAAACCCAAAGACATATGAAACCAACTGAGTTACTAGTTTTATCATCCCTGTGAAATGCTGAGAATGGAGAAATCCTACTTGCTTTGCTAAAAAATAGCATAGATAGAACAGACTAGAGCCCTTTCACTTCAAAGGGACCCACAGTGACCATCACTGCCATTGTCTGACTATCTTAGGGCTGACCAACAGTTAAATGTTGTTAAACACCTCTTAAACACTGACAAGCCCGGGACATTCCCTCAAGGAAGCCTGTTCCAGTGTCTGACCACCCTCACAATAAAGAAATGCTTCAATGATGTCTTGTCTGAACCTCCCTTGGTGCAGCTTTGGACCATTCCCATATATCCTGTCCCTGCATGACAGGAAGAAGAGCTCAGTCCCTCCCTCCTCTCCACTCTCCCCCTCTTTAGAGAGCAATGAGGTCACTCCTAATTCCTTTAACTAAAATTTCATCATCTCAGTTAATAATAACACCACACAGGAATGCAGGTGTTGCAAAGGTATCAGTTAAGCAGATAGAATGTCTATTTTGGCATAAAATCTGACCGATATGGAATAACTGATTATGGATAATCAATGCATGGAACTAACCTGAAACAAAAAACTGGGGTGCAAGAAGGCAAGCTTAGATTAACCCTGAAGCCACATCACAATTCCAACATACTGGATTGTAATATTTAGTTCATGTATCACACAACATGATCTAATTCAAGGTGCAGGAGACCTTTCCAACAGCAGCCTTTTTATAGTGCTCTGAATTTTCAGATTTCACATAGATGAGTTTGAAATTTTTGGTATCTGCATACACATGTCTCATAAATTTGCAACAGCACAAAGCCCAGCAGAAAAAAAATGTTATGTTTAAAGGAAGGCATTAGATGGACCCCCAGATGCAGGATGCAATGGAATCTTATAGAAATATTGTGACATTTGAGTGAAAGTCCTAAAACATGAGAGTACCATCACCTATGACTAAGTTTTCTTCTTTAACACAGGAAGGAACAAGAATGCTAGCTACAAAAAGTCTTTAAAGACAGCTCTTGATTTACTATTTGAAAATGGCACTATAACTGTTAAACAAATGAAGTTTCCCTTTCTGAAAGGGCAGAGTGTTTGAATCAGTCACTGACAGCTGGCAGCAAGAATGTGGCTGAAAGTTGCAAATTCTTGTGAAAATACCTGTCTAGGAGAGTTAAGGGAAATGGGGAGGAAGGAAAAACCCAAAGTTTTCTGCCTTTTAGGGTAAAAAGAAAACTTCATATGCAGGCTATTTTCCTTTAAAAAAAGAATGTGTATCAAGCAGTTCTGGGGAGTGTATATATGACAAATAAAATTGCAAAGGAGTGCAATTTTACCCCACAGATCAGACACAGTCAGTCAATGAGTGCTGCTATGGAGTACATTAAGTCAAAAGTTGCTGGTCTAGGCAGAAGTCCAGCCAGAAGTTAAACTGAAATGCAGCCAGGAAGTGCTACAATCCCACAGCTGAACAAAACCAAACAGCACAACAGAAAGACTGAAGTAATTAGGGATGCATCCACAGTGTCTGAGCAAAGGTGTGTGAAGAAAAAGCAGCTGCTGGAGACCTTGCAGAATCAGGAGGAACTAGAAGGCACAGCTCCACACAAGGTAATGCTTCCTCCCTCAGAGAAATGAAAGGGGAATATAAGAAGTATGTTCTCTTGCACAGAAGGAAAAAAAGCAGAACATAGGGAAACAGAAAGCAGCAGAACCTCTGGCTTACAGAGAGCACATGCCTAATGTAATGAAAATAAGCCTGATGGCAGGCTGAATTGCTTTGTATCTACCAAGTACCCAAAAGGGAATGTGGTTAATGACACTGACATATAACTTGTTTATACATCTAAGACATTCTGTCTTACACACTGTGGCTTCCACGCTCTGCTTGGGAAAGTTGGTTATTTGAAACCTCTCCCATCATTACTGCTACCAGAACAATATCATTAAGAATGGAACTGGAGCCCAACCTGGCAACTGCAAAGACCTGGCAGGGAGCTGCCTTAGAGAAGCCAAGAGAACCAGAGGAGCAATTAGCTCCTTAAGTCAGTGGAAGTTCTATAGTGCACTAAATTTTGAAGATTCTTGTTGGCATCTGACATTTCATGAGTGACGCTGACAGGGAGCCCAGAGCACACAGAGCTGCAGCCCTGGAAAGGGGCAGGGGATCACACCACAGGGGATAACATGTTCCTGTTGGTAACCACATGGCTGGACAGCACTCAGCAACTTCAAATGACATAACAAAATCCAAAGGAAGGAACGAGAACTGTTGATTTTGCAAGAAGTTAATCTTAACAGATACATCTTCCAAGTAAGCAGTGTCTGCTTGGAGAAGAAAATGGCCAAAGGAACTTTCTAGGGAGTTTATTCAGGGAGTCTAGAAAAACTGGTGCACAGGTGCCACATCTCTACAGAAGTCTGTTCTACTGTAAATACATCCACTGTCACTACACTCCACAAGTCTGTCAACCTACATAAAATCAGCAAATCTTAACAACACAAGTTTCTAACTCAGGAGTGATGCTGAATAATGTACAGAAGATCACTGATCCATTCAGGGTTGTACCGGGCCTGTTGGATGGCACCACTCTCTGTGCTGCTGCTTGAACTTACTCAAAATCCATTTTTCATGCCCTTCTATTCATGATGACAAGATTATAAATTATTAAATGTTTTCAACTATTGCTTAAACCTGTTATTAACTATTTAAAAATAAGTTGCATCTGAATGAAAGACCACCAAAAAAGGCACAAGCCACTAAGACTTGATTCAACACTTGGCAAATCTTACACGGCAGAAAAATTGACTTGGAAGAATTTACTCAACCTATTGTCTTTGCCTGGATGATAGAAGAGGAAAAGACCAAGAAAGATTTGTTATACCAAGCCAATGCTGAAAGACTCAGCTTTCTTTTCTAAAATAAGCAAATTAGTTTTTGCTCTCAGAGGACTATGAGATTCCTCTCATTGTTTTGGGAATTAAATATTGCAATATGCTTTTCTGTTCCATGAATACTCTAAAAAACACAGTAATTTAAATCAGAATCCCAGCAGTTGAATAAAGTAACAGAAAAGGAAAGAAAATACTGAAAAGGAATGGTTGTATTATGTGAGATATTTAATGTGCCTCTTACAACAAACACAGGCTCCACTTTGGTTCAATACCTTAGAGAAAGTGGTAAGAAATCAAAATAGTATGGCAAAGCAGGCAACTAAAGAATTTCTTTTGTATTAAACAAGAGGCTGCTTCTGCAAAGTGGTCACAGAAACAGAATACACCAAACTCCTTGGTATAGATAATTAATAAATTGCTTTTATGAAATATTTGAAACATTTCAGTTTCAGCTTGCAGTTAAGAGTTGAGCTGAACCTAAATTAATGTCTCAGATGAAGTGCAAGCTACTTAATTTTTAAATTAAAATAAGCTATTAATAAACCATGAACCTGAAAAATAATGACTTGATGTAGGTCGGAAATAGGGTATATGCAAACCCCTGGGAATGTGGAGGGAAAAAATAATTTGTTTCTCAAAGTGTTATTGTGGAAGAATTAAGTGATTAAACTGACTGAAAGTGTAATGACTATTTAGTGTTCCACACTAAATAATTGTTCCACAATTTCTTGTGGAGACTTGTGTAATGTGGATGAAACAACGGCAGTGACTCTGCTTTAGCTGCCTCACTGTGCTGCACAGTGTCCCTCACAGGAGGCCCTGCACCTCTCTGTGCTTGCCTCAGGAAGCCTCAGGGAGGGATGCAGGCTCCAGCCCCAGCACAGACTGCTCAGCTGAGTTTGTCAGAACCTTTTAACAGCAGTTCTCAGCTGGGCATTTGCAGCAGCTCTTCAGATGCTGAGAAAAATCACAAGAGACAAGAACTCACTGTTCCTTACCCTAAGAAAGCAAGAACTTACAGTTCCATAAATTCTCAATACAGTTCCCAACTTTTCTTCCAAGCCCAAGGTGGCAAGAGGCTTCAGCAATTACATGCCACACTCCTTCCAGGGAAACTTGCTACCCTCAGAACAGTTTCCAAGAAGACCTGAGCTATGAGTTTAGCAATTTGAAATTGCATAAAATGGCAATGTCAATGAGAACCCAGTTGTTGTCCTGTTTTATCCAGTACTTGAGTGGCTCATTTTGTGCTACCACAAGTATCAGTGAGGTGAAATGAATATCAGAAACTGGTCTTTGCTTTTCCTTTGCCTGACTAGTTTTAATAAAAAGAAAAAATGAACCACCTGACTCTTTGCATTAATTCTGCTCAGTTGCCCTGTGTGGTATATAACAAACCATAGAACCACCTGTGTCAGAAAAGACTTTGATATGAATCACTGTGACAGGATGGATTCTTTCTTTTACAACATCAAAATATTACCAGCCTTGAATGCTTACAAAGTTCTCATTTCACAATTTATTTTTTTACCAAAGTGTAAATCACAGAAGATATGCAGCACTATTTTTATGCTCTCCCAGTCAGTACAGAAACAGGGGAGAAGTTATAAGAAAGCTGCACTGTCACACAATACGTTGGTCAAATTAGTCAGGTGTTGCATGCTTGTTTTAAAGTTCAGCAGGTAAGGATGAAGTGCACCCTTGAAAACTCTTTATTAACTACTGTGATTTCTTTTGTAACACATCTCAATTTTTTTAACTAGTATCTGGCTATTTCAACTGTATACTGAACAACAAAAAGGCAGTAATAGAACTGTGAACAAAAGTGTATTTTCATGTTTCTGACATTACTGGTAGCCTCTAAGTCACATAAGATATTTAAAAATATTTACTATAACAATGAGTGAGAACCTAGAGGAGGAGAAGGAGAAACAGCCTTCAGAAGAAGGAAGACAGACAACCAGAATGTTCAGGGGCAAAAAACAAACAAGGAAACAAACAAAAACCAACCAATATAACAAACAAAACCCCAGCCTGTTCCTGAGGTTAACTTGTTTTCCCACAGTTACTATTTCTAATAGTCAAATGACACTGGTCTTCTGATCAGAGAGAGGCTTCTAATTTTGTTCTACTGCAAAACTAGTATGTAAAAGCAAATATGATCATCTCATAGAATTTGCTGATAAATGTTATTTATGTAATTTTCACAGGGCTTTCCCCTCACTTCACACATATAATACTCAGTTGCAAATAACAAAGATACTTAAATGCTGTTACAGACCCTTTCTTTCATAAATATCTGATTGAATTCCTTTGAACTCAAACTGAAAACAATCCCAAGGTATGCCTCTATGTCCTAATCTGCTATTTCTTATTTACTACATTTTAAATGATTTCTCCAAATGAGACTACACTGGCAACTGTAAAAGCTGTGTGTCCTTCTAAGGGGCTCTGCTAAACCTCATGGAGAAGCACTAATTTCCAAAGAACTCACCACAAATTACTACATCAGCCACTTTTTAAGTGAGGAGTGTGAGTGGATATTCCAAGGAGTCCCAGGGCAACAGAGGGCAGACACATACAGCTCTTACCAGTAAAGAATTTAAAAGGAGTTGCTGATAAGACTGCATCTGCAGTAACCTAACCTCAACCTATCCAATAGAAAAGTTTGTTTTGTTTTTTTTTATGTATATCTCAAAATAAGCTCACTACAAAGCACAGTTATTCCAAGAAGCCTTACTCATTGCAAATTACATTTTAAAACAAATAACCTGCTATTTTTACAAGAAAAAGGATTGTACTTATATACACGAAAACAGTTCAAAACCACAAAATATAGCTACTCTGATGTAGAATCATATGCTTAATAAACTCCAAGATCCTGTCTACAATTAATTTGGGGAGAATCACAAACATTTATGCAAAGATTCAAAAATTACCCAATGGATTTTAAGGTACAACAATTTAAGGTACACAGAAGGCTTCTCTATTAAATATGACTATATAAACAATATTGACATTCAGTGTAAAGAATTCCTGAAGAATAATAACTAGGATATACTTAGCAAGCTTAGCAAGTTATATAGCCATGCATATGTAAGATAAGAAAATAACATAAAAGGATTTTTCCAACTGTATTTAGGAAAATAAAAATCTGGTATTTTCCAACATATTTTCACAATATAACAAACTCCCTAAAATAAAATTTCTCTCAGTAATAAATGGTCTTCTTTCTGAAAGAAAGCTTCTTTTCTGAAAGAAAAGCTTTCTGAAACTCAGAGTTGTAAAAATTAGTAGAATAACCATGGGCAATGCATTTCTGACTACTCAGCTTCTCATGATTGAGATCACAACAATGTCATTGTTTAAGGGCCACTTGCAACTTACATCTGTTTAAAAAATTATCAATGTTCTTGTTCTTCCTCAGCGCTGGATAATCCAGATCAAGGACCAAAGAATTCAAGCCATCCTGAAAAAAAGAAAAAGTTATGTGAGTTCTAAAATCTTAATTAACAACTTCCCTAAAATTGCTGTACTGAGACTGATTATATATTATTCAAGCATGCATTACATTCCTAGTAGGCAAATCAAACAAGCTCTCAAGTATGTTTATAAACCAGCAGAGGAGCCAACACACACTGACTGGCTCCAAGTTCTATAAACAGTGCAGCTATATTACCACTGATTAGTGGCACTGGGACTTACAGTGGAGTAGTAGTTTTAATCTTAATCAGTAAGTAATCTTACTCATTAAGCACTGATTTAAGATACTGAGTTTAAGATACTCAGTCAATCCATTTTTCTTACTTCTGTTACATTTTTCCTGCAAAGGCTTTATGTTTGTATATCCATATTATAGCTTTGATCAAAGCTCTCTACCTTCTCATTTTGGACATTCAAAAACGAACCACACATTTTTCTTGGAAGCAAGAGGTTACCTAAATTTAAGAAGACAATTCACCATGTAATTCAGGCTCACAAGACTAGAATACCTTTTCTAAGTGACTCAACAGAAGACAAGCCAGAACTCTACATGCCGTTCTGCTACCCATTATCAATGCCTCAGCAGAAAACAACTGAGACTCTTAAAATGGCAAGGGATGAGATCACCAAAACTAAACTAAAAATAGTATTTTAAATGCCTGTTACAAGACTTTACTCAAATCCACCTTTCTGCAACCTGGGGAAACTTTAGAAAATTACTCTTCAAACACAGACACCTTTCCAGTTACACAGGGACAAAAAAACTAAAAATTATTTTCAGATACTAAGAGGAGTCTGAGACACCAATCACTGTCAGCAGCTTCAGTGTTCAGCCTGAACTGCCAGCTTTATTCATTGCCCTAAGAACAAAATCCTGAGACTGCTTTTTCAGGTTTTTGAGCCTTGACAGGGCATTATAGAGATTTAAGTCAGAGACCACATCATGTTTATTAATAGGCGGCCAACAGAACTAGATAGCTTTTCACTCTTAATAGCTGAGGCTATAGCTAACAATCTACCGATTTTATAATTTTTATTAATATATCTGGGAAGGTATAATTTATGGTAAATATTACTAAAATTATTATATTCATTTTAATAACATATCTGGAGAGATTCAAAGGCAAAGCCTAAGAGTATTAAATACTTTTTGAATGCCACTTTGTCCTAAGTAAGCTCATACAAAAATAAGATCACCTCATCTGGGGCAATATCAGTTTACACCACAAAACACATTAATGGTTAAGACCATTTTCAAAATGAAGAGAATTTACTTGTTTATTTATTTACTTATTTATCTCCTAACAAATGAACGTGTCTTGGAAAGTGTCACAGACCTGCTAATGGAGTATGGCTTAGACAAATGACTAACAGCTGCTTGAAAGACTCGGCCCAGAAGATTAATCAGTGGCACAAAGTCCAGTCAGAGCCAGTCATCAGCAGAGCACACCTGCACTGGCACTTCTCAGGACAGAGAAGGTTTTTACAAAGGTCAGCGAGGGGAAAAGCCAAGTCCTGCTGCTGGAGAGGAAATACCCCAGGTACCAGGTGTAGGCTGTGGCCTGGCAAGCAGGAGAGCAGCTTTGTAAAGAAGCACCTGAGGGTCCTGCTGAAGAACAGGTTCCTCTCTACTCTGCACTGATGAGGTCCCACCTGGAGTGCAGTGCTCAGTCCTGGTCTCCCAAAGCATCAAAGGCAGGGATCTACTGGAGTGAGTCCGGCAAAGGGCTGATAAGATTAAGGCACTAACACATTTCTCCAAGGAGAAGAGGCTCCAAGAGCTGAGACTCTGCAACCTGAGAGGAGAAGACTCAGGGCAGAGGATTTCATCAGTGTCTGTAAGTACTTGATGGGAAGGACTGAAGCAAAGGCACTGCTCATTGACAGGACAAGGAACAATGCAAATAAGGTAAACCACACAAATTTCTATTTGAATACCACACTTTTTTCCTGTGAGAGTGGTGAAGTACTGGAGCAAATTATCCACAGAGGCTGTGGAGTCTCCACCAGTGGAGAAATTCAGATTCTGACAGGACATGGTCCTGGGCAAACTACTCTGGTTGACCCTGCAGTGAGCAGGGCGTTGAACTAGACAACATCAAGAGGTCCTTGCCAAGCTCAAACATTCTGTAACACCTATAATATTTCCACTGCTGCACAGAAAAAAGGTGAAATTTTTCTTTTGACTCTATGTAACCTTAATCTTACACATCAAGTTTTAGAACTTCCTACCAGAAAGAAGGATAAGACAGTGTAAATAAGCAAACAAAGTCGGTCAAGAAGGCACAGTAGTTGCTTTAACAACAGTAAATATAGGAATTCTTCAGCCTTGACCATAACAGTTGCCACAAGACACATTAAGGAGAAAGGAGTGATGCACCAGGACATCATACTCATCTTTCAGAGCAAGAGAATTTTACCACCTAGTCCTAATTTATATGACACTTCTACAGAAGATACAATAAAACCAAACCAAAGTAACAAAGCTGTTATATGCTTATGGATTAGTCACTACATGAATTGCACAGGTAATGCCAAATAATCTGGACAAATCCAACAGAAAGTACTAATTTGAGATGACTTCCAGCAAAATAGCTTAATAGAATCTATACTGCTCTTGATTTGGCAAACACCACCTTCAAAAAAGGGTATCTTATTCAGCAGCACAGTGTGTCTGCAGAAATAGGGATCCTCACCCTGTGACACTTAGAGGACCATGCTGAATGCCCTGATGGGAACAGCTGGGCCACCTCTTAGGATTTTACATAGCTCAATGAAGTATCAATTCCAATTAGATGGCAGTCTACACCAAACTCCAACATTCTTCTTTCACTGCTACTGGGAAAATACTCTCATGATAACTAACAACTGGGTAGACATTTTAAGGAGGATGTAAAAGCAGTCTGTGCTAACAAAAATCAGCAAGGCATTTTGTTCCTCCTATTCTGAAGGGGAAGAAAGGTGAGGTCATCTGATGTCTTAATACTTTTCATGTGAAGAAATTTTAGTGGTTGACCAAGAAATCCATATATAGTGTACTTGACTTCTACCTTATGCAAAACACCTGGGGAAAGAATAATTATCACCAACAAAAATTTTAGTGAAGTTGGATTACAAGGTCCAAATCAATCATAAGTTCCAATTTAAGCTGAACTGTATATTACTATTTCAGATGTCACTTTTTTCCCGTGTCATTCTGATCCCATGGCTTTTTTGTGGTCTATACAAACGGAGAACCACATTTGCAGCTAGTTTTTAATTAGCTCTTTTTGCCTCTTTTTCATGGGCTCCAGGTAAAATTTTTCACAAGTAGTTATTAATGAAAGGAAATCTGAGAACAGCAAAACTGACAATTTTAGCTCTTTGGAAGTGTCCTAACTCTAGAACACAGACAGATACAGCTGGTGCCCAGGAGAGGTCATCAGTATCATCATCACAGAGAACAGAGAGTGTGTCAAATTTGTTCCAGCCCCGTGAACAAATCTTATTATCACTCTTTCAAAGACAAGAATTTAAGCTTTTAAACAAAATCTTAATGTAAGATATTCCAAGTTCATATCAATATGTAATTCATGAAAAACGTGTCTTGCACACTAGCATTTTGGCCAAAAGTTGTTTCCTTAGAGCTTTACATTTTCATTGAAAGACCTAATTTATACCACTTAAAAGAAAAAAAAATCACTAAAATTAAGAAGCTGGGTCAAAAAATTATGCAGTAAAACAGACATTTGGGATTAAAGAGAAGCAATCCAGGAAATGACGTCTCCTCTGTCTAGGCCTCACAGATAAGTCACTTCGCCCAGGAAATTATGCTATTAGAGGGATTTCACTGTTCCCTTCCGCTTTCTGCTGTTGCAAAAGACTCAGAGCCAAGAGGCCAAAAATAGCAGCTTCCAAACAAACTCATCACTGGCAAAGACAGGCCCCCATCAAAAGCCTTTTGCTGATGGCAAACATGCTGAAAGGGTTTCCAGCAGAAAAGAGCAAACTTGATAAATTTTGCAACAGCCTCCTACTACAGAGGGTAGGAGGCCAGAGGAGCAGAGCTCACGGCCACTCTGACAGAAGTCACCCTTTGTGGACAACTTGGAGCTTGGCTTTCCCAGCAAGAGGTTTGCACTGCCTACCAACCTGAATGAACCAAAGGGAAAATAGGCAAGAAAAGTTCATGAAACACAGGAGCAAAAAGTTTATATTCTTCTCTGACAGAAGGGTCAGTAACAGGGCAAAATACTAGTAGCTTCTCAATAATGCGCTTAAATATTAATTCCAGGCAATCCTACAGAAGCCCTCACCAAATTAAACCATTCTGTACTGATAAGAGTTTCTGATGTTAAAGCAACTGTCTGAACCTGTCTAACATTGATATGTGCATGTAAACTCCACTGGCTGTCAAAAGCAGCTTTAGCTATTCTGATTTATTTCTCACTTTCATGATGTGAAAAAAAAACAAACCAACAAACCAAAAAGCCCCACCAGACCAAACAGTGGATGATTGAACAGAAAAGGTATCAGTTACTTCAGAAAACAATTCATAATCCTGCAATAACTGGAAAACATAAAAAGCCTGATCTAGTGAAGATGTCCTTGCCCACAGACAAGGGATTGGAATAGATTATCTTTCAAGGTTCCCTTCCAACCTACACCCATGAGATCCTATGAAAATTTCACTAAACCATTATTTGTAAGAAAACCAAAACAATATTCCTTTCCTCCTCCTGATCGTCAAATAAGATTTAATATAATATGCTGCAGCAAAAAGTAAGGATAGAAGTGTCTTGTAACATCACATTGCATTTTTCTAATTGGGCCTAAATGCTTTGAAAGGCAGAACTTCCCAAATCTAAGAACACAGCAAGTGAGCATCTAATGACTCTTCCCCGGAACTAAACCTCCACTATGTTCTTCCATATGCCAGACCTTAAATAATTCTGGTCTTGCCTGAGCAATTACTTCTTTCCATAACACAGAAGCTACATTTGTGTACAAGGTGAACAGCTCAGTAGCAGCAGACAATAAGAAAAACAACTGAAAGGTCATATGCAAGGCAAATACAGCCTTTTCCCAAGCCTGTCCTGCTCAGTGATCTCTAGGATGTGTTGCAATTCACTTTTCTCTTATTTCAGCATTAGTAATCAGTATATGAAGGATTTATCTGGGCCATGATAGTGCAGCCAACATTTACTGCTGGGAGGTCTTGCTATTCTAGTTCTTTAACAGTTTTACATTAATTAACAGATCTTTTTTGAAAGTATTAAATATGTACCGTTTAGAAACCTAAAAGCGGCTACTATCCACAAATGAGTATGTAAATACTTAACAACAGGCTTACAGTCTGATTTCTGTACATGAAGGTAAACAAATACTGAAATGGTTTTAATGTTTACTATTGAATACAGGCAAATTTTTCTTCATCATACAAGCAATACTCAAGACATCCTCCTATGTGCTGCATCTTAAGAGCATATTTTAATGGTTTTCAACATTTTCCCCTGCTATTGGAAAGGCACAGTGTGAAAGTGTAATGATAACGAGAGGATGGTAACAGCCCCAAAGCAGCTTCCTCCTAAATACTTAGAAAAGTATAATTACAGAATTGTGATGGATGTTACAAGGAAAACCAGTATGAAACAGTAAAAGCATGTAAGTAATGATGATCTGGAAGGCAAAAAAAAAATAATGAGTTGCAGTTTACAAGAGATGGGAAAATAACGGAAAATACTTTATATTAAGAATGATCAAAAAAAAAAAACCAAAAACATTAGGAATTACAAAAAACAAAGAATGCACAGAAGGTTTAAATTTTCCATGCTTTCTGGAATAAGAATGAAAACAAATCCTAAAGAAAATCATTATACACATAAAGAAATGTGCTGAAGACAGCAAGATCCACTGAAATTCATTCAGTATTTAAGGAGACTGTCTTAATCAATTTACACTGAAAACTCAGGAGAACACGAGAGGTCAGCATGACTGAAAAGGGTAAATCAAAGCACTCCCATTAAAAGGCATAGGGTTTTCCAAACTGTAGATCAGAATATTTGGTGATGGGGAGTTAGAACAAGACATTAATCATCTTGTAAACACCTAAAAGATTAACATGTGAGTTCTGGGGTTTAAGGTATTTTGTGTTCCTCTTAAAGATAAAACAGTGCCATATAAGAAATTTCTGGCAGATTATAGGGAGTAAGCAATAAAGCAAAGCATCTAACATAGGAATAAAAGGCAAGACTCACCATTCATATTAGCAAAGTAAAAAATACAGGAAATCATGGAGAAAAAGTCAAAAAAAAATTATTAGGAATTTGGTAATCATCAGGACTTGGAAAAGTGTGTCAAAAAGAAATTCCCTTTGGTTTGTCCTGTTTCAGTTCTACAGAATATTCTCATTGTCACAATAAAGGAACAGAATTAGAAACAGATCTTTTAAGAACTAAAATAAATAAATAAATAAATGATACCAAGCTTGGAGTTTTGAGCACAGGCTTTTTACTGCATTTGAAATTACCTCAAAAAGAAGGAAAAAAACCCTGAAAAAAATACAGTCAGAAAAACCCAAAGTACAAAAAGGGGGAAAAAAAATCTCCATTAACATATGCTTTTGAAAGAACTTAAATGCACAGAATGTAAAAATTGAAATAATGACCAAGCAGGAAGACCGTGGAAACTGATGTGGGGTTATAGCAGACTAGAAGTCCAGTCTAAGATGCATAAACAAGAGGTGCATGAGATAAGACCTCACAGAGAACTAAGATTCTTTTGTAAATAAAGATCAGAAATCATTCACTGATACTGGTACAGCCTAAGGTAGAATGTTGTGTCCAGTTCTGTGAATCCCCTTACAGAGAACTGCAAATGACAAGCTGTAAAAGAACTGAAGGGAAGTTAACAAGAGCAGGGAAGTGATAAGCAATTTGTGCTAAAATAGGCTGTCAGGACCAGAGACTTTAGTCTTCAAAAAGGTTCATCTAAGGAGACAGGACAAGTTCTCTCAGAACATAAAAGGCTGTTATGAGCAATGCTGATGAAAGACAACTCTTCACATTCCCCAAAAACAGCATGAAAAATTAGCTGAATTAGGCACAAAAGGTAGGTTGCAGATTAGGAAAAAAAGTTCTCAACAGCAATAGTGATAGACTGACATAATGCAGCTCCTCAAGAGAGTTGAAAAATCACCTTCACAAAGGATTCACAAGCTAGAGAAATACTTATTTCAGTAGGTCCAGCTGTGGATCCTTTAGCGGTGATCTCTAAAATTCTTTCCAAGCCTACCTAAAATCTCTCCACAAATTACTGTAAGAAATACACAAAGGCAATAAATCAAGACAAAGAAAAAGGACTGAAAACAGGAGTAAACGAGAAGTTCTGAAGATACAGCTTAACATTATTCACTTAAAAAACCCTAAAAATCTTAACCATTACAAAAATGCACATTTTTCCTCCAAATTGGTTGTTGCTGTTTTCTCTCTATGCTTTAATAAAATAAAACTGGTCTTGCATGTGCTGCTGATTATCACTGCAAATCATGGAAAATTCAGTACTTCAGCATAATCTGCTTTCATCTGAAGTCACTGCACATATCCAGATTCTTTAGCTACTTTCGATTTTAGCATTCACACTGCTTTCAACCATTAATATGCACCAAAGCCCAGAACTACAAACCTGTTAAAATGACACTAGAGATAATTTCCTATTCATTGTAAACCTCCAAGGCCTTTATTAGCAATTTTGCTCCTTAACAAGAGAGCAAGAGCAGTAATCTTGACTGTCACTTTCCCTCGGTCATTTATGCACCAGCTTAGATGGAGTTTGCCAAGCAATCAAGCAAAACAGTCCAAGTACTAGAACTGCAAAAAGAGAAGCTACAAATGCGCAAAAAGTAAACCCATGCCTGAAATTGTTTCTCTGACATCCTGGAAAAATGGAATTACCTACTGTTTCAAGAAATTCCAAATGCAACACAAGCCTTTTATTCATTGCTCTTTTCCCAAAAAGGGCTTCCAAAGGCTACAGCTGCTGGACTAAGAGGTAACATCAGGAACACAGATAAAAGGTCAGG
The DNA here is from genome assembly GCA_013400215.1 of Cisticola juncidis. Classification (NCBI taxonomy): domain Eukaryota; kingdom Metazoa; phylum Chordata; class Aves; order Passeriformes; family Cisticolidae; genus Cisticola; species Cisticola juncidis. The sequence goes on along the minus strand of VXBR01001239.1, from coordinate 895,871 downwards.
AGGCTCATCTGTGCTCAAGGATGGAGACAGATGTAAAGCCTATTCTTAAAACCATGTTTGACCACAAGGTCATCCTTGTTCCTTATTAACTAAGAGTCCCCCTTCTCCATCATGAAAACTATTCTGTTTGTCTTTTTGTAACCTCAGACAGTTCAGTCTGTGAAGCTACTGTCAGTAACTCTCCATCACACATTATACCATCAGAATCACTCACCCTTCAACTCCACCATGAACTTGTTTTTGGATAAATGTATTTCCTATATATTCCTTCATATAATGCTGATGGTTGTATTATATGATGTATTCTTACTAATCTGTTTAGCAGTCACAGATAAATAAGATGCGAGTACACAATCTACTAACTAAAAAGGACGCTTATTAGGGTAAATAACAAAAATTGTAACAACTTCTATTACAGTAACTGGAGCTGCAAACAACATGGCTTGAAAAAAACTAACACCTCCCTTAAAAGCATCATTAATCAGAAGTTATGAAAGGACTTGGGTTTTTTGTAGTTACTGATTCAGAACAAATTATTATAAAATGTCCCTGTACTAAAAATACCACCAACTGTTTAAAATCACTCTTTAAAACACTTCTAACTAACTAAACAATGGCCTGCCCATCATGTTATCTCCTACCTAACTTCAGATTTGATGTCAGCAGCATATTCTAATCAGCTGCACCACATATTTCTTGAAATATATCCACAAGCCCAGATTTCCAGTTAAAGTAAGGAATAAAACTGAGGTAATCAAAATCACATCTAACTTTGGAGTACAGAATTTGGATGAAGTATGGAAAGACTGCATGTAAATGTGTACATGTACATGTAAATATGTTAAAATACATAAATATTTAAAATGTTTAATTATATAAAATAACAGAAATAACACTTAAATTCCAATTCCAGTGTCAAGACTCCTAATGGAATATTCTAGATTTTAAAGCAGGAATTTTTCTGGATGTTCTCTGCTGGAAATCTGTATGTGTTCTTCTAGGGATTGACTAAAATAATAGTTCCATCATTTGTAAAATCCATGATGATGAGGTATTATCAGAAACTGAAGTTTTTCTCATCAACTTCAATAACAAAAAAATATTTAAGAGGTCAAAAACCTCAGCTTTGAGGACTGTAACAGAGTTTGTCTCTCCTGATAAGTCCAACTAAAATTGTTTGAAAACTTCCTCCCTCTGCCCCCCGCCAAAAAAAAAAAAACAAAACAGGGAGAAAAATAAACTCTGTCCCACCATATAACTGGCTGTTCTGTATAAAAGACACTGGATTCACACTCAGGACAGACATTAAGCAGTCACTTTGAGCAGGGTTGAACCTAGATGACCTCCAGAGATCTTCAAAGCAGAGTTACTCTGTGATGTTACAATTACTTTTGACCTGAGCATATGGCAAGTCAGCAACATTAAAATCAGGTTTTGTACCAATGAGTCCAAAAACTTTTGTTCTTGCAAAGATAAAACCAGTCCTTGAATAAGGAATTTCTTTACTGTAAAACAGTATGAAGTAAAGTAGTAGAAAAGAAGTATTGACAGGAACCTGCTATCTGCAGATTTTGAAAGACCTCCTACAAATCTGGTGAAGTGAATGCCTATTGCAGTCTGCTGCTATAACTACCCATTTTCCAAGTTTCTGAGTGAGAAGTTTGTTCTGGGCACAAATCTATATTAATTAGCTATTTCTCCCACAAGATTAGTTAGGACCTTCACATTGCAAACAGCTGCTCCCCAAAGTTGTGGGTAGCCTTTATTAAGCTCTTTGGGTTTCTTTCACCGACAAGGAGGTGAAGCAAAGGGCCACAGAAGAGAACAAAAATTTCTTCTGAAGGAATTTTTCAACTACTTCATCAATAAATTATTGTCATAAAAAGTCATGGAAGAACTTTTATTTCTTTAGGCACTAAAATCTAGTTATGTAAAGTTTAAACAACATGAAGGAACTGCAGAACCTTGGTTTAGAAGCTGCTAGTATGCGAATTCATTACAAAATTTAAAATTTCTATCACAGTTCACCACAAACTCAGGAAAATAATAGCTCTTGATTTCTGATCTGTTTATCTAACCATAAATTCCACTCAGTGGGTGTTGTCATATCCTCTGCCTTATGAATCAGTTTGCAGAAGCTTTTAATGCCAATTGCAAGTTATATCAGACGGAACTGTATTTAAAAATAAACATTACATAATATTAAATATGTAATATTAAATATGTAAATATTAAATATATAAATATTACATAATATTAAGACACTCAAGAAAAAAATCCAAACTATTGCAGCTTGAAGAGACAAATATTAGCAACAGACACGTGGTTGTACACAGCACCTCAGTTTTGCCTCAGTCAGGAAAAACATCACCTTATCAGTGTCTGTGAGATATTCAAATGTCATCTATGCCCATAATAAAATAAACTTATTATGTCACTTCAGATAGTGTAAAAAATCCTGTGCCATGCATAAAAGAGCATGACTTGGAGCATGACACATTATGACTGTGATTAAACCTGTTTCTCTTAAACTGGGAAGCATTTAGTATTTCTGTCCCTAGAAAGCCAGAATGCACACACATACATGCACAGTCTCTCACACTGAAAGTGTATGAAGGACAAGAACAAAACCTTCTATGAATAAATCAGCAACTAAAGAAAGTAAATGGGGGCACACTGTCTTGGTAGAGCAGGAGACCTGGGGACAGAAGATGGGCACTTCATGCCTTTTTTGTTGTTGTTCCCTGAGACATACAGAGCTCCACCTCAGGCATCCTCATGGGATCCATCTGAAGGGTGTGAAGGAGCCAGTTAAAACCTTTACCAGGCTGCTCTCTACCTCCTCTGAGAGGTCACAACAACTGGGAGAGTCTCCTGTTAAGTGGAAAAGGACAAGTTTTCTGCCCTTGTTCAACAAGGAAGACTTGCAAAAAACCAGGCCAAAATTGCAATTAAGTTCAGGCCCTTGAACACCCTTATCAATTAAATGGAGAATAAGATAAGAGAATAAATTGATCAGAAGTAAATTGTACATAATGAACTTCTCTAACAAGATGACTGTTTTGGTGCCCAAGGAGTGAGCAGTGTTGTTTATCTAGACTTCAGCACGGTGCTCAACACAGATTCCTGCAGTAATTGTATGGGCCTCTTGGGTACACAAACAATCACTTGGGAGGAAACCTGGCTGGACCATCCAGCTCAAATTATCATTGTGATCAGCAGAATCAGGTCCAACTTGGCACCTGGTGGCCACTGACATTCCCCAGGGACTAATAATGGGAGTAATACTGGGACCAATACTGTTTGTTTCACTAACAGCCCAAAAGCCAGGACACAGTGTACCTTCAGCAACCCCATGGACAACACAGCCAGGGCAGTGGCTGATACACTGGAGGGCAGAGCTGCTGTTCAGAGGGACCCAGAAAGGCTGGGGGAAATGGGCTGAGAGGGGCCTCATGCAGGTCAGTGACACACACACACTCCCCCATATGGGGGATCGATACCACCACACACCAGGAGAGGCTGGTACACTCTAGTGCTGGCTAGACAGTGGTTTTAAGGAAAAAGGTCCTGGTGAACAAAAAGCTGGTCACAGGTCAGCAGTGAGCCCTGTGGCAGAGGAGTATGACAAGAGGCAACAGACACATGGAATTTTGCCATATAGGAAACTAAAACTGGCAATATGGAAACATTTTCTCCACCGTTGTCAAATGTTGGAACAGGCTGGCCAGAGAGGATATGGCATCTCCATGTTTAGTGTTTTCCAAACAGAATTCTCAAACATGATCTAATTGAAGCTGATAATAAGAACATCAGCAGTTTGGACCAGAAGACCTCCACAGGTCCCTTGCATCCTAAATTATCCTATGATGTGTATTTGTATTCAATTCTGGAAATAGTTTCAACCAGAGCTCACTTACTGACAGGATGCCATGTACATCTCCAGAAATACCACAAATTATTTGGCTAGACATTGCTGTTAGAAGAGCTGACAGGATATTTTGTGAAACAATATTTCATCACAAATTGTATTATCACAGTGTCATTGATTATGATCCGGGGCCTGTCTGTGGAAGATCATGTCTGTTTTGTTTTGTATTGCAGTCAAATCTAAGATAAGAGATGCCTGATGGATAAGCACAAATTGAAATAAGCAGAGACAACACCAGACAGTATCACAGGCATTCAGCTGGAACCTGGTCTCCTACGTATGCAGTGACTCAGACTTCCTGGCTAGCTGGATCCCCATTAATAGGAAGATGGAAGGCAAATGAAGTCAGCATGCAAGACACTCAAAACAGAAGGGAAGAGTTTATTCACCTCATAGAACTTACTGCCATGGGATGTTTCTGCTGCCAAGGAGTTTACACTGGCTGAAGGCTATTTGATTCAAGGGAGATAAAGCTGTCAGGGGCTGTGAGACAGAAAACCACCACATCTGCCTCAGAGATTCCCTGAGCTGCCCCATTTCCCCAAGCTGGGAGAGTGGAACTGAACAGGTAGAGTCCTTCTGCACTGTGTCCCAGTCACTTCTGAGCTATTGACTAGGGCTGGGAACAGCACAGTTGGGCTAGAAAAACTCCTAATTCCATCTAGTGATCCACTTTTATGTTATTACTTTGGGAAACTGTCTTTTCATGCTCACACAAGCTGCTTTAATTATTTAACTCCATGTAAATAATTACATGGAAGTAAGACAAGTTTCTTTCAGCCTAAGTATTACATGCTCTGGACAAAAGAGAACATCATGCCAAACTCAGAAGTATACATGGAAAAAGAGAAGAGCTTCAACAACAGAGACTAAGATAAGCCATCCTGAAGCCAGCAGAACATTGTATGTTGCCTCATCCTCCCAACCTGCAAGAGGAGCCTTGAAATTTGGGGCTGGAGGAGCAATTTGTTGATGAAGTGGTGATCGGTCAAAGGCTAGACTCTGACGATCTTGGAGGTCTTTTCCAATCTAAATAATTCTGTGAAATGTGAGAAAACACAGGCTGGATTCAAATGCCAGCTCTGGCAACAGCCAAATCAACTGCTACTGCTACAAAGCAGGCTATGAGCAAGCAGAAACAGTATCAGCCCTGTGCAATAAAAAAATTTTTCTAATCTTTGAAACACAACAAAAATCCTATTTACCATTTAGTAATGTTGTAAAGTCATGCTGCATCTATTTTAAGCCAACTTTTACATTTGGGAGTGGCAGTACAACTGCCTACACTTAGAGACGTATTAGAAGGAAAAAAAATCAAAACTTCGAGGATAAAATAGAACAAAGGTTGACTGCCCAACCTTATTTCACTTCCCTTTTGAACATGATAATCCAGCATGGAATGGGTGGCTGTGCAATCCCCCTTTGTGCACTTTTTCCTGGATGCAACTTCACCTCTTGCTCAGTGAAAAACAACAAACCAACAACAGAATTCAGTATCTAAAATTTCTCTTGGGTAGCTTAAAAACTACTTTCAAGTACATTCGGTGTTCTAAGAACTTGACTTTTATTACTGTACAGACAATGCAAAAGCCACTCACACTGCAGTTTCTGAAATACCATGACTGATTATCAATTTTACAGCTGGTTAAACCTCATTCTCGTTAAAAAAGACCATTTGTTGTGATAATACTCCGGATGGTAACTCTGAAATAAAATGGGACACTTGGTCTGGCATTTGCATAACGAGCTCCCAGAACATTCCTCTTCCTCATGTTCCAGCTGTAGGTGCAAATCAAACAATTGGGTGTGCTTATGTATACAAAAATCTTTTTGTTTGCATTTGTGAAAAGGAATCACATCAAATTGGCAAAGGGAACTGTAGTCCTCTTAGAAGAGAGTTAAAATCATAATGAAGTTCCTCCGACTTTTACTGCTAAGAGTGAAAATAATTTCAAGTTATAGCTATACTTTAAATATAATGTTTATCTTTAGCCATACTTTAAATATAAGATTTATCTTTAAGAAAACTCTATTGTCTTTTTTCCCCAGACATCTCAATTCTCAGTATCTGAAATTTGAATTTAGTGTTATTTGCACAATTTCACCAACCTAGGAAATTATTGTTTTCAAACACAATTCAAAAAGACTTATCTCTACTAACACAAGCACTATTGTAAAATGCTAAAATTTGAGCAAACATACTTTTTTCACAGTAAAGATGTTATTCCTGAGCGATTGTAAACTCACTCTTCTGTTCATTATGTAAAGTAAAATGTACGATCATTATGTAGAAGTAAAATCAAAGGTTTTGTTCTATGTATGCACTCTTGTCCTTTTATCCATGAATAATGTGATTTTCAGACGGACATATGAATCTCCAAGCTCTCAAGAAAAAAATCTCACCCAAACCCATCACATTTTGAAGTCGATATGAACCTTTACTGTTTTTTAACTCTTCAAGAGTATTCCTGGTTCCTAAATTCCTGTACACAAATCAAGAAGATGGAGGTACACAGCTGAGAGATAAGAAGATCCCATTTTAATTTTCATCACTTAGAGGTGCAGTGACCCACCATGCAGCTTAACTTCTAATACTTATTTCTAAATTTTGATATCACCCTATACTACACAGTATGCAACTCTATATTTAACCCATCTCTTCACTCAGAATGCCATCAGTCTCAGTGGAAATACTTTACTTACATACCAAAATAGAACTCCTAGAAGCAGTAATCCTTTATGCTGACTCACTGATCTGAAAATATAATTTCAGTTCTTCGAAAGCATACACCTAACTTCATTAGGTGTTTAAATCACCCATGTCACTGAATTACAGTTACTACCACAACAGCTATTTGAGAAAATTCATTAATGTGCAGCTAATCCCTGCTATTCTGTTTGATCCCCCTGTTTCTTCAACACATCTGAATAACAAACTTGTCATGGAAACCTCTTTGAAAAGTACATATGACTGTATTTGTCTAATGGCAGCAACATAAAACTTCTTTTACAAAGGATAGGCAAGAAGTGTTAGATGGGCTAGGAGATACTGTGGTCATTGAATTAGAAGATATTTAAGGCCTTCTATTAATCACCAAATATTGATGAAAGTTTGGCATGAAAACAAGACCACATTTGCTCATGCAAATTTTGAAGAATGAAAATCCACAGACAGGTTTCTACAGTAAATCATGATACTGAAAATCCAAGTTAGTATTAAAATGATCAGAAAAAACAGGCCAGAGTTTTAGCAGACATAATGCAAACAAGAAAGTCAGTCAAAAGATAAGAAGATGAAACTATAGAAAAAGATTACAGAGGAAAATGTCAAAGATCATTCCAAATAAATTTTGAAAGGAATTTTAAATATTATCACTTGGGCAAAAGAAAGAAGGGCTTTTTCAATCTGAATGGTTTAATTCCAATTATAAACCAATGTTTCTGCACTGACTTTAATTCCCATTACAACTAAACATTATAAATTAGGTATTAAATTATTTTAAAGAGAAAGCAAATTAATTAAATGGAAATTTAACTCCCTAATAACATCATTGACTGATAATGTTGGAGAAACTGAAGCAAATTATTTCAAAAATTATCTTTCCTGTAAAATTCTAAAATCCTACTAACACAAACTAGTGTTAGAATTTAGAACTAGTGTCAAAATTCTAGAACTAGTTCTAGACTTTTACATTCTTTGTTCATAAATTCCTTTAGTAAAAGGACCATGTTGGTTTTTTTTGCAGGTACTCCTACATGCATATGTAAAAAAAAATTCCATAAAGCATCATAAATCGGATTTGACAACCTCATATCTGAGTCCTTCCCAATATCAATAAGTGAAAGAACCATGTGCCTTGAAGTCTCTTGTTGAGCCAGCAGAATAGATGACTTTCAGGTCATTCACCAGTACATGTACATCAACACAGAATATGATTCATTATTTGTGAATTGTTTCCAGAATTCCCCACATTACATCCATGCAAATAATGTGGGGGGAAGTAATCTGAAAATGGAAGTTTATTGTTTTTTTAATGTTATGTAGTGGTTGGATTTGATGATCTTAAGGGTCTTTTCCAGTCTTAACAATTCCATGAAAAGCAAACCAGTAGGCTTACAAAGCAAGAGTGGGGGATGCCAGCACCTCCGATGTGACAGCACAGACAAATGGGAAGCCTTTCAGGCACACAGCACAGGCTGAGTAGGGTACAGGTCAAACAACAATGCCAAAAATGGATACAGGTGAAAGAAAAAAAAAAACAACTCTAAGAGTACAGTCTTCTGCCAAGAGGACAGCCCTGATTTCAGAATCACAAGTGCCATGAGTTAACAGAGAAAGATATTCCAAAACAAGCCAATGAAGTCTTCCCTGTGCAGATACTCAAAGCAGCGGCTGAGCCTCCTGAAGACTATGGAGCTGTATTCCATGGCTATGGCTGCTTCTGAGCAATACTGGCAGTGAAGACCATGCCCAGAGTCCAGCTCAAGCTTACTCCTGCCCTGCAAACCAAAAGGTGGATATCTCAACAGTTACTCGCACTTCCCATTGCAACTGGAAATGCAGACACACTTCTAGGCGGAGACGTCTGGGGCACAACTACACCAGATTTGTGATGCAGTTCCTTCCTCCTCCTGCTTAGGAATTTTCACTCTATACCAATGTCACAGCTCACATCCATTCTGCAAACACAACACTCAGCTAAGGAACTAACATGCTTTGTTGGGAAAGAGGATCAGTTTAACAAAACACTGCCTTATCATCCCTTTGCATGCACCCTGCCCCCACAGCCTGGGGCGTGCGGCCCTCGGTGCGTTGCTGAGAGCAGAGCAGCAATGGTGGCCAGGGCAGAACTCAGCCACTCTGCTCCTGTCCTCCACACCTGCAGCTGTGGTCGGGAGCAGGGGCTTTAAGTCCCTTTACACATTCACAAATAAGAACCAGAATAACCCCCCCATGCCAGCTCGCCTTCAGAGCTGCTTCCCTACCAGCATTTGCTGGCTCTTCCCTGCTACTTCATGGCCAACTTCTCTTTGACTCAAAATTATAAAAGGGAAGAAAAAAATCTACATCCCCAAGACAGCAGCACAGATATTTTCAAAACTAGGAGACTGTTCTTCAGCTCCAAATGAAAGCCAATGCTGCCCTCAGACCAGCAGTCTTATCCTTATCTCAGACATGGAATTCCATTCTAGCTGTACAAACATTACCCTTCTTTACCAAAATGTGGTTTACCAGAAATCAGGGTTATTTGCTAGGATGCACTGTTTTGCAGATCAATTTTATATTTACAGTTGTGATAGTCAATTAACAAGAATGCTAATTAATATATTAACTCACTGCCTTTGTCAAGCAGAAATATTTTAAATATGAAACCTCTTACATGCACAATTTTAGATCTTTTGTATTTTAAAAAGTACTAGGAAAAAATCTAGTATGGGAAAATTAGCAATAAATATGTAGAAATCATTCTGAGCTGACATTTCCAAAAGTTCCCAAGTTTCAAATCCATCTATAAATTTGCGACCATGCTTTGCTATATACTGGTTTCAACCCCCTCAGTTATCTCAATTAAGACTGTATGTGCAAAGTTTACAATATGACATTTTCATTTCTAAAATGTTTAGGAAATTAGTATCATACTTCATTTTAAAACTCTTCCACTCACCACAGGAAGTAGCTGAACGAAAGCAGAATAGGGCACCTGCCCAACCTAGGAACAGCTGCTCAAATACTATCCTCTAGTGAGTACATGATTAGATGGGAAGTTATTTAATTTCCTGATCAGCCTCAAATTTAAGGTGGTACATAACACAGAACCATCTGCATGAGCTACCATGTGAATCTATCTGTAAAAAGCATGAATTTTTAACAACATTAAGACTTGCAATTTATCCAAACAATGACATTTACAATAGAAAACACTACAGCAACACTCAGTGTAGCTGTGACAAAGTAAATCATGGTGCTCTATGAAAACTCTCTGACTGACTGCATAACTATGGCATGCTGTAATTATGCACATTCTTCCAACCAGTCATGATCTTACTAAACCAACTCTCTCCTTTTAAATTTTCTCACCAAGTCAAAAAGGAGGATGCATTCAGAGACCTCCACCAACCCCTCCAAAAGCCCTCTAACACAGCTGCCTTCCAGCTGCACAGCCTTCCCGCTGACATGTCACGTTTCACTAAAAGATCTAGGTCCTTCCCTGTACAGAAATGGACTGAATGCACATTTTAAAGCATGTCAGAAGACCCAAGATCAGTGGAAATTTATGCTGTGATTTTTTGGGCAGCTCAGAGGAACATGAAGTACTGTCCCCATAAATACAGACATAAGCCATTCTGCACAGCAGGCAGGAAAATGAGGTAAGTGCTCCAGAACTTCCACTTGCAAACCAAGCTGCACCAACTCTATATGCTACAGAATTAAGGAGGAAAGCTAAAAGCTTCTTACTTCTTTGTGCTGTGATACAGCACTTCAGTCAAGATCCATTTTATTTCTGCTGAAGTTAGCAGAACCGTCTTATTTTAATTTTAAGGCTTTTTAAAAAGTGGTGCTTTAGCTGAGCCAGTATTACAACGTCAGAAGTAGATTTTTAATAAAGTCATGCCCCTGTGTTCCTCTTATCTCCTGGCCTTTTCTTCTTTGGTTTTCTTTCCTTGCTATAGTTCCATATCAGCTGGATTCTCAGAAAAAAAATCATTTTCTCAAAACTGATCTTGCATTATTTTCATGATTTGTCATTAACTGCTCTCAATATGAGATGTTTGACCTCAGTTGTAGCTCCTTTTCAGAGTTGCAATGTCTCACTCAGCCAGTACATCTGCAGCTCTTTAAACTCATCTTATCTACACAGTCCAGGTTGCCATGTCATTTTTGATACAATGAATATATTTTTCTTCATTATATGTGAAGAGATCTGTAACAATGCTTGCTGTTCTTCTCATCAGATCACACAGTAAAACACTTCAAACTTTCAGATTGAAAACATCACAAACTTTTCAATATTACAGACTTCTTTTCCAGTAAAGTCAAGCTTTTAAATAATTCTTTTCAGAATCCTTCTCTTTAGATTACAACAGTTCAGCTGATCATTTTTCCTCTAGATGCACCTACAGGCCTTGGGAGGACATCAGGAGTTTTTCTCTGACCTTAGTGCCTTCTTTACATTGCTCTCTGAAGGTCTGTTGGTTTTCAGTCTACTCAATGGCAAAAAACAATACTCCAGTTCTACCTCAGGGCTAAACAATGGCACTCCACCAACTTCACCAAAGCAGAGAAATTCCAAATAGCCACTATCAATACCATTTAGAAAGAAGTTCTGTAAAACTGTTGTATGAAACAATACTATGTCAGCATTTTCTGTGAAAGTATTACATTTACTGCAGAATTTAGGTTATAACTCTGTTATAAACGTTTAACTTCCACATGCTGCAAAGAGTTTTTGAGTGAGCATGACTACATAGTGGAATTTGACAGAAGTAGACAACTGAAAAATGCTGTCAGTAAAATATCAAATGTTAATAGAAATACTATTTAACAGGACTTCAAACATTTGCCTGGGGAGCAGAAGAGGGTCTAGCCTGGCCCCATGCCCTAAGGAGGCACACAGCACTGCATAAACCACTGGGGTTTCATCAACAGAGCACCTGGGTGGCCATATGAAGTTGGAACTTTACATTCATAGTATTTATTTTATGTAATTTCTTGGAATGCAGCTTATAGCTTAACACAGAAATCTGTCCAATCTTTTAGTTTGAGCTCTGTGATGTCATTTCATCTCTTTAGCAAGATAACTTTCAGACAATTAAGCCCTTCATTTAAAAGGTTATGTAAATGAGAACATTAACACATTCCTTCCATGACATTAACAATAAAGCACCTACTAGATTTATAAATAAACTCTGTGCACTCTATGCCTCCTACATCACCTACTTCCACGTCTCAACATCTCAAAATATCTAGCTTACACAAACCAAATTGTCACAGACACTAACTATACAGAATGTATAAAAGTATTTTCTAATTACACTTAAAAAAAAAGTTAATAAATCTGAAACTCATGCCTAAATATATTAGAGTCAAAAACATTTAAACAGAATTGTCTTAAAGGTGAAATGAGATAAAGCCTAGTTGTAGTGAATGACCATTTGAATACATGATGAAGTAGTTATTTGCTACATCTTTTGCTACATTTGCTAACAAAGCCTGAAGGACTTCCACAAATAACAAGTGTTGAAATGTTGAAACTGTAAAACATGTTGGTAATTGCTGTTTCAAGTCACTGAAGAAAAGCCATCAAAATAGCTCTATGGGAAGGGATTTGATGGAATTACTGAACAGCTTGTACTTTTCATTAAGAGTGACCGATACTGGTAATTTTATATAAAATAATTGCCATTATATACCATTTAAATACACGTTATATCAAGGACAAGTGTGAAAGAACCTTTTGAAGCTTGTTTCTTTCCATTTGCCCCAGACTGCAAAAGACAGCCATTACGTTGTTGACTCTATTAAGAAGCAGTTGAATAAAAACCACAGAGAAATTGGAAGTTGAAGCCATTGCCATTGGTGATAACCACAGCAGTCAGGATGATGTCTCAAGAACTTACGCCACCCAACTCCTCTCAAAACAAACTTCGAAAGCAGGTTAACACTAACATTTGCTTCCAAAGCTGTGTTACAGGCACCTAACAATGAGTAAATAAATTACAGCATCCCACAGTAATTTTCAGAGCTGCAGATTAACCAGTCAGGCAGCCTATGTTTGCATACAGAAGCGATCTATTCAAGGTCTGAGGATGAAGTTCCAGGACAGTCTAAACCAGTCTACCTATCCCCTAAACAAAAATCCCCACCCCTCCTTTGCCTCAGCAGTTACGTCTTTCTCACCCTGAGCAAGCCAGTTTAGGGAGCTAAACTGGACAGGTCTTCTGCTGTTTTCATTTTTGGTCATTTAGATCCTTAAGCCTGCTCACTGCAGGGTCAGAGAGGTAAAATAATCAGTGAAAAGGCAGCAAAAAGAATATAGCAACCAAGGCAGATCAGTCCCCTGCATGGGGAATTACTCCTGAGAAAATGTAATTTCATTCAAACCTGAGAAACAGGGGAAAAAGCACAAGCTAAACAACAAAAAGCTGTAAAAAAAAGCTTACTTTTTTTATTCTACCAATACAACATAATTTGAAAAAAAGCTGTATTGAATCTTTAGAACTGTTTCTTGACATACTAATCAATCTAAAGAATAGAAAATGCTTCCATAATTCTGTAAGAAAAATATGCTAAGCATACTATCAATAGCAATTAGTTTATCCACAGAAGATGTTTTCTGTTTCACTAATTTATGGTTCACATCCAAATAGACAGATAAATGTCTGAAGAACAAAACACTCCCTACATATTTCAGAGTAATCCAGTAAGTTCATTTTTCACTTCCTGCCAAACATAAAAAGAAAGTCATCGTGTCAAAACAGTGAATATTTATATAACTATATAAAAAACTCTTCACACATGCAAATAGTACCTTCTTTTACTTAGGAAATAGAGTCACAGATTTAGAGAGTGTGAAAAGGTGGAAGACCATTTTTACCAAAATCACATTGACGTACTGTACAAGGGTCCCCTTCAGCTGTAAACACACAGAGCTGTATCAGTAAGGACGTATTTTGGGAAAAGATTAATTGCAAACTACTGCACTCTACAGAGAAACAGTAACATCACTTCACCTCTTCAAGTAATTTTCCTTTCTCATTCTATTTAAGACAATGGTCATGACCTCGCTCATAAAAGTGTTGTTTGGATTTATATCAAGTCGTTTGAAAGAATGTTTATCCTGAGTTTCATGTATCCGCACTGTCAACTTGAAAATCTCTTTCCTCCCTTACCCTTAAAAAAAAACCAACGCACCCTGCAAAAATCCGAACAACGTTTTTCCTCCTCAACTTTCTATCCCATATTGCAAATAAGCCTTACTTATTCAACTTATCTTAAATCTTGCTGGAGTGCTGCCATACAATTTCATGGACATGAAGATTTCTGGAGCCTAGTCCTGCTGTACCAAACACTGCAGTGTTACTCCACTGCCAGACCAGCAGTCTCAAAACATTTGCCTTTGGCTCCTGTAGTAGATTTAGACTTTGCAAATCCATCTCAGCATTCCTTGAGGAACACACATCAACTGGCCCTTACAGTGTCACCACACCAGTGAAATCTGTCACTTGAAGGCTGTGGTGTATAATTACATTCCTCTTGAGCAAAGATGATCTGTAAAACAGAGATGAGTTTTGTCATCGCTGTTTGGAAGCCTTAGATTTTGAGAGACTGCTCTAGAATTAGTCAATGGAATTCCACAGAATTAAGGACCACAGAACAGCTCACCATCTTTTCCAGCATAAGCTGCCTCTTTCCTAGTCAGATGCTACATTTTTCCTACAGGTCTTCAAATATCACAGCTGAGGAAAATGGCATAACAACTTATGGAAAAGTGAATGTTATTCCCCAAACTGTAAACACAAAGAGAGCTTGCAGCTCTGAGGGTAGCCAGTGCCACAGGTCTGAGACAGATTTCTTCACTTATATTGAACTCATTTTTTAAATGCATTTCATGACAATGAAGTGTGTTCTTTCAATGACATTTGAAGTTTGTGGCAGAAAGTTTCTCTTTACAAACAGTAAATAGGTTAGCAGTTACTACAATCACTAACAAAACTAGTGCTTAGGAGATACAATTTATCTCAAACTTTGGATATATATTTGGGGTTTTTTAGATGATCTGTGTGCATTCAGAGAAAAAGGGGAGAAAAATATGCTAGCTGGTTATTTTTTGACAGTTTGGGTCAAAACTGCTTTTCAAAGACTAGCCTAGTAAAGGTAGTGCAGCTTGTACCAAGATGAGCAAGGTGTGTACAAAATCAAAGTAAATTTCACTAAACGCTTGGCAAAATGAGATAAGCATGAGAAAACATCTGTCAGCCAATATCACCTGATTAAATTTACTGAAAATCTAAGGGGAAAAAAAAGACAGGTAGCATATATATTTCCTCACTAAAAATATTGAAAAATACTTATTATTTCCAGTGTCACATATTCATGTTTGTCAAAATGGATGAAAACTCAGAAAATAAACACTTAGATAATCATAGCAGAAATGAAGTGTAACACATTCTTATAACTACTCGAGTAAGGCACATGAAACAAAACCCTGTCCGAAACTCACTTTCAGTAAAGAAACACTGTCTTCCAATTACAGACACACACACACAGACATATATATGCAATAAGAAACATTGTAGACTCTGACCAACAATCTCAAAAGAAAAGCTGACAGCACCATAGAAAACATTCAATGTTTTTCAGACACTCTCTTTTAGAAAAATAATAAAAAGGTTCTATCAACCTGATTATATTTAAAGATGTGATAAACAGTAATTTTAATTCTGTGATTTTCATCACAGTGGCACAGTTGCAAATATTCCAGTTATGCTCCAAGTTTCACCTGGATATTCTAGTAACAGAAAAAAACATCTGGAGTCTGACAAAAATAAAATCATCTGGAGCCGGGACATCTGAGCCAGGACATCTGCCCTTTCCTCTTCCTCCAATTATTCCTCCATAAAGCATACAATACTCAATCCAACAACACAATGAAATACCTGAGAAAGAAGGGACAGAATTACACAGAAATGAATTGAATGTATTACTGAATGCATGACTAAATTTCACATAAAGCAAACTGTTTGGCTTCAAAGCAGTAATGACTAAGCTCACAGCACTACATGCTAACAGAACACACATTCAAACATTAGCTCTTAGATGTCAGGAATCCACTTAAACAGAGCGTATTTTTATTAGGAAATAGACTTCGTTTGTTAGCCTCAGCTGAAATGGCTCCATGTTGCTCTAAGATGAGAAGAGAGATTAGAATGAAGTGGGTACAACAAGTATCTTACATATCAAAGAGATGACAAGGAAAAATTACACAGTCCTGGCAACAACCACCCAATCCGCAGCCCTGTGGACTGAAACAACCTTATGTCTAATTCTGGGCCTAGAAGTAGTCCTACCCACTTCATTGTATTTACTAAAATGTTTTAAGCTAAACATGCATGTAAGGGCTTGCAAAACTGCACTCTAATAATATTTCTGAAAAACACTCCCCTACCCCAAAGTATCCTTCAAAAGACTTCCAGGAATCCGTCTCTCTAGGATCCATTTCACTTTCATGATTTGTTAAGTAATAACTTTAAAAATCCATGTCTTGCTATTTAGTATGTTTATCTAGGGGAAAAGAATTCAAACAGCCAAAGATGCTTCCTACTATGACAGAGTAATTTGGTGGTTGGATTTTTTTTTTTTTTTTTTTTTTTTTTTTTTTTTTTTTTTTTTTTTTTTTTTGTGAAGGGATGATATATTCATATTCTGGCAACATCTGAACAAGTATAACAATACAGATTTTTGACATTAGTGTTGTCAAAAATAGCAAACTGTATGAAAATAATTGGCCAATGCTATTCCCTGGGACCCCCACTTCTCTGAAAGAAAATTGCCTTTCCCTTATCTGACCAGGAGATCCAGTATCTACAGAAATTCATCCTGCCATTCCTGCACTCCAATGGTGAAAAAAAAATTTTTACAACCCTCAGTCTGTTTTATTACCAGAACAGAGCTATGAATTGCTTAATGTCAGGCTACTAATGGGAAACAAATTAAATGTAAAAACTGACTGAGGTGACACCGCAAGGGGCTATTCTCTCCATAAATTGTAATTGACATAGTTTTTTAACATTTTCAGGCAAAAAAATCAAGATTACCAATTCCAGTTACTGCAGTAAACTATTGGCCTGCTTCTTCATATGAACCTCATGAAATTCAACAAGGCCAAGTGCCAAGTCAGGGACATGGGCTGGGGCAATCCAGACAGGCTGGAGAATGAAGGAATTGAGAGCAGAAGGACTTGGGGGTGCTGTGAGTCGGAGGCTGGACATGACCCAGCCATGTGCCCTTGCAGCCCAGAGAGCCAAATGTGTCCTGGGCTGCATCAAAGGCAGCGTGGGCAGAGGTGAGGGAGGGGATTCTGCCCCTCTGCTCTGCCCTGCTGAGACCCCACCTGCAGGGCTGCATCAGCTCTGGGGTCCCAGCACAGGAAAGACATGGACCTGTTGGAGCACGTCCAGAGGAAGGGCACCAAGATGATCAGAGGGATGGAGCACTTCCCCCATGAGGAAAGACTGAGAATCAGTTTTGTTCAGCCTGGAGAAGAGGCTGCAGGGAGACCTTACTGTGACCTTTTAATACTTAAAGGGGGCTAATTGGAAAGACTGAGACCTTTTAGCAGCGTCTGTAGTGACAAGACAAAGGGTAACATTTTTAAATTCAAAGATCGTAGATTTATAAAGGACACAAGGAGAAATTCTTTACAGTGAGGATGCTGAGACACTGGTTGAAATACCTTTTTTCTTTTAACAACCTTGTCTCAATGCTAACACTACTGATGTAGTTGATGATGATGTCCTGATGTAAGAGTATAACATCAGGAAACTGCATAAGTGTAAGGTCAAATTATTATTTATACAATTTAATTCAGTCTGGTATCAAAGCAGGCTGCAGTGGTATCAGTCTGCTTTGTGCCAGTGTAACAGAACCCACATGTTGGAGATGGAGCAATAATAACATGGCACTAAGAACAACTTTTAGCTAATCACTGGCAGTTAACAACTGAAATTAGTCATTTTGGCAATTCTTATGTTGATGGATTCCACTATTTCCAGAAGAAAATATGAGCCAGTATTTATCTTTAAAACAAGTATGTTTACTCACAGATTCCTGCTTTTTCCTGAAAGAACAGATTAAAGCAATAGACTAAAGCACAAAAAATCCATTTAAATTACCTAAATCACAGGCAAGTATTAACTGGAATTGACTTTTCACTAGTTTTTTTGGAAAAGAAACCCTTTCCAGTTTCTATGATTTTCTCTCTACACAGACTAGTAAGACAGTGATATTACCCAACTGTGATAACAGAATTTATTTCATTCTTTTATTCTCATTCTCTTTTCTCCTAAGTTTATATTAGCATATTCTAGCTGAAGTTCTCTACAACCTGAAAGAAGCTACAGTATTTGCAGAGCAGTACACAGAATTTCTTTCTTGGCCCCATGCTCTCTTCAAAGTTTCATTACCAGCACTGTGGTAGGACATGAAGATGATGGCCTGCATTCAGAAAAAGTAGGTTGCATATTTTTAATCAATAAACCCACCATCCACTTGGAGCCAAGCTCTTTGAAGAAATGAGATATGCTGTGGATTTTTAAGTTTGCTTTGGAGACGTTCAGGATTGTGGGTTGTTTGGAATTTTTTATGTTATTGTGCTAGTTCACAGACTCATAGAATATGCTGAGTTGGAAGGAACCCACAAAAATCACTGAGTCCAACTTTAGGCCTGCACAGGACTCCCCCAAAAACTCACCATATGCCTGAGAGGATTATTCAAATGCTCCTTGAGCTCTGCCAGGCCAGTGCTGTGACCACTTCCCTGGGGAGCCCGTTCCAATACCCAACCACCCTCTGGATGAAAAACATCTTCCTGATACCCAACCTAAACCTCCCTTGACTCAGCTTTGTACTGTTTCCTCAAGTCCTTTCACTGGCCTTGAGAGTGAAAAGATCAGTATCTGTCATTCCTCTTCCCCTCATGAAAAATTTGTAACTGCAGTGAGGTCTCCCCTCAGTCTCCTCTTCTCCAGGCTGAACAGACCAAGTGACCTCAGTCACTCCTCACATGGCTTCCCCTCAAGGCCCTTCACCATCGTTGTTACTCTCCTTTGGACACATTTAATATTTTAATGTCCTTCCTATACTGTGACACCCAGAACTGCCCCCAGCACTCGAGGTGAGGCTGCCCCAGCCCAGAGCAGAGCAGGACAATCCCCTCCCTTGCCTGGCTGGCCATGCTGTGCCTGATGTCCCCAGGACAGGGCTGGCCCTCCTGGCTGCCAGGGCACTGCTGGCTCATGTCCAGCTTCCACCAGCCAGGACCCACAAGTCCCTTTCCATGGCCCTGCTCTCCAGTGTTTCATTCCCGTCTATACACACAACTGGGGTTACCCCATCCCAGGTACAGAATCCAGCACTTGTCCTTGTTAAACTTAATAGGGTTGGTGATCGTTCTGCAAATCTGCCAGGATTAGGTGAGAAAATGATCCAGGCTAGTTTTAATCCAGGTTAGGTACTCAAGGCAATTCACAACACACCAGCACAAATATTGTGTCAGCACCAAGGTGGTGCCTCAGGGAAGCAGGTGGAGCTACAGCTTTAACTGATAGTGAAACTATTTGTGTTAACCATTTGTTTTTAAATGGATTCATGTAACTACTAAAGGAGGAAGACAGGGGTTAAAAAGTATCCGAGATCACTGAGGCTTAGTTTTTCATACAGAAAAATTTCTCTGTTCTTCAGATTTCTGAACTTTTCTTATTTTAATATTGAAAGCTGCTTGGTATCTTTGTCTAACACTTTGTCTACAGTTTTATTGGTTCATTTACAAATTCTTCCAAGACAGATGTATTTTTGTTAAATACATAAAAATTTGATTGGTACTACCCTTAATGATGGAAGCTCTTAAAAAATACAAATATATATACATACCTTTAAAAAAATCAAAATCTAGACTATTAAAGAATAATCCAGAAAACCTCATTCCAATTATCAAGACCACCAGAAGAATAGAACATGTCTATTCTCTTCTAAATGTGCTAGTCCATATGGCAGAAAATGTAAGTTGCTGCCATTAATAATAATTATTGCACATATATGTGAGAACATATCTGTCCTCTGCTGTGCCCACCTTCTCCAAAATAAACGCTCTCTGTTGTATCTTCCTTCAGAGCATTATAGACTACCTGAGAATATTTAAGCTTGTCTTAATTACTGCTGCATTGACATCCACATTACAGACCAGAGTTCACTGACCCAAGAACAGTACTCATTTATTTACTAAGTTTATGCCTGCAAAATCTCACTTCTTTCTGCTTCTTAGAAGTAATTCAGAAACAGATACAGCATCCTACAGCATTTTCAGGCTTCCCTCAACCCCCATGGACATTCTAGCATCTTAGTCTGTGGCTGATAGAGATCTTCACAAAGGAACCCACATCCTCAGGAAGTTTGGCCTCAATCTGACAATAAGCACGTTGTATCTTCAGAAGGGTAGGACTATTTCACAGCCTTTTCAAGGTAAAGTTAGTACAGGCAAAGGCTCCTGGGCACTGTAAAATGTGAACCAGATATAAATTATTCTTTCCAACTGATAATAGCTCTGCAAGGTAATGGTATTATCTTCATAAATGCAGGCAATAAAATCCTGCCTTTTCACCTTGTCATGTAACAGAAGATAGACAGGACTGCCTTCATTGAGACAGTTACAATTGTAACTCCATCAGAATTTGTTACAAACTGATATTAAAAATATCAGCTGAGATTATGGTAGCAAAACGGAGATTTTAAAACAGATGACTATTTTTCAGTTTATTTAGCCTGTGTTTATTCCACTAGAATCACTTTCCTTTTTTTGAGCAAATATATCTTTGGAATACAAAGAATGAAAAAAACCCACAACTGTTAAATAAAAATATGGCAAGAAATTCAGGGCTAAGTGAATATCCTAAATTACTTGAGAAAGCAAAGCAAATTAGAAAGTAGATTTCAAATTCCTCATGGTGTTATAAGTGGAGAACAGTTTTCCCATAGACAATAACAATGATTCCTAAATTTTCCTTCAGCTTTGGCAACAACTGATTTTTGTATAGAAAGGCAAGAAAATATTTGCCTAAGACCTGAGCAGATTAGTCCCCACAAGAGCCATCTGCATCAGCTGCTTCCTCAAGGAATCACATTTTTTACATTTGAAGAAAAAACTTGTGCATCAAGACCATTAAGGTCAGAAGAAGTGTATGCACTTGGCTAAGACTGTGAACAAGAAAAAAAATATACATGGGTCTCTTGTAAAGTATTTCTACACACATTCTATATGAATATACACAGGTGGAAAGCACACAACCATGACCTAACCAGAAACAGGACAGCCACAACAGCGTGGCAGAGATCACTACTAACTCACTACCAAAGTCAGATTTAAATCTGGGGATACAAAGTCCTTGCATCAACAAAAAACAGTTTAACAGCTTTACTGCACATTGAGTAGATAAGACCATGACCCTGGTGCTTCAGGCCATTCTAGACAAAATTGGGTCCCTGAATGATTTAAGTTTCTTGTCATTCCTTATCATCCTACATGGAAAATGTGCATCCAACTATCTACATACATCTCACTGTCAAAAGGAGTGCAGACATAGAAGAAACTGATTACTGAATAGGGATACGTTCACTTACTCAAGACCAGCATTTTCAGAAATAACACAGAGATAACTGATGAGAAATAACATGAGATAACTGGTGCTGCTCTTGTTTCACTTGCTACTACACGTGGCCATCATTCACTCTGAGCACTGGCAAGGTTCATTTTAAGCCTAAATTGCTGATTATTCTGCTAGTTTTGAATTAAATCACAGATTCACAGAAGGATGGATACACAGAATATTCTGAGTTGAGAGGGTACTCTGTGAATGCTTTTGTGAAACAACAGCAGCACCTGAACTTCTGTGTGAAGCCTCCTGCCCCTCGCTGTAACCACAGCGATGTTTTTGGACAACCTTGGGCCAGGAACTTCCCACCAGGACAGGGCAACACCACACCAGCTACAGGGGAGAACCCTGACACAGCCTGAGGTACTCTTATCAGATACAAACTTACAGATGACAGCCACATTTTACCACAGTAATGACTTTTTCATCACTTTTTTACCTGCAATCAAACATAAAGAAGATAAAAATGTCATGCTTCTCTTACAATCCATGTGTGCTTTCAACATCAGTGACCCTATATATTACAGTTTCAAGCACATTTCTTTCTCCCCCACTTCCATTTTAGAGGACAACTGATCTAACAGTGCTAAGATTCCACACAAGAGAAAAAAAAAATCAAGGCACAATGGCAGTCAAACCAATACAAATTCCACAATTAAGAAATCTAGTCTGTGTATAAACCCAAGAACAAACCTTCTCGTGTGCCAAGAAAGGAGTCCAATTACATGGCAGCCTCTTCTGATAAACTCTAGAAAATAAGCTTGAAATCAGAATAGAACAAAAAAGTTCTACCTTGGAATAGATTGTGTCTAAGAATTTTTTTCAGTCATACTTCCTGCATACTCCAAAAAGGCAAAACATTCCTCTCCCCTGTGACATTCAGCATCCATTTGATGTAAAACAGTGATAAATAGAAATAACTTTAGTGTACATTCACTTAGTTTTGAGTCAACAAAAAAGAATTTGTACTGCAAGTATATTGCAGTTTTGTTAATTCCCATCTGTCTGTAAGACACACTGCACACCTTCCCTCATAAATTTAGACTGTGTGATTTTAAAACATGAATACCATATCACCATATGTACTTTTACCCAACCTATATCAAACATTCTTTCAGTAATATGGCATAAGCAAAATAGTCCATTCTGTGTAGAAAACGTAAGCTCTGCAGTTGAGCTCAGTGCTGTCTCTGATTTTCTAATTCAGTGAAGTCCTGCAGTAGAGTCATATAAAATAAAGGCAGGAGCTTTTTAAGTAATGAACATCATCATATCTTACAAAAATTTTAAAGTTACATTTTCCAATTTTTATCTGTCAAAATTTGCCAAAGATGTTTTCACAGGTAGAGAGGGGACATTTGGGGTTTCTGGCACTTGAGAAACACTGCAAGGTACATGTGGGAACAAATACTGGTATTTCTTCTAGAAAAATTGGAGCACTGAAATAGTTTATTTTGACACTTGAATTGCCTTTCTTCAGAGGCAGCCAACCATTAAAATAGATGAAATGATTCACACCTCATGGTGCTACTGTTTCAGGCTTCTACACACAGGAACCATTCTTCATCATAGTGTCCATATTTAGAGGTTTTCTTCATAATCCTAGCACAAATCATTTCTAAAACAGAGAAGTAGCTAGATGTCTATGATTAAAAGGAATTGCTAACATATTATTTTTTCAGGAGATGTAGCTTATTCTAGTGTATTTATTATTTATCTTCTAATACAAGCTTAAAATATTCCTTACAGAACACTACATGCATACAAAACAATGTTCAGGCTGCCTCATTTGCTGTTACATTTAGGTTTTACCAGCAGAATCCTGACAACAGAGTCCTGCTGCTTCCCACCCTCACTGGCAATAATGCCACATTTGCAGAGTCAAGACAAATCCTCCAGTTCTAAAAAGATGACAAATGGGGAATAAAGAAAATAACTTAAAAATACAATTAAAAAAAGTGCATTGCATATAATTAAACTAATACTGAAAAATGAACTTGAAAGTGATTAAAAAAATGGTTTCACAAAACTTAACAATTTAGTAATGGGATTTTTTTTAAGTGCAGCTATTTTCAGCTTTCCCTATCAGATCTGCAGTTCAGTTCAAGTGCTTGCAATATCAGCATGGATACAAGTCTTAAGTTTAAGAGAATTATTATTTTGTGCTCACAGACAAAAAAAATTAAAACAGAATAACGTTTAAATTAATAGCAGCAGCTGCAATACAATAATAAACTGTCAGTACCTCCTTGCCAGATGAGTAATTCAAGCAGTTGTTCTCAGTCATTTTTCATATAAAAGACCATAAAATAAAAGGGGGGGACGTATTTTATAATCCAGGTTTATACACCCTAAAGAGCTCATTAAATTGAACAGGCCAAGAAATAAAAACTATGGCTTAATGCCTAAGTGGGCTAATTTTACTGTTAGAGGAGGAGGTCCCGAGATGTTCCCTAAAGAAAACAGATTGTGCATGCATACCCCCGGCATTGGAAAGGTTTTCATTACTCACTAAACCAACAGCTTCCAACATGATATTGTTTCCTGCCCTTCTCCATTTTCCTAAACTATTAGAAGGAATAATTATCTTCCTAAATAAAAAGACTTCATATTTTATCATATTTTATCACAAAAGTTTAAAATTCCACAAAAATACCCTAATTCAGAAGTCAAGCATAGGTATAAAATTGTGCAAGAAGGGGTGCAACCAATATTAAGTAACCCCAGAAGATCTTTTATCTATTTACTGCAGCTTGTTTCCAATGAGTTTTGCTGCACATTCTACAGGCCTATCATAATACAGCCCTCCTTATATAGCAGATGGTGCTGAAAGTCATTTACAAATAAAAATCTGTGTCCTAAACATGAAACAAATGACAAGGCTTGTCTCCCTAATCTTGCACTTAACATAATCAGCACTAAACTGAAAACAGAGACTAGAACAAACCAGTTTCATAAACCACAAGGAAAACCAGTTTAAAACTATTTTCTGCATGAAATAGAACATTTTCATAGCACAGGCAAGCCAAATGTTTGTATACCTCTCAACCAAAACCTGTGCTATTATTGTTTCCAGAGCATAATCTCTTTGAAAGTATGCACATACACAGTACTGTGTATTGAATTTAGCAATGCAGCACTCTTCATTTCAAACAAAAGAAAAATAAAGAGGGTGAATCATGTTGTACCAGTAGCAACAAATACAAGCAGATTTCCAAATTCAGAGCTCATTCAATAAAAAGGAATTCCCAAAGAACACCTGAAGAGCCTTCTCTCTATATATTCCATACTAGGGTAAATCTATGCTGTTGAGAGAATTATGTTTGATATTTAATCAACAATTAAGCTATAGACTTTGGACGGCTACCTGTAACAGCAGGGACATGAACAAAGAACAATGATGTGTTACAGCCTTTAAATAGTAATCAAGATTTTAGTTAAACTTCAAATAGCATTTGGAAGAAAGTGTGGAACTTAAGCATTTTTTTCTTCTAGTTATTTATTTATTTGGTGACACTAACAGTCAACATTATTTGTTTTGAGATTAAAAAAATAAGAGTATTTGCTAAAGCTTAACTTTTCTTCTTTCACAGTTGTTGAAGCCTATTTTCATGCCTTTATGTGACCTCCTCTTCATTTCCTTCTGAAGAAAAGTAGAAGAGAATTCTTGTGTTTGGATGAGTCATCCCAACTTTATCTTGCTTTATGTAGGATCCTGTAATTCTCTGCTTTAAATACAGACTAACAAAATCAGTACCCATGATTTAGAACAGTCAAAAGGTAATAGAGCAATCACTTGATTACCTGAATCGTCAAGGTTTGGAATTAAATGATTGGGCATACCTTACTTGTGATCATATTTTTTAATCACATAAGTCTATTCTAAATATTAAATGATTCTCCAGTACATCCTAAAAATAAAGCTTCATCATCTCCATTTCACATAGTTGGAAATGAAGAAAGATTTGTCAGAAGCCATAAAATGATAGCAGTAGATTAGGGTTCAGACTCTCCTGCATACCATTCCATTTTTTTTTTTTTCCTTGTCTGAACCATCTGAACACTATCCTAAAAAAAAAAAGAATGATGAAATGACTATGGAATTAAAGTAACAATGCTGAACACTAACATCATAACCCATTAGTCTCCATCTGGGCATCTGGGCACACAGAAAACACAAAGTAAGCAACTGTTACTTTTTGCAAAAGATTTGACTAAGGTAAGTCATTTCACATGAAATAAAATTAATGGAAGACAAGCATAATCAGAAACCCACTGTATGTGGCACCCAGATTGTTTTTCTTCTCATGTCTGTCACCTTCCGCACCCTACAACAAATAAAGTGAAGCCTGAACAGGAGGCATGTTTCACATGACAACGAAGAAATCTGTGTCCATCCAACAACAAAACTCCATAATACTTCACAGACAAACAAAGGCCCTTCTCTCAATAGCTGTAACAGTAGCAGACAAACACCGAGAAAAAGCTAAGTCCATACAGCGCCTGTTACAACCTGAGATTATCCAACATAGTGAAATCTGGGCAAAATTCACAAAATCACAATCTTCCGTATATTCCAACCCCTCTGCACATTAGAGGCTCAATCACTGATTTAAACATACAGTCTTAAAACTCTGCTAGCAGGCAACGACCGTAATGTTGCCCCTGACAGATGCAGGTGATGCTTCACCCCCGCTCGGGCAGCCGGCGGTGCCCGGGCACGGGCGCTCTGCGGGCAGCGCGGGGCTCTCGGACTCTGTGCAGGAGCTTCACTCACGGCAGGTACGGCCGGGGAACTGAGCTACGGTCAACCTTGTGTTTACATTGGGAACAGCTCATTAAAATAAGTTTATTACTGGCCTAGTCTGCCAATATAAACATTGTATTCTTGTTCTTAACCAACGGGATGTACCAAGAAAAAAGTATTTTAAATACATTTGTTACCAGAAACATTCCCTGCTTTTCACTGTAACAGTTTAGAAGTAACCTTGGACACAATATAGCATTCTTCCCCCCAAAACCCCCCATGCTTATGAGTTACAAAAATACACATATTTAATTTTTAATATATTCCATTATGTAAAACTCTACTACCAAATTTCAATCACTTTCATCTTTAAAATCCAAAGTCAACTCCTCTGTGACAAGGATACAATTCCAGTCATATTTTGTAGATCGAACACTGCCAAGAAATCATCAACTGATTGCTGTAGAGACTGGCTACTGAGGTAGCACTTTTCTTTTTAAATTAGGCAGCTTTTGTTATGGATTGCATGACTAGACAAAGAGCCAAATGCTTTGGCACTGCTCTGCCATTAGTTAGAACTGAAAAGGTATTTTAAAAAACAGGTTCTAATGAGCATTTGCACACATTACAACTAAAACTGAGACTACTGATACTTGGAAAAGTGAACAGTTCCTGAATTTTTATTCCCGCACATAAAAGCAGAAGAAAACTCTGCTAATTTGATGTAGGAGTATAGGAGTATTTATGTTTCTCTTCAACTGTTACACAGGTTGAACAATGAAAGATACTAATGACACACTCTCCAATCTGATGAACAGGGATGAAATATTGGGAGTGAACATGCCTATTATGAATACACACACACAAAATCTGCATGCATCTCAGGTGGCAGTAAAAAGACCTGAAGCTGAGCAAAAAGTCCCTTTAGCTTTCTCAAACCAGAAGTGAAACACTTTAATCCTAGTGTAGAATAAGACAGAATATAAAAACACATAAAACTGTCAGAAAAACAGAACTATCTTTTTTCAGCTAACTATACTGCTATATATAAATCCATCAGAAGGGAACAATGAACAAAAGACAATTCCGTTTCCTTAAGGATCATAATTTTTAACTCTGCAGTAGATGCTCTAAAATTACAGATCAAAAATAGAACATTTATAGAAAGAGTTGGAAACTAAGAGAGAAATAACAGCACAAGAAATATAACAAGCAAGAAATGGTTATTTCTTGAAGAGCAGAGAATCATCTGGCCTTCCAATTACTTAGTGGGCAATGAATTTTAGATCAGATCCTGCTAACTGCTACATTTGCATCTCTTCCCTGTACTTGCTGGCTCAAATTAACACAACAGATTTTTCTTGCTGATTCAAAATTATGTGTGGGAATACATACAGAAAGTGAAAAAAGTTTCCTATTAAATATGAAATACTTAGAAGGTTCCTGAGGCTAAAGTCCTGCAAAGGGATAGCTTGTATGAGCCATGATGACCTGGAGACCCTGAATTAACAGAGCCCAGTGTAGTGATCTGCTCAATTAACACTCTTGGTACAAGGTTGGCATCTATTCAGCTGATGAGATCTTTATGGACAGATGCACCTATTGAAAACATGGGAGTCACAGCTGTAACTCCAATCTGTTTTTCATTAAGAGTAAAATTCCAGGGTCTTGATGGCAACAATCCATGTAGATGAACATCTATTCATGTTCAACCTAGTGTAAATATGCAGTTTACCTGTCAGCTTTATTTAAAAAAAGAAATAAATGGCAAATTAGTTTAGTTTTGGTTTGTGGATTTGGATTTTTTGGGTTCTAAGGCATGTGTATTCTGAGCCACTTGAGCATTCTCCTGCTAATCATCTCTCCATTTCTCAGTCCACCATGCTTGCATTCCAGCACAGCCCAGCGTTGTGCTCACAATTTCACTGCTGCGCTGCTTAATTAACAGTTTTAAGAGCTCCTACTTTCCAAAGCTGACACAATCATAGCAGAACAGGCATAATATACTCAACATTTTATGCCTCCAGTGAAATGTCAAACTTCAAGCTTAACTCTAAAATCCTGAGGCTTGCACTGAACGAGTGAGTCCAAGGGCAAACACCAGCGCCTTTCTCTGGACAACTGCACTCGAGCAGCTCCAGCCCAGGTGAAGCACCGCAGGAAGAAGATGGGAAGAGTTACCAGAGCTGCTCATCACCACCACACAACTCAGAAGTTGAGTTCAGCATATGCTGAAGTGATACAATTACACATGGCAAGGAAGCAGAGGTCTGGATCAGTTTTACACAGCCTACAGTGACCTATCTGCTCTTGTTTTAGAGCATATAACACTTGCCAACGCACCCCTACATGTGTAATAAATACTATCAAAAATAACTCAGTTCATACTGTAGATAAAGCTTATATGCAAAATCATAAATGCCTAAATGTATTCTAGCACAGTTAAGCTCTCCTTAAATTTAGCTGTCAACATGGAACTATTTGGTAGGAATGTATTTATAGAAGGGTTTCTTATGGATCATCAAAGGTCAAATGCCATTAAGTGCTATCATCCATGTGTACATGCAGTACACATAAAAATGTCACTTCATTAAATTAGTGAATGACACAACTGGCAGAAAAGCAAATAATAAAAAATATGGGAGCTTTATAAAGTAATCTGCATGATCTAAATGTAATACAGAAAAGAGATTTTCATAACCACTAATGCATTGTTACATGCCCCAAAAGAGTAACACTGTACCACAGAAAGCTGTGACAGTATCAAAATTATTTATCTTAGTATAGGTAACCTAACAACAGGCTTTCAAAAAGATACAATGAGAGAAGGAGCACTCAGCCAACGCCTCAACACGGTTGCAATAACCACTTCCTTTTGTGGATGTCTTTGATGACACCTATCATGGCACCGAGTACACAGTTCTAGCATTCCTTTTTCATCTCTTTATCAGACCAAAACCAGAAGAACCCCACCAAGTGCTGGCTGTGCATCTGATCTATCCTAATGAGTTGAAAGTCCTCCATGGTTTCTTTTTATTTAGCAGAAAAAAGGTGGTAATAACCATGCCACACATTTCAGCTGGCTGATTATTTTCTGGGATGTTCTATTTTGCCTTCATAATCG
Organism: Cisticola juncidis; assembly: GCA_013400215.1. Lineage (NCBI taxonomy): Eukaryota > Metazoa > Chordata > Aves > Passeriformes > Cisticolidae > Cisticola > Cisticola juncidis. The sequence goes on along the minus strand of VXBR01001239.1, from coordinate 866,645 downwards.
CCTGTGAGAACGAACTAAATGTAGAGTTCTCCATCTCTTAATGCCTCTGAATTGAGAATGCACAGGTCTTTTTTGAAGATATGCAAACACAAATAATTATGCCCAAGACAGGCATTAATAACAAGTGTTAAGGCACACAAGATAGCAAAAATCCCATCAGAAAATCCAACATTCTCTCTTAAGCCCTGAAGGGGGATGGGAGGGACATAATCAATCTACGTATTTGGCTTCATCGATTCTCCTGCTGAAGAAACAGATGGATGTGGTCAGCCATCCCGTGGTCAGGAAGGTATGCAAGGAAAGTCTCTTCATTTAGAGCCACTGAATAAAATATCTCTTGATGACAGTGGAATTGCTATATAGAGAAAGACAGCTTATTACCTCAGCTTCTCACATCTTTCAAATTTACACCATGTGTTATAGATTAACAGCTACTTTTTTGCTTTTTACGGCTTCCCAAAAATAAAGCATGCACACAAAATACAGAATAGCAGCTGTTTATGACTTTTTACACTGTAAGGAAATGAATTCCATTTTGAATTCCATTCCACATTTTTAGTTTTGGTTCTGTTATTTTTGGAGGATGAAATAGTGGCATCCCAGCTAGTCTTTTTAAGATGCTTTCCCTGACTCTCAGTTCGTGTTGCTGTATTTCTGCTTTTAACTGAAAACACATTTCCACTTTTGATAATTTACACTGAAAGTGAGCTGTTTAGTATACAAGTAAATTTTTCAATATGAATATGATGTTTTCATACTCAGACTATTTAGCAGCACACCAATGAATGCAAAATTAATATCAAACTACATAAAGCAATACCAGAGACCAAAAGAAAGCGCTTTTACAGGAAATCTGTTGCAAATTTCCTAAACAAGAATAATAAATCGTTCATTACTTCATACATAGATATGTAGACTGCACAAGCTAGGAAATTCGATTGACTGCAATTGTATTTTACTTGCTGCTAGTTTTTTAGACAATACTTAAACACAGAGCGCAGAGAACAGTGATGACCTTTACTGCTAAAAAAATGCATTTACAATCCAGCTAACACTCTCCCATGGTTTGCTTTCTCAATGTACAATACGAAGCAGTCTACATTGCTAGCATATAAAACAAATATACAAAAAAATCAAGCTCTAAGCAGCCCAGTCTAAATTTTATAGCTAGGATTTCTCTTCAGAAAAATAAACATATTTTAGTGAATTCAAACTATGTCCAAGGCATGGGAGGTGAGAGAATAAAAGAATCATGCTGCTGAGTATAAAAGCAGAGTGTGAAAAAGTCTACTGGGGTTAAGTATTAACCTGATGCATTTTTCAGAACGACTGTACTATTTTTAACTGTTCTTTTTTGGCCACAGGTCAAAGTTTTCCTAGCAAAATACCAAAGTGAAAATGCTGGGAGCAAAGCCCAGAGGCAGCTCTCTTTGCTTTGGCCTAGGCAAAAACTTATCTGAATCCAGTCAGATATGTAGCCCTGCTTCCCACTCCCCTCCATTGACTATGGCTGTCATTATGCCCCTGAACATCTGAGGAGTAACACAGCACCACAGCCTCGGGAAGAACATTTTTCAGATGTTATAGGAAATTCCTATATTCTCCACACAGCACAGGCATACATTCTGTTCAGTCAGTTCCTGTATTTTTGGCCAAACAGAACTGAGTCATTTGAAAGCACAAAAAAAGACATAGTGTAAGTGCCTCGGGCAACTCTTGGAAGCCCTGGGATTTATTCCCCCTTTTTCTGCTCCTCATAACTGGGACACACTGGAAATATTGGGGCAGACTGGAAACATAAGATTTGAAGACCCTAAAGTTTAATTAAAATACCAATAATTATAATACTAATAATGATAACAACAGTGATAGCAATAATGATAACAATCTGTCTCTTGGCTGTCTTTCTAGAGTTCAGATGGTTAAATGGGGAAATCTAACGCCTTTCACACTTCTTCCTGGGGGCATAGATTTCTCACTAAAGTAAATTATATTTCATACACTCACACGGAAAAATGCCACTTGAAACCGGACACAGACGAATCAATTTGCCCCAAGGAAAAATAAATGTGACCCTAGTGGACCCCTCAGTTACATTTCTCCCTTAGGCGTGTCCCCTTTTCCTGAATTATTTCCACATCACACAGCAACCTCAGCTTCAGCAGGGGACGTTCCCCAGGGGGTGAGCGATGGGTGCCCGGCAGCGCACACAAAGGCAGGTATTTTGGGGACGGACACGCCGTGATTACGAGGCGCGAAAGCCAACGGTGTGAACGATGCTAGGAGGAAAAGCAAGGCGCTTTCGTCTCCCTGGATCAGATCTCGCCAGGGGCGTTTCTCACTTTCCCCCAAATAAGATCCAGCTAATCGGGGAGCGCTCGCCCTCCTCTCACAGCGCCGTGCCCGTCCCCTCGCTCAGCACAGTCCTGGGGGCGAGGGCCGCTCCCGCCACCTCCCCGCTGCCGGTGGCCCGGCCGGAGGCGTGGAGACGATCCTTCGTCCTCCCCCAGGAAAGCACTTTCAGGACGCGGGAGCCCTTTCCTTCCTTCCCGTTCCCTCCCGCCCGCCGGAGGCGAGGGCAGCGCTCCCTTTGTTCCCCCGCCGAGCGTTCCCCCGGGCGCGGCCGCCGCTCACCAGCAGGCTCTCCACGTTGACCGGGGAGCGCGGGTCGCGGATCATGGACTCCAGCTTCCTCTGGCGGCCCTCGAGCATCCCCGCCGCCGGCTCCAGCGCCTCGGCCGCCGGGGGAGCCGCCGACATCTTCCCCGCCGGCTGCTGGCTCATCCTCCGGCCCGCCTAGAGCCGGGCCC